>JAPTHN010000002.1:107415087-108015087 GCA_026936325.1 Platynereis dumerilii
ACAAGTCGAAAACAATTTATTAATCTGCTTTTCAACTGAATAGGACATAAAAGTTCAACTACTGAAAAGTTTGTGGAAGACCCAGACTGGCAGAGGTCGCCACCGTCCAGTTCGTGCTGCCAACTCCTCCTGGCTCATTAGCACAGAAGTAGATACAGGTGAGAAAGGTGAGAACTAGGTGAGACATTAGGCCGACTGCAGGGTCCAATCTATTGAGGTATTGGATTTGAGAGAAGATCTAGGGGTGGGAGCAGAATCAGCAGATGCAATTTCAAATTGTCAATTTGTGATTTTTTACCCAGTGCCGAGTTGCGTTTAAATATAAGGCGCTACGCATTCAGCAACACAATAATTTGAAAGGAAATTTTATGCGTCTCCCTCGACCCAGTGCTATATTTTTTATGCCGAATTATGATAATTTTTGTCAAGTAGACTTATTTTCATCCAGAGCCTCGACCTACAGTAGACGAAAAATGAGTGCTTGCAGAAAATCACAGGCATGTTTCTTGTGAGGTCACATCCCTGACCCTGCTATGTTATTCTGTATGAGTCATGCGCAGTTTGTGAGGTCTTATCCTATACTTGCAAAAGTTACAATACTAGCAGAGAAAGCAATTTGACGCGTCATATATACCACTCATCAATGAGGTCACAAGATACTGAATGACAGATTGAAACTTTATTTCAATATATTTGACAGGGCATGTTGTGAGATCATTGATGGCCTCCAACAGCTTTTCGAAAAGCTCTCATTTTCATTTATTTGTAATAGATTGTTGTAGTGGCCACAAAAGCCTTCTTTATCATCATACACATTTTGTCATCATAATCTAGCTCATGTCAATTACCAACTAGGCAAACCTGAAGTGCACACAGCTGGTTTACATTACAATGTGCTTCATCAATGAAGCCATGTTTGCTTAGAGGATTGTGAACTTCCACTGAATTCAGCTGTGCTTGTTTTCTGATTATAGGGTTTGTGTGTGACAAATTCGACCATTTATCATTAATGAGTTTCTGACAGTTGTTTTAGTTCTGTTTCTGTTGCCAGTTATGATCCATCTTCTCTGGTTTTTAAGAAATAAAAAACTCTCAGTTGTAATTTGAATATCATTTTCAAATTTTCTTCTTCTATTTTGATTCAATTTTCAGACACCTCTTATATAAAGCCCCTTTCACACAGCCAAGAGTAACCCAGGAGTACCTTGACAAGAGCAATATTCAGAAATCACGAATTCACTCCCAGAGTATAGCTTTTTACTCCCAGAGTGAAATTTTGCTCCCAGAGTGAAAGTTGACACTCCCAGAGCAAAAGAGCACTCCCAGAGCAAATATTTCACTCCCGGATCAATCCCATGCTCTCAGAAAATTTTAAACTGTTCAAAATTTTCCAAGAGTTTTCCACGAGTGTGGCAATGATCTGGGAGCATCTTATGTTAATCTGGGAGTGAAATGTTTACTCTTGAGGGTGAAAACTATGCTCTGGGAGTGAATTCACCATTTCTGATGGTTTGCTCTTGCCAACATGCTCTTGGCAGAGTCTTGTCTGTGTGAATGGGGCTTTAATAAGTTATTCCATGAGTTGCTTGCTAAAACCTCATGTATATATTTTTCATCATTTGGCATGTTCACGAATTTGTGGAGGTGTAAAAACGAACATGTACGAGTTTGTGGATGTGTAAAAACAAGCCTAAGTGCTCACTGCTCATGTATATTTAATAACCAACACTCGTGGATGTGCTTTATTATTCATTCGTGGACCTGCCAATACTAACATTCGTGGAGGTGTTACAGGTTTCAGTTTTATGTCAAAATTAGGTTAAGGGTTAGTTTTAGCCAAGTTTAGGGTTAGTATGTTCGTAATTACACCTATACAAATTTCTGAATGACGATATTTGGTTCTGACTTTTCGCTCTAAGCAATTTGAATGACTGGCACGTGTTGTTCGTAACTGAAACACTCATGGGGATTGCCTTTTGGTTATTGCTTCATGCAGCATACATGTCTGGCATATCACAACTTCTTGTTTTGACTGGCTTCACTGTAATAACATCTCCTGTTAATTTTATGACAGTTACCATTAAAACAACGGTATCTGTTGTAAAAACAAAGGTTTTCTACATAAAACGGCAATTTTTTACAGCCAAACACTTTGATATAGAATTAGAGTGGACTTTGGCACTGTGAAAATATCACTTTGTGACTCATGATAGCCAATGAAGTGTCATCTTCTCTACTTTCAACATGGGAAACATAGAGGCTGTTTGATAAGTCATGACCAAGAGAAAGCTATTTGACTTCTCATAACGGATTTTAAAGTGAAAATCATCAACATGATGATACACGAAGTGCCATTCTCACAGCACTAGAGTCCACTCTAATTCTATATCAAAGTGTTTGGCTGTAAAGAGATGTTGCTGGTTTTACAGTGTTTGTGTTGCCAATTCACCTATGTTGCTTGCTATTTTCCTCTGCAGTTCTAGCAGAAATTACTAGAGCTAAAATACCCAATAACCTTTCGCGGTCCAATCACAGCTTTAAGTATCACTTCAGAACTTTCTGACCTGAAATTGACTGATTTCAACATTTGTCAGGTTTCGTTTGACATCTCGATCCACGGTATGCAACTTTATGCATAGCCTCATAAAATGATGGAACTGACCACTGAAACATGCAGAGTTATTCGATAGCTTTCACCTAGGTCTTTTCATGGCATTATTCATGATGTATCAGGCTGGGGTTGACAGGAGCAACAAGTTATCATCACACTTGCAGCGTGACGTGCTTACTGCTACAGTACTTGGCAGTTGTAGATCTGTGGTGGATCTGTGTTACAACGCAGGGTCCTCCTCTGTGCATCAGACAATGCTGTCGTGATGCATCTATTGCCTTTTTTTGTGTCCATGACAGACATAACTGTTATTTTTATGTGAAATAACAAAAAAATAATGTACTAAAGTGAAAACTGACTTATGTTTTAGTCATATCACCGTAGATTAAACCTTGTTTGTCTTCAAGGAATCAGTCACAATGTCCTCTGAGAGTAGACAAATCACTTCCAAAAACATTGCAGCTGAAGTCAAAAGGACTGATTCAGTGCTTGAGTATGTCACCAGATCAATTGTTATGCACAGGTTTGATACATGTTCAGTCGTTTCTGAGTCTGTCTTTTTGACTCCAGCTGTCATCTGGAGGTATGTAATATGCACCACAGCTACTTCTATGTTTTAGTATCTGAAAAATCTAGTTTTACTCTGCTCATGTTTGATTGTGATATACCATGCATGTAAGAGAGCAGAAATTATACTCTGCAGCCACTCCAAACCTATTTATACTTATATGCTTTGCATTTAAATTGCTATTTGTTGCTGAAAGTCCGGTAGTAAATTTCAGACACAGTGAACCAAAATTACTATCTGTAATCATGGATAAATGTGTGGACTCCATGCTTCGTAGATACCTACCTAGTTTCCTGTAGGAAGTACACATGTTACTATCTACCAAGAAGTCCTATAACTGTACCCTGACTTTTACCTCCTGAACCACATAGCTACTTTAGATCTTCAGTTTAATGGTCTGCTTATGACCCAAGATCCACTTGTTGTGTCATCAACCAACAAACGATACCCGGGTTGGCCCATGAGATAACGTGAGCCGAAATCCCTGCATTTTCATAGTTTAATCATGAGTGGAGGGCATGGCATATTGGAACATTTTATGATTTCTAAAAATCTGAGCAATGATCCAAAGTCTTCTTATTATATGTTTTATCATGCTATGCATTACTCAAACGATTACTTCAAACTTTATAACTGATTTCAACCATTAGGTCGAACGCACAACATGGTCAGTTCAAGAAAACAGCACCAAATGAGTATTACTAGAGTAGCTCATGGTAGTGGTGTATGCAATCATATGTCCAGAGCTAAACTCTTCAGAATTCCATAATTTATAGGTCTAGGTATGAAATTAGGTTGGTGTCACATTTCTCATAGGGGCCGAACTTTCCAAAATGGCCGCCACCATTTTTACGTTGTATAAACTATTTTTCTCTAGATAAACAGGCCATATCTCGAGAACCGTTGGAGATAGGAGGTTGTGTGACCACTCAAAATTTGCAGCATGGCAATGTTATAGGGAGTAGTTAATACATCTTTATATCAAAATATCAATAGTTTTTAAGAAAATTGCAAAAAACTGATTTTATTAATTTTTCGTAATCAAAAATGTCAGTAAAAGCTGAAAAATTAATTGTTTTCATAACAAACACTGCTACACCACCAGTACAATACAAAGATAAGTCATTATTAATTCTGTATACATACATTGGCCACCTGTGATTTATTGTTAGGCCTAAAAATAACCTTAAAGGTCAGGTAAAATTAGAATAAGACATCTTTTTCATGAATATATCTAATATTTGAACTTCACAGACCATTTTGGTTATCTATTTGGATGTTTACACTTATCCTTGTTACAGAATGCTACAAATTTGATGTTTTTTTTTATATGCATGGTTGGGGCAGGTCATCGGGTGAGCATGATACCGGCATTATCATTGGTCTTTGACCAAACAGTGTTTCGTTATTAACCCTTTTGCAGTGGATATGTGTTAGTGCCTAGAGGACTGGCAGGTTGGTGCCATATCTTGCACTGTGGAATAGGGCTGAAACTTTTTCCTGGGTGCCCGAGCACAGGTAGGGTAACGCATTTGCCCGGGTCAAATTTGTCTGCCCGGGATATCGTTCTTTTTCAAAAAGGGCCTGCATTTCATCATGCCACCTGTTTTCAATAAGTCTAGTAATGTTGAGTTTCCGAAACAAGCTCCAGATAACCTCAAATGACCTTAAAAGTGTGAGTTTACCCCTTTTATCCAGACAACTCTTGATGACAGATCCTGTTACTTAGCAATAAATCTCCTTTTTTTCACCAAATTGTTTGTTTACATTAAACAACGAGTGCCCGGGGCACGGGTCGGGTAGAAGGTGTCAAGCACCCGGGTAGAAAAATCTCTACTCGTTTCAGCCCTACTGTGGAAGTGCCCTATTTATATATGCTCTTCCATTGATGTTGAACAGCATACACACAGTTTAAAATCAAGCTCAACCTTTGATTTTTGATACTGCTCATTGGTACTAATCCAGTGCAATGCTGATAGACAATCATGTTGTGAAACGGGCTTCAATCAGTTTTAGTGGTTTCACCTTATACTGATGTCTTGATCAAACTCATTGACCACTCAAGCAAATCCTGTAAACTACAGAAGTTTTATGTGAAGCTGGAGGTAACGAAAAAAAAAGGAAACTCTTCACTTTACATTCTGGTTGATCAACTGAACAGCGACTTGGTGTCTTACATGTACCTCCCAGCAATTTATGCACTAAGCAGTTGTGACATGACCAGCAAAGCAGTGGCGTCCCTATGGGGGGGGGCACGGGGGGCACGTGCCCCCCATATTGGACCTGTGCGCCCCCAGGTGCCCCCCATATGAACTTTCCAACTCTGGCTAAAATATACAATTAGTATAGTGGGTGCCCCCCCCCCCCCAGAGAATCACGGGCCCCCCCAGGTGCCCCCCCGCTCGAGACCCCCCAGTTACGCCACTGCAGCAAAGTGGGGCCAAAGCTATCAGGCTTGAATGCAATCTTTCCTTACCCCAGGGCTTTGCGGATGGTGAGCTACTTCCTGCACTGGTCACCAAAGAAGAAATGTTTCTTTTATAGGCCATAAAGAAAACAGTCTGCATCACGCTTGATGAGTACAGGTGAGAGCAGTACCACTACTTGAAGGTAGAGCTCCATTTCAACCATTTGGTATGCTGCTCAACTTCAAGAAGAGCATAACAGTACATGCCCAAGGCACTTTCAAGCAGGACTCCCCTAGTTTGTTTTTCCGTGTATCTGTTTATAAACATCACTATCTATCTAAATATCTATCTATTTAGGGGAAGGATTTGTCTAGTTGTAGCGCACTAGACTGCCAATTGTGGGGTTTAATCAAGCAATTCTTGCTGAATCCAATCTAACCTAGCCCAACCTAACATAGTCCAACCTAGCCAAATCCAAGCCAATTCCTGCCAGTCCAATCCAATCCCATTGAATCAAATCCCACCCAATCTAATTCCATCCAATTAAATTTAATTCAATCACAATCAGTCTCATCCATTCCATTGGCATTCCAATCTAGTCCAATCCAATCCAAGTGAATCCAATCTGATCAAGTCCAATCGAATCCACTCAGGGAAATAGACTCAAGCCAGACTGTAAAGAATAACATATTTTCATAATCCATGGGAAAATTTGAAATCAAAACATTTTGATTGGATGGCCAGTCATCAGTCACTTTTGAGACATTCCCACGGGAGGAGTTATCTCTGAACAAAAGAACCTATTTGCTTAGGGGAGACAATTGGGCAGTCACAGACTCTCAAAGACGAGCCTCTTCTGATTTCTAATTACCATACTCACCAACTAACTTGCATCTGATTGGTCTTGGGCAGGGCCATTCTCAACAAATGTGATAAGGTCTTTTTTTACAAGGTGATCGAATCCAAAGTAATCCAATCAATCCAATTTCATTTCATCCAATCGAAGCCAATCTAATCTAACTCAATATAACTCAATCTAAGCTACATGTAATCCACTTCAATCGAATCTAATTCAGTTTAGTCCAATCTAAGCTAATCTAAGCCAATCTAATCTAAGCAAGTTCAATCTAATCCAATCCTATCCAGTCCAGTCAAATGTAGTAATATTCAATCTGCACAATCCAATCTGATCCAATCCCTTCCAACCCATTGAATCCAATCCAAGCTAGTCTCATGCAACCCAAACTAATCCAATTTATTCTATGCAATCCAGTCCAGGTTTATCTAAGCGATGCGATCCAATCTAATCGAAGTCAATGTATCCACTTGTGTGTCGATATGTAGTAATTTACATTGGGGGTTCCCTGGTTGGGGAATCCCATGGTTGAGGGATCTTTGTGGAATCATTTAATGGTAAGACTTTCAGGCAGAAACGATTTCTCAAATTAGAAGCATAATTCCTGGATGGAAATGTACCAAAATGTGATAGAATAATATGTGTGGACATGTAATTACTCTTTTTGCATCCCACCAATAAAGAGGTCATATCTGCAGTGCAAGATATGGCAGTAAGCTACCAGTCCTCCCACCACTAACCCAGATCCACTGCAATAGGCCTATGGTTCATGAAGAAAAACTGTTTGGTCTAAGACCAGTGATACAGCCAGTATCATGCAGACCCGATGACCTGCCCCCACCATGCAAATGCCCCACGCTATGGTGCAGCGCCAAATCCTGCACATGCAAACAAAAGAAACATTAAATTTGTTGAATTTTATACTGCAAAAAAGATAAATTAAAACACCGTACAACTAGATTTGTCTGCTAGCTTTGAATGTTAGATATATTCATAGAAAACATGTGTTATTCCATTTTTACTGTAATTTTAAGGTTATTTTGATGCCTAATAATAAATTAGAGATGTCCAATCTATGTTTATAGAATTCACAATGACTTATCTTTGTATTGTACTGGTGCTGAATCAATGTTTGTCATGAAAACAGTTAATTTATCAGCTTTTACGGAAATTATTAATTATGAAAAATTAATAAAATCAGTATTTTGCAATTTTCTTAAAAACTATTGATATTTTGATATAAAGATGTATTAACTACTCCCTATAACATTGCCATGCTGCAAAATTTGAGTGGTCACACAACCTCCTATCTCCAACGGTTCTCAAGATATGGCCCGTTTATCTAGAGAAAAAATGTTAAAATAACATAAAAATGGTGGCGGTCATTTTTGAAAGTTCGGCCCCTATGAGAAATGTGACACCAACCTAATTTCATACCTAGACCTATAAATAATGGAATTCTGAAGAGTTTAGCTCTGGACATATGATTGCGTACACCACTACTATGAGCTACTAGAGTATATACGAAAAATATTTCATCATGACAACAATAAAAAAGCTTTATAAAATCTGAAACATATTTATATCACAGTAGAAGAAAGATGAGTGCTTACAGAAAAGCTGTTGGTAGACAATGGTGGTCATCAATGACCTCACAACAAGCTTTATCAAACGCATTGAAATAAGCTTTCAACTTGTCATTGAGCAACATGTGATTGTGACCTCATTGATACTCAGATGATTACTAGTTTTGATAGCATTGTTTGTATGGGCTATGACCTCATGAATTGCTTATGACATATATATGAATGGGGCTATGACCTCACAGGGAACATTTCAGTCCAATTCTGCAAGCACCCATTTTTTGTCTGCTCTTATTTTGGCAGATTTGCTGTTTGCCTTTAAATTGCGAGCAGTTATTTTCCATGCAATTTGCTAAAAAAATAGACAAATATGATAAAAAATGGAGGAGTGAGTGCCGTATACATGTTATCTTATCATAGTTGTTTATGGCTGCCTTATATGCTGACGCATTGTGTAGAAAAGAACAACATATTCCCAAGATACGAATGACAATTGGTGTATATACAATGGAAGTGAGCCAGAGTGGGGATATATCAGGGAGATATCTGTTTACATAGAACGCATTGCATACACAAGAGCAGATGAAGAGAAATAATGGCCGTATATCATACAGAAGACCTGAAGGGTTTTTGTTATTTTTGTTTCAAGCAACAGTAATGTGGTGTGATATACAACTAACTGTCAAACTCAACTGTGAAATATACAGCCTCTCAATGGGAATGGGGATATTTTTGCCAGGCAACAGGAAAGGCACTCATAGAGCTCTGTTGGTCTTTCAGCAGAAAAGAGCATTGGCAGGAAGTAAAACATAAAGCTGTAGAAAACTTTATTACAATGAATGCACTCACTATTCAAACAGACTCAAAAAATCATAAAGCTAAAATTTACCTTGGGTTACTTGGAATTTCAAAATGTATCCACATGTTTGATTCTTCAAAATGAGAAGAAACTGCACTCAGGAGCAGAGCTTTATCCTTGTTTGGTGGTCTTTATTGTGGTAGCATGGTTCATTCAGTATCACAAACACAGACAATTAAACAGAGGTATCTTGATGTTTACCAAATACCAGCTGGAGAATGACAGTGTGCATTGTGCAAGTAGGACGGGCATGTTTCTCTTTGGTTTCTCTTTTTTTTTCTTTTTGCTGCGTGCACCAGAAAAGCAATGCAATAAAGTATGTGATGCATATTTCATCAGCTATAGGTGTCATGCCAGGCACAGCACAAAGATCTACAACGCAACATCATGGACAGAACACGCAGAAGATGTTTTGTAAGACAAACCAGCATGATGCTTGTTGATGGAGCCAAGCATGCAGAGAAGACAGGATGTGTTGCTCGTAGCTTGCTCCAGCACCCCACTGGCAATGCTTCAGGGGGCAATGAGGGTAATGAGGAATTATGGCCCTTGGAGCTGGCCTCTGTTTAAAATGGGGCCTTGACAACATGATCAGAAAAAGAGCTATTAGCAGAACATATAAAAGTACGAAATCATCACCAATTGAAGTAAGCCGATGGCTATGTGAGCATGACTTTGTTGTTTCTCTTATAGTAGGTCTAGCATAATGATCATTGTTACATAATATTTTCTGTTAAGTCATTTTAACAGAATATGTTATATTCCAGACATATATTACTGCTTTGCCTGGCTTTTCAAGAAAATGGCACACAATGTGAAAATTTTCGTAAATGTACGAAGAATATTGCAGAATTTCAGTCTTGGGTCCAGAACAAGAACAAAGAAGCTTAAATTTAATGCATATTAATATAAGGTGGCTTTCACCTAAATCCATAAGCTCCTTTGGTGTCTATCGCCACTCTGCACAAGGCAAGAATCATGATTGTGCACCTGGTTTGTGACAAACAGTCCTTTTTCCTGCAACAAAAAATTGGTATGATGATTTATGAATGAATAACTGGGAGATGAAAATCAGGAAGATGAGCAAGGGTCTCAAGTGCCACAGCTTTTTCATTTTGTACTTACCATCAACTCATTCTGTGAAAATATATTCTCAAGATAGAAATGATATGGTGTATGTAATGAAATGAGACAGTGTGGGAAAGATTTTGCATGAAGTGTGGTGCATAATCTTCATGAAATGAGTAGCCTTACATTTTTGTCATCATTATCTCATACCTTTTGTCATTATTATCTTACAAGTCAATTTCCACTTAAGCAAAACTGAAGTGCATACAGCTGGTTAACATTACATTGTGCTCCGTTTAATGAAGCCAAGTTTACTCAGAGGAATGTGAACTTCCACTAAATTCCAGCTGCGCTTGTTTTCTGATTATGAGATTTGTGTTTGACAAATTCAGCCATTCATCATCACTGAATATCTTGACATTTGTTTTTGTTCAGTTCTTCTACAGCATGCAGTATTGTAGTTTCTCGAGTTTTTATTAACTTTTTAAGCAGAGAAAAGTCAGTTATTGGAATCTCTGTTTCACCCACCCTTTTTCCGTTACATTTGCTGCATTGTTGTAGATATCCCTATTACTCCATGGTGATACATGAAATAACTAATTGCATTGGTGAAAAAAATGAGGCCTTTTTTTTTGTTTGAGGCTGTGGCAATTTGAAAAGATGACAGGCATGTGTTGCATATAACTATAGACCACTTATCAGGACTGTCTTACAATTGCCAATTGCATCATTTTCGGTTGAAATTATTTTGTCTTTGGTAATGGTACTACTATCATAGCTTGAAAAGCCACCTGTTGTCAACAAAAGGCAAAGTCCACGCAACTTGTTGGTTAAGAAAGGCCATGCATGGGGCCACTTTTTTTGTAGAGTTTTGGTCTCCAATTGCCAGTTGAAATTGTATTGGTTAACTTAGTGCTGAAGCAACGTAAAGAAAATTAGAAATGCTAGGATATTTAAGCCATTCATCGCTGTCCAGTCACACCAATCACAGTTCTTAAAAGTGTTACTTCAGAAGTTTATGACCTGATATTGACTGATTTCAACCAGAGTGAGTCACCTGCATGATGTCAAGAGATGTCATGTTCATTTGACACCTCAATCCATTATATGCAACTTTATGCATAGCCTCATAAAATGATGGAACTGACCACTGAAACATGCCTGGAGTTATTGGATGGCTTTCACCTAGGTCTTTCCATGGCATTATTCATGATGTATGAGTCTGGGGTTGACAACAGCAACAAGTTAACGTCACACTTGCAACGTGACGTGCTTACTGCCACAGTACTTGACAGTTGTAGTTTCTGTGTTACACTGGTCTCTATCTCTCTGAATCAGACAATGATGATGCGGTGATGCACCAATCGATTTTCATTTCCATGATAGGTGTTGTCTTTTTTTACGCAGATGACAAAAATTAATATGCTGAGGTGAAGACTGACTTAAGTTTCAGATTATTTAACTCTTGTTTGTTTTTATCAGGGAATCAGTTTCAATATCCACTGGAAGCTGACAGAAAACTACCAATTTTAAACATTAATCGGGAAATATATATGGCACCCCAGCCACTTCTATATTTCGGTGTATGTCATTTCAGTTTTACTCTGCTCATGTTTGATTGTGATAATGTGATATACCATACTCTGTAGCCATTCTAACATAATATATATTGATATGCTTTGCATTTAAATTTCTTTTTGTGCCTGAAAGTCCGGTAGCAGATTTCATTTTCTCTTGTCGTCGATTCCCAAATGAAGCATTTCAGCCTACGATGAATTAGCTTCTTGCATGTCATGGGTAGAAAAGCAATAGCTTAACTACAGGGTATAAAAGTACCATATAGGCCTATGCACTATGTTTTCTGTTGATCAGCCCGACTTAAAATGAATATTTCTTTCTTCCTTTCTTTCTTACTTACTTTCTTAACACTATACATAATGCACTGATCAAGATAAAACTGTTCAGAAAAATGGATTTGCCTATTTTTGTTAAAGAAGAGTTGGATAGTGGAAATAACATAGCTTCCTAAAGTACTGCATCATGGTTGAGTTCCAAAAACATATAGTAACTGATATGGACCTAGTTCATCTTGGTCGTTTGCTTGCTTTCTTGTAGGAAGATACAGTGAACTAAAATTGCTATCTGTAATCAGGGATAGCTGTCTGTGGATTCCATGCTTCCCAGATACCTAACTAGTTTCCTGTTAGAAGTACACATGTTGCAATCTACCAAGAAGTCGTAACCGTATCCTGACATTTGCCTCCTAAACCCCATTCAGCTACTTCAGATTTTCAGTTTAATGGTCTGCTTATGACCCGAGATCCGCTTGTTGTGTCATCAACCAAAAAACTATACCCAGGTAGGCCCAATGGGATAACCTGAGCTAAAATCATAGTTTAATCATAGGTGTAGGGCATGGTATATTGGTGCATTTTATGATTTCTAAAAATCTGAGCAATGATCCAAAGTCTTCTTATTATATGTTTTATCATGCTATGCATTACTCAAACGATTACTTCAAACTTTATAACTGATTTCAACCATTAGGTCGAACGCACAACATGGTCAGTTCAAGAAAACAGCACCAAATGTTTCCAACTTTTTCATGAGTATATGGAAAAAATTTCATCTTGACAACAATAACAAAGCTTTATGAAAATTTGAAACATATAAATTTATATGACCGTAGACAAAATACGAGTGCTTACAGAAAAGCTGTTGATGATCATCAATGACCCCACAACAAGCCGTGTCAAACACATTGAAATAAGCTTTCAACTTGTCATTGAGCAACATGTGACCTCATTGATAGGCCTACTCAGATGATCACTAGTTTTGATAGCATTGTTTGTATGGGCTATGACCTCATGAATTGCTTATGACATATATGAATGGCATAGCTTGGATAGGGCTATGTCCTCTCAAGCAACATTTCAGTCCAATTCTGTAAGCACTCGTTTTTCGTCTGCTCTAATTGGGCAGCTTTGCTGCTTGCATTTAAATGGTGGACAGTTATTTTTCATGCAATTTTTAAAAAATAAGAATACCAATTAGAAAAATATGATTAAAACTGGAGAAGTGACTGCGGGATAGATGTTATCTTATCATAGTTGTTTATGGCTGCATATCCGCTGCATTTTATGCCTACTCATTGTGCAGAAAAGAACAACATATTCCCAAGATACAAATGACATTTGGTGTATATATACAATGGAAGTGAGACAGAGTGGGAAATATATCAGGGAGATATCTGTTTACATAGAACGCATTGCATACACAAGAGCAGATGAAGAGAAATAATGGCCGTATATCATACAGAAGACCTGAAGGGTTTTTGTTATTTTTGTTTCAAGCAACAGTAATGTGGTGTGATATACAACTAACTGTCAAACTCAACTTTGGAATATACAGCCTCTCAATGGAAACTGAGATGTTTTTGCCAGGCAACAGGAAAGGCACTCATAGAGCTCTGTTGGTCTTTCAGCAGAAAAGAGCATTGGCAGGAAGTAAAACATAAAGCTGTAGAAAACTTTATTACAATGAATGCACTCACTATTCAAACAGACTCTTGAAATCAAAAGCTAAAATTTACCTTGGGTTACTTGGAATTTCAAAATGTATCCGCATTTTTGATTCTTTAAAAGCAGAAGAAACTGAACTCAGGAGCAGAGCTATATCCTTGTTTGGTGGTCTTTATTGTGGTAGTATGGTTCATTCAGTATCACAAACACAGACAATTCAACAGAGATATCTTGATGTTTACCAAATACCAGCTGGAGAATGACAGTGTGCATTGTGCAAGTAGGACGGGCATGTTTCTCTTTGGTTTCTCTTTTTTTTTCTTTTTGCTGCGTGCACCAGAAAAGCAATGCAATAAAGTATGTGATGCATATTTCATCAGCTATAGGTGTCATGCCAGGCACAGCACAAAGATCTACAACGCAACAGCACCCCACTGGCAATGCTTCAGGGGGCAATGAGGGTAATGAGGAATTATGGCTTGTGAAGCCACCTCAGTTTGAAGTGGCGGTGAAGTGAAATTAAGATATAGGGCTAACGTGGCATATCACTCATATTTTCTTAATGCATGCCAGCATTAAAATTTACAAAGAGAATTTGGAAGGTGTAACACAAGGTCTGTTGCAACTCCAGCTCTATTGTGTCAAGTACCATGCATCGTCTTGTTCAGTCCTAGTTTGTATGTTGGTGTTAGCATGCTAGGCTGCCATTCGCAGGGTCCAGGGTACGAATCTAACTCTTGTCGATTCACCTTGGCCTATGTTTGTCAGCTGTTTCAATCATCCTTTTGTTCACGGTCCTTGTCATAATTAGTTTACCAGGTGCATAAATACAGGTCATAAAGCCCCAATCATCCATCCATCAATCCATTAGTTTCTCTGAAGGAAGTACCTGGACCAGGTCTTATCCTTAAACTTAGAAAATGAGGGAAAGTGGTGTTGGACCACCCAGCTCACTCTTTCACACTATAAGCAGAATTTATCACACTTGGGTGTAAAAAAGAGAAAACATGGGCAACGACAACATGAGCAGATTAAGAGCTATTAGCAGAACATAAAGTACGAGATCTGAGCTCTGTAAAGATATTTTTACTGCACTTAATATGAAATGGTGAAATGTCAGCTATAATTGCCCAAAAGGTGAAAGGTTTTATCATTCAACTTGGTTCATAAAATGATCTGTTTTGATATTTGTAAGCAAAAAAGTATATGGCGTGCAGGCTTGCAACTGCATTTAGCTATCCTGACTCTGTTTTATGCCATTGTAATCCAATCTGTCATCACATTTTGTATTATATGTTGGTATGGCAATCCCACACAATCTGATTGCGAGTTAATTGAAAGAACAATTAAAGCTGCCAAACGCATCGGTTGCAAAAATGTATAATCACTATATGAATTGTACCACGAAACGGCATGTACTAAAGCAACAAAAATCACGAAACATTCTAATCATCCTCTGAACCATTACTTCAATTACTTATGCTCTAGTCTCATCAATTCTACTTATCACACTTGTGTTTTACCTATTCAGTTTCGTGTTCCATTCATATGTCGAGTTTTTTTTTAAAATTACGTATATGTATATGTAGATAATAACTATATATGGATTGTCAAAACAAGGTTCACGCAAGTGATTAATAAAGTATATTGTATCCTATCGTGTCATATCGTATTGTATTTAAATGAAAAAGGTTCACACAATGTCATGTTACATGGCCATTTTTTGAAAGTTATTATCTTCAGGCAAAGAAAAATGTAGGGGATACTTTTCATCAAGTATATGGTGGTCATTTTCAGGTATTGCATTTTTGAAGTTAACCAATTTCACCTCGCTGTGTCCAGAAGCAGGCCATTTTGGAATTGACACGAAAATTGTAGTTGTGTTGAGTTATAAATTGTTAGACATCTTCATGATCAGAAGGAGACAGAAGATTTAATCTAAATGTCTGAATGAGCTAAAACTGATGATGACTGCATTCCTATTGCAAATGAAGGGATAAGAGCAAGATGGTATGAGGATAAGCCTACTGAGCAGCTATGCAATTCAGTGTGCACTGGCTGGGCTGACTGGCTGGTAATTCCTCTTGATAAGCAGCTATCCGGCTGCATAAATGGCCCAGGGAGACTCTTCAACTGACAGCAATTTGTTCCTACACTCTAGGGCTCACTCCATCAGTATGACGAATAGCCTCTTAAAATGTGACACCTGTTCTTGACCAAAGGGGCAGCCAAACACCACTATTGACCAACTGGAGAATTGTAGGGTAGAAATTGATAGATTATTCAGCTTTCTTTTTATGATATTGTGGGGCAATGTGGGCTTTCTGCTGGTAGATTGTTTTCTGTGGGAACATGTATACATCAGAAAAGTGTCACTGGAGTTTTTTTGTTTGCTGTTGTGAATTGTGATGTATGATTGATGACTGATGAGATTTTAGGTTGGGGCAAGGGGGTGCGATGGCCTGGCTTACAGTCGGTCACTGTGAAATAGAAAAAATTGGGATCACAGTGAAAAATGCACTTTGTGACTCGTGATAGCCGATGAAGTGTCATCTTCTCTACTTTCAACATGGAAAACATAGAGGCTGTTTGATTAGTCATGATCAAGAGACGGCCATTTGACTTGTCATAACTGATTTTAGAGTGATAGCGGGGAGGGAATTTGTCAAAATCTCTAAGAATTGTGCACTTGGTGACAAGTTTTTGCAATTTGGCATGGGTGTTTATATGACCAAAGGGGTTTCAAAAACCACCGCACACAAAGTGAGACCGCCCCCTGGTGGCCGGTATGCACAAAATCCAATATGGCCGCCGCAAAACACAAAAACTAGCATATCTCGGTCACTATTTGTGCTATATTGATATGTAATACATCATTTTCCACTATTTTGATTATGGGAAATGTGTTCTCCCTGTTATTTTGTAGCTCAAATTTGAATTTCAATGCCAAAATCAATGTTCATTGCAGCAGCAAGATGTAAAAAAGACGTCACTTGGTATTTTGTCCCTTTTGGGATTTTCACTTGTGCCTGACTTGAATGAATGTGAATTAACTATACAATGTCATGGCTAATTATTGCCATGGAAAGTTATGGGGATGAATCGGTGCTATAATTATGTTATTTTTGTAAGAATGGATACTGTTCTGTCTGGTGTGCAAGGGGCACAAACGCTATATGTATGTATGTTTTAATGCATATTTAATTACCTAATATGTACAACAGAGGCTTATATTGGTGATGTGCCCTTATTCAATAAATATGTTGCCATGTGACCGATATGCACCAAGTCATTCATAACTCTCAGCTCTCTTTACTCTGCTCAATGTTTAATAACAGAGATCTTGAAACGTGTGATCTTTAAAAGGGCGAAACAATGACATCAAATGTGATATTGCTCATTAGAATTTCTGATCAATCACATCAATGATAATTGAGAATTGTTAATTCAAATCAATAACAGTGTTCTCGGTGAATCCTATGTATGACTATATGGGCACACTGACCTCACTAG
This sequence comes from Platynereis dumerilii, assembly GCA_026936325.1. Classification (NCBI taxonomy): domain Eukaryota; kingdom Metazoa; phylum Annelida; class Polychaeta; order Phyllodocida; family Nereididae; genus Platynereis; species Platynereis dumerilii. The sequence goes on from JAPTHN010000002.1 coordinate 107,432,075, forward strand.
AAACTGGAAGTTGAAGAACCATCTCTTCTCTGACTCACTGATATGAAGATGACACAATCAAACTTCAGCAAAAAATGTCTTTTGTATCTTATATTATGAGTATGTGGGTTGATATGGTAAAGTGAGGCAGTATGCACTGCAAACCCTTGTGGAAACATTCCTACATAGTAAACTTTTTCACTAGAGTCCTTGCTCTTAACCAAGCAGTGTTCCTGGCGGTGGCTGTCACATGTTCTGGCTTGTTTTCTCATAATCAGTCAGAAATCTTTATCCAATGCAGTGCAGAAGCAATTTCACCTCATATAGTGAAGAATTCCATCAGTTTATAAAGCTAGGATGGTACTAGTCATAGAATTAAGCAGCTCATGGTGTGCACAGAGGAAGTAATAAAGTGACATTTCAGTACAACATTAGGGAGACAAAAGTCAAAGAGGTTTGAAAATGGGCTTCCCTGATAATATTGAGATTGGTATCTCAAGACCACAGACCTTGGTGAGCTGTTGGTTTGCTCTGGCTTCAAGTACATGATTGTTTCATACGAAAGTTTGGTGTGTATACTTTGTCCTTTGTGTGGTTTCTTGAAGAAACTACACAAAGAGGACAAGGTATGCACACCAACTGACACTTACTTAGCTCCATATCCCTAGAGCACATAAACATCTTGTCCATGTCTGATTTTGCTTAAGTCAAGTGAGAAGAGCAATTTGCACTCACTCGCCAAACAATCTCTTACTGGTCCTTGGTGTGATATCACCTTCTCATCAACAGCCGGTAGTCAACAATCAATCAGCTGGTCTCTTCTAGAATCTTGCAGTGATCTCTTTCCATGATTTATGTTTGGAGACACAAACTATGCAATTTGGATGCATCTCTTTCTGTGTGAAACATCCCAAATTCTAAACATCTACCTCTCCATCTAAACAGTATTCATAAAAGATGTGATTATTGTCTAGCACCGTGAAAGGAAGTTCTCTCTGAGACTCTCATTGCCATTGTCTAAAGCAATGAGCATCGTGTCAAGTTAGAAAGAGGATGAAGAGCCAAATGATCTCTATGGGCAGCAGAAAAATAAGACAATGATTCAAAGTCTGAAGTCTTCAAAGCATTTGAGGAGTTTGAACAAGTTGCTGATTAATGATTTCTTCAGGCATGCACGACTCCATCTCAATCAATGCAAGGTAAATGTAGCTCTGGGACTTAATCTGCAGAACACCAAATAGCACAGCCTGAGCAGATGCATTGTTATTCAGTTGGACACCTACAAAGACCAATGTCTCAAGTCCCAGACATTAGCAAGGGAGGATGAGTTCAGAAAGTCAAAGTCTTGCCAGATGTTCCTCAGTTCAAAAGAACTTAATCGTGGCTGAAGTTCTTGAAAGACGGCCACAAGGCACAAGGAAGGCTTTGTGCAGTTTATGGGCAAAGAGCAACACAACATCCAGATTTGCACCTGTTGTCAAAAATAAAGGTAAAGTTTGTCCTGTTCTGAGCACCCAGACTTAGTGTCTTACATTTGTATCAGTGTATCACCCTATTTGCACGAAGAGGCTGACACTCCTTATATTGCACTTACGTCATATTACTCAGCAAGGCTATTGTCTGAGTGTTCTTCAGCAGTTTACTGGTACTGCCAATCATCTTCTTCAATAATTTTAGCCAGTTTGAACTGTTGATTGGGTTTAGCCATGACCAAGCCTTTAGATATTTAAGTCTGAGACCGCAGTAAGTCACAGTGCTCAGATAATGTTTGGACTTCATGGCGTATTTGGAGAGGTATTCCTGAAGTCAATCTGTCACTATTGGCTTAAATCCATAAATCAGCATGACTCAAACTTGATTCTCATCACATTCAATGAAGAGCTGGTACATGCATGATGGAGTTGTACTAATGAACAGCTAAGGGAGACAGAATCTCCCTGAATGATACAGGAAGGCAAGCTTTTATAAGCTGTCACTTATTGTAACATTCAAAAGTGGCCACTATGTTGTGGAGTATTCATCTGACAACAGTCACTCAGCAACATTTCACTCCTGTACTGGATTGTATGAACGCTTAACGCGGGTTATCCTAAAGTGGTTAACTCCTATAACTTATCTTCTAGCCAGGTTATTGGCAAAAACTTTTGTCATGTTGTAACATAAGTTCAGTTAATCAAAATTAGTTATCTAACTCATGTTCAGCATTGACACAATGTCAGTAAAATGACTTAACCACTTTAGGTTAACCCCTGTCAAGCGTTGATACAATCTGGTACTGGTGGTTGGGCTGGACATGCTGTCAGATCAGAATAGAGGGTCCCACACTGGATTGACTTGTCAGATGTGGTACAAGCAAGTTCTCTTTCACTGCATGATGGTTTTACGATAGTATGTTGGCTGTCTTGCACCTCCCAGTGTTAATGCACTGGAGATGGTCTGAAGTCAGAAAACCACGAATAATCTACTTTTTTGGAACATTATCTTTTTATTGACTTCCATCATAAGAAGAAGAAATGTAAGTAGCTGTGCAGCAATTATTATTTTGTGCTAAGCCCTTGATCACTAGTTACCATTTCCCTTCAGCTCTAAGCAACTGGAGGCGTCATCTTCTTCTTCTTCTTCTTCTGTAACGCTCTTCCGTCCGTTAGGACATAGCGCAGCTCCGGAGAGCCATGACTTTTTTGATTATTTCCTGAAAGTAGCGAGGAGTCATCCTTCGCTGTCAGCTTCAATATTTTTCAGCTGTTTTGTCTGCAGTAGGGCTGCTTGAAAGTGGATGTCTTGTGAAAAATTGTTGACTGGGCTTTCAATGTTCAAAATGGCATTCGTTGGTAAGTGCCAGAAAAAGGCCTCCGCCGATTCTTGAAATTTCTTTGTTTTCAGTGCCTCCAATTGTCACAATTCATAGCAGAAGACGATCACGAAGTCTAAACTGCTTTTGGCAACACACTTTGATGTTACAAGACCCGAAATAATTCATAAAGTCAGTAGAAAAACATCTGCTGAATTTGTTGACATGTCATCATGATGAACGTCGCCAACTTCCACACACCAAATTAATAGGCGGCATACTAGTTCTGACAGTTCAGACATTGGCCTGAGATGAATGTTCACTTCAGATGTGAAACATTCAATGAGGTACAATAGTTGCCAGTAAGTTCAATTATTGCTTATTTACTTCAGGAGAGTCAATGTCTTTTTTGGGAATTACATTTCAATTAACATTGTTGCACAGTATCATATGAGTATGCAATGATCTTCTAAATGAGAGTTGCAGCAGTGAGTGAGTGAGTGAGTTTGTGTTTTACGCCCCATCAGCAGAGTCGTAGCAGTTTGCCTCATTGTTGTGTTCTTAAAAAGATAAGACACCATTTAATCAAGACAGGTTATAGTTTGGACTTTGCTTTCAGCTCTGAGGAAATAATCTCCAAACTTGATGGAAATTCAAATACCTCACAAAAAATATGTTTAAGCCTTGAAGGGCAAAAAAAACGAAAATCTGTCAAAAAATCACCTAGAGATGTACCAGAGAACCATTAAATCACAATTTACAACCAAAACAAACCCAGAAACAGATTTGGCATTATCATGAACATTGAAAATAAGGTATTGCACTTGAATTTAGAACAAATAGTGACCAAGATATCGCATTTTCTGTTTTTCGTGGCGGCCATATTGGATTTTGTGCATACCGGCCACCAGGGGGGACTCCCACTTTGTGTGCGCTGGTTTTTGGAATCCCCTTAGCCATATCAAACACCATGCCAAATTGCAAAAACTTGTCACCAAGTGCACAATTCTGACGGATTCCCTCCCCGCTATTACCCCTGTACATTTTTACATGGAGTGCAATAAATAATATATATATATATATAAATTAGACCGATACGCCCCTTCCTCAGTCCCCAAAACAAGTTAGTTATAACACAGGGGCTGAGGCCTTGGACCTAATAGAAATCATTGCTAAAGTTATCTTTAATCCGAGATTAAATAAAATTTATCCTGTACCATCTGACAAAGCAAAATTGAGGTACGATAGCTACCACTCATTTTGCAAGGCCATACGTTATTTTCTATTGGTCTGCCAGTTATTAAAAAAAAGGGGTTTCCAGCCTGCATGGGATTAAACTTGAGTCCTTTTCAGGGTGGGATAGGATAGGATATTTTATTTGCACAAATTAGGTACTTACAATATAATGAAAAATTAACATACATAAATACGTATATTAGATCAGGGTAAGATAACAAATAAATTCATTTATTACAGATTTCGTATTAGTGTGCCATGTTCTTTTCAACTGCCACAGTGCTCTTGTGATGTCAGTATCAGCATAATGATTTCACAGTTGTATATTCGCAGTTTCAACTGTGTCACTTGGAACCCATACTGATCACACCATTACAAATTCACACATACGCTGTTAGATTGTTGCTCAACATTGATTATTCAGTTTGATGTTTTGAATAAATCCAAAAGTTACAATATCCTGCTATATATAATGCATGGATTTTGTGTATAACTGCTATCAGTTTTAGCACTTTTACAACAAAACAAATTCATTCACTCTCACATTCATGTGTTCGTCTGAGAGGTTATCATGTGCTGCTCCGTCTTGGCGAAAAAATATACTCAGGATCCATTCAGAATTTAAGACCTAAGGGGGGGGGGGGGTTTTGCTTTGGGGCATCCTTATCACTGATTTCCAATACTGTTTATTTCATGATCGAATTCTTAGTCTCCTTGTCTGGCCTTTTCCCAAATTTTTAGGGAGCAACTACCCCCCCCCCCCATTTCTCGTCCTCTGGTATGCCCATGCAACACCACCACGTTCACTTCCGAAAAATCTCCCAAATCTCAATTCTGAACAGTTTCTTTGGCGCAGATCTCACCTGAAAGGCTGAAAAGCCACAAGGTGCTGCCCTCAATGAGAAATTTCACAACAGGACACCATGAATGTCCATGATGGATCAAGCAAGTGGCTCAAACATATCAATTTCACCTGCTCCAACTGAATCAAACAACCATACCAATGAATGCAGATTAATCAATTGTCATTCACACTTGGACAGCCCATAAGCCTGACTTGTTGGTAGCAGTTGGAATCAACACTCAAGCTTGGAGTGCCAATAGTGATGTCAGTATTGCAATACTGACATCATCTGGGCATATATTCACATGGAACATGGCACACTTATACGAAATCTGTAATAACAGTTTTGTTCACTTGCCAGGCATCTTCTGGTTGTCTATTTCAATTCTTCATTAACCAAAATAATAATTTCTTTTCATCGCAGATTGTCTGGCTGACTCATGCAAACTTTTTGTCAGGCTTATATCCTTATTTGCTCTTTTCTCCATTTCAAGGAATTGCTCCAGCTTCAAGCATTTGTAATCAATCTTAAGGTAGCTTTGTCAGCTGCAGTGATAAGAAGAATCAAGATTGCTCAGAAAAATTGATTTATAAACGGTTTCAGAAAAGCAAAAACAAAGTGATTTTTATCATTAATTTCTGAAGTTGACTACTTTCTGGCTTTAGATCAGGTGCATGGTCAGACCTTCCCTGATTATTATTCTGAAATGAAAAGTCATAAAGTGTGATGAAGATTGTTATCAGATTCTGTCTCATCAAAATTAGCAATCATAGTGATAATGAAAAGTTACGAAAATACCATATTTCACCTGTGAGTTCATAAAGCATTACTTTACAGATTTCAAAGCAGCTTTCCAATTTCCAACCCTTGTTGCAGAAGATAGGGTCAGGTGAAGTGTGTTGAATGTGGGATGCTTCAGCAGGAAGCTTCTGCAGCTGGTAGGCCTGCAGTATAGGCCTCTATAAGCTAATAATGTAAGGGAGCTGCAACACATTAAATGGGAAAAAGCTCTGCAGCAGGCAGATGGTGTCCTGCAGTACACAAGCATGGATTGTAACTGCAATGATGAAGCCTCGGGATTAGATGGCTCCAATGGGTTGCCCGGATTAACTGAATTAGACCTAAGACAACCTCTTAATGTAGCCAAGAGCAAACGACTGAGGATTAACATTGGCGGGGAGGTGTTTGTAACGCTCAAACAAACCCTTGACACAATTCCAGGGACGCGCTTGGCAAACCTCAATCCATCCAGTGACAGTTATGATCCGGTATACCATGAGTACTTCTTTGACAGAAATCCGTTATTGTTTTCATTCATTTTGGAAGCCTACAGAACGGGACACCTTCATTTTCCGAACAATATTTGCGCACCTCTTTTCAAAGAGGAATTGGACTTCTGGGGACTCAAAGAAAGTAGAATAGCAACATGTTGCTGGAAGACATATGTAGAATATGAGCAAGACAAGGAAGCCCTGAATAAACTGAACGATGCCATTGAAGCCCATAGGAGGTTGTCTCATCAGTATGAGGAAAAAGTTCATGGCTCACACATTGGAAAGTTCAGGTTCAAAATATGGACGTTTTTGGAGGACCCGTCTTCATCTACACCTGCTATGGTAAGAATATTATGTTTTGGTAACTTTCTATGCTACACCGTAAAATTTGAAATTTTGAGTTAGCTCAAATGTTTGATTGAGATGGTTCCACAATTTGTTTGAGCCAAGATAGCTTGTTGTTATGAGTTATGATAAACTTCATGTTGTTATAACTTACAAACAATAAGCTGTGTTGGCTCAAAGGAATTGTGCAACCATCTCACTCAATCGTTTGAGCTCACTCAAAATTCAAATTTTACAGTGTAATACATTGCATACATAATTTAGTCTCTGTATATTTTGACAAATAGAAACGACACATCATATAACAATTGTCTTTAAAAAAATACCTCAAAAGACATACTTTATATTGCTCTTTTGTTGAAGTAAATTTGGAAGTTAAGTTTCTGGTGTACAACCAGACAGCAAAGGTTTATCATCCCTGTTTTTGAAAATACCTGTACATAGTGAACAACTTGTAGAGATAAATTTCAGCCCAGAAGGTTGACATGTGCTTCTTTTTAGGCAGCCTAGAGACTAGGGGAGTTAGCCATTGCAATGCCCTGAAGCGGTGGGTCTGGCTCACTGCCTGCCCTGTACCCACCAGGAACCACATACTAACACATGTGTCAGAGACCCTAACAAATTCGTTCCATCTCTCTGTGCCATAAACAAGATATATATCTCAATAGAAAAAAGGGTGATAAATCTTGTTTTGCATCTCTGAATTCAACTGGAGCAAATTGGGACATGGTGTAAGAATGGGGGACTTGTAGGCAGCTCATCCCTCAAGATGTAAGCCAAACCAATGAGACTTTGCCTCTCAATTCCCAAATTTCTAGTGGTAGGGGTTCCTGGTTTTGCTGTTCAAATCCCATATCAGTTTCTTTGGCTTCTAAATTTTAAATGTCCAACAAGGGATATCATCCTAGTAATAATTTCTCATTCAAGATTACATTGTATACATTGTATGTCGTTTTGCACCAAATTTTACAACAACATGTAGGGTTGCAAAATTTTGCATGAAACTGTCACACCGATGTTGAGCACTGGTGGCACTCCATTGCAAAAATGCCTTTAAAACTGTTACCCTTTGGCATTGGAATCCGGGCAATCCGCAAGCAAGGAGCAGCAATTATATCTGTTTCACACGCAATATTCTGCAAAACTACCCCATTAGAGGTTTTCGTGTGATATATCAGCTACATGAGCCGTGGACCTTTTTATTGATACTTTTCCACCACGGGCCTCATAATATTTGTTGAGCAATGGAAGTGAAATTGTGTAATCATGCAAATTAAAAAGGTTGATGGATTATCAGAGAGGCAACACTGCATGGAATATGAACACATATTCCCCATGTAGCCATTTGTGGGCTTGGTGTGCATCCACAAATGATTTCTGCAGTGTACTTTCAAATATCTTTTCCTTCGGAAAAAATGATGCTCATTAATTTTACAGTTAATTTGAAATGACTACATGCCATGTGTTGCTTTGATTTACCGGGATGTTAAACATTGAATAATTAGTTATTCATGAATTTATAATAAGCAGTTTCATTGAAATGGTACTCAATTAGCTGTTTTTAAAATAGGTCTGTCTCCATTTGTAGTTCAGAATTTATGTACAGGGGGTGTCTCCAAGCTAAGGATATTCTTAGCTCCAAGCAATAGGTGCTCTTATGGCATCCCATTTCCCTTTCAACAAGGTGATTGGTGTTGCTGACCAAGCCAAGGAGTCTGACTTAATGAGTGTGTTTGTTGAATGCTTGATTGTTTGGATCAGCTACACTGTATAGATTATGTTCTCAAAACAGCAGTTCAACAGAAAAGTGTGCAGTTATCACACAGATTGGGGGACTGTAATGTGTTATTACAGATCTCATATTAGTGTCCCATGTTCTTTTCAACTGCCACAGTACTCTTGTGATGTCAGTATCACCATAATAATTTCACAGTTGGTTTATTCGCAGTTTCAGCTTTGTCGTTTGAAACCCACCCTTGGCACATCATTACAAATCCACAATAAGCTGTTAGATTGTTGCTCAACACTGATTATTTTGTTTGATGTTTTGAGTGCATCCAAAAGTTACTAATTTCAGCTAATGCATGGATTTTGTGTATAACTGCTATCAGTTGTTAGCACTTTTAGAACAAAACTAATTCATACACTTTCACATTCACTTGTTGGTCTGAGAGGTAATCTAGTCTGGTTTCCGGCCCAAATCGCCGCTAGGGCAGATCTTGGGTCCGGCGTTGGGTAATTCACCTGTCAGAATTCTGACAGGTAAACGGAACTGACGATCGCGCATGACCGACCTAATTTTAGAGGCTACAGACTTGACCCGATTCTACAGTCCACCATGTTTACAGAGAGCAGGAAGATTGTAATTGGGAAGTCGCTGGAATTTGCTGTTTATAATGGATTTCAGGAAGTTTGTCAACCCTCACTGGATGTCATATTATGCTAAACAAGTTCCGGAACGTGTATGCACAGGATTGGGCTCTGTTGTGTTGTGTTTGACAACTTTTGGAGGTCCTGAAGTGAAGGCCCAGCAATGCAGCATGTTCAAGACAGGAGCCATGTGTTGTGATGTGTATTGTGCGTGTGTCCATGTGGATACAATTTAATTAGGTCTAGTCATATGTTAGGCATATCACTTCCAGTATAAGATATATATGCCCTACTTTGTTCCTTTCATTGGCAATCATTACACAAAATTAATGGATTTACAAAACATGTGTATAATATTATAGACCTGAAATAAATAATATATATTTAGGCCTAAAATAAATGATTGAAGCTGCCCCTTAACGTGGGTGGCCAATGAATAAAGTACCCACCTGGAGTGGATGGAATAACTATTTCCAATTAAGCCCAATTAAGGCACGAGTCAGTTACCTATCTATGCCATTCTTTGGCAAATCAGCAAACATATCTGGAAATATTTGTAGATCCACTTGCAAGGGAGAAAACCTTGTTATTGTAGTGGCGAACTAATACCTGAATGGACTGCATGTAATTATTCTCTGCACTGGGGGAGGGTTGGTCTAGTGGTAGTGTGCTGGACTGGCAATCGATGCATGGGTCCAGGGTTCGAATCCAGCTCTTTCCGGGTCCCCTGGGTCTATGTTGGATGGCTGTTTCAATCGTCTTTCGCCTCATTGCTGTGTCCTCCTCCTGTCCTAATTAGCCTACCAAGTGCAAAAATACAGGACGTAAAGCCTAATCATCCATCCATCATACTTTTCTGCAGTAGGCCTACACCTGTTATGTCTGTGTGCATGTTTCTTGGATTTTCTTTTTTATGATGTGCAATAAAAATAAAGTTCAAAATATAGCATCACTGAAGACTGAGGATGGACATGGTTTTTGGAAGAGCTTCAGCTGTCACAGTGCTTTCAAGATATTTAACCACTCTACATTTGCCATTGTCATCCAAGGATTTGAGCCAGCATAATAAATATTATTTTGAGAAAGCAAATGCATGTATTTTCTTGTAGAACAGGTAAAATAAATTAAGCTCCTCACAAGACTTTGGCAAAGGTAGGTTGCACATGTTTCAACTAATTTTAAGATAAGGCTAAATCATACAGGCCCATAATTATGGTTAACAGCAGGCAATCTCTGGCATTGACTGTCATAGGAATTGGCCTATAGGCCTATTGGCCCAGCCGCCTATGAGCTGTCAACAAAATGCATGTGTGCAAACTGCAATTCTGGTATAAATGTGTCTATGAACCTAATGATTTGCCTGATATGCCCAAATAATGTAATTTGGGCAAATAATGGAACTCTACCTCTGTAGTGTAAAAATATAAATTTATCTTCATGAAATTATTCTTGCCAATATAATGTCAGTGCAGACAGGCTTCTAAAAAGGATTAAATGCTGATACACACAAAATATGGGCCTGTATGCAACATGTGCACCATGAATTAAGCCTAACCCAATAAAATATTTTGCTTATATATTTTCTCTGCTCAACACAAAGCAGAACATTTGTTCTGTAGAATTGTCTCTGTCAGGGACTCATTGATATTCATGATTAAGAAATAGCCTCTAATCATTGACCCAGCTGGTGGCGCTTCTGTTGTGACCTGGTTTACTTCTCATCCAATGGCACTACTTGGCAGCCATTTTGCAGTCCCACTTCATTCAGCCAATCAGATCACAGAAATCAGTGCCCATCCCCTGACTCAGCATTCACTGATCAGGGCACCAGACTAAGAGGTAATCATGTTCAGCTGTGTCTTGGCAAAAATAATACACTCAGGGACAGGGACCATTCAGAATTTACGACCTGAGGAGGGGGGGGGCTGGAGTTTTGCTTGAGAGCGTAGGGGAGAGTGGGGCATAACCACCCCTCGGGGCATAACCGCCCGCCCTGTGGTTCCAGGTGATTTTACTTGTGTGAGACAACTTTTTACTTGAAGGGGATGGAAGCATAAGGCTAAATCAAATTGAACAGCTCTGTTTGTTCAGTTTCTAAGCCTTTTTTGTAGCTTCATCTTATTTTTAAATGAGACGGTACTTGTGATGACATTCAACATAAAGGAGATGTGAGGGAATGGTGATAGGCATTGTGTTGGTTCATGTTCTGAGTAATTTTCAAATGGGATTTAACTGTTATTGAATAGCGCCATGAGTGATAATAGGGGTCGTGGCTGTTTTACCCCAATATGGGGCATAACCATCCGCCCCTGAGAAAAATGCAGTGGGGGAGTGAAAGAAACAGGAGGGGGTTTTCCAAAAATGTACTGTAAATGTGCGACAAACTTGGGAAGGGCTAGCATAGATTATGTCATTTGGGCTGTCTTAAAAACATTAAGATTGGTATTGGCGGGAGCGTCAAGGATAGAATTATCTCAGAATTCATTACCATAGCAAAAGTGAGGAGACTGAAATGGTTTGATACCTTTCCAGTCAAGAGCACATGCATTTTCATCAGAACGGGACACAGTATCCTTCCACAAGATATGGAAAATCCTCTAGTTTTTTTTTGCTCCTGGTACCTAGGGGGGAAGGTTATTCCCCATTGGGCGGGTGGTTATGCCCCGAGCATGGGGCATAACCACCCGCCTGGTACCAAAATTTATTTCATATTCCTGTGCTATAAGGGAGAGTCATTTGATGGTGCAGGTAGGGGATATGAAAGTACTTAAAAGAGTGTGCCATATTGCCAATTGGAGTTCTTAATTGTGTTGGTTATTATCAATCTAGGAGACATTTAATTTGTCTTAGGGGGGTGGTTATGCCCAACTCTCCCATACTGGTCACTGATTTCCAATAATGTTTATTTGATGATGGACCCAAATTTTTAACCTCCTTGTTTGGCTTTTCCCAAATTTTTGGGGAGCAAGATTGTGTGTTTTTCTTTTTGGTATGAGTCGGCCACCTTATGAAATAGAACTGATGGTATTGTTGAAAATAGCCATGTCCTAGACCAACCAGATACAAGTTAGTTGCAAGGTGAGCATAGCAATTAGAAAACAGAGGGGGTTGGTCAATGAGACTCTATAACTGCCCAATTGTTTTCTCTCAGTCTCATAAGTGACTGATCACAGGGTATCTATATGGTTAGCACAGCCCTCTTAGCCCAGTTCTTAGCACTCAAAATGGTTGATTGATGACATGAGAAAGAGAGAGAAGATATCCTCAACATATGATCAAAAGTTACCTTTTTTTGGAGTCTAGGTTTTTAGCTACAGGCGCTTTCGTCTGCATCACACAGACTTCTTCAGCTGAAATCTCATGAGACTCCAAAAAACGTTCACTCATATGAATTACAATGGAGTCAAGTACCAACATTTATCATCATATCCTCAACATGTTGTACATTTACCCCATGTGAGGATCTTTTACTTGCCCTGTGGCGTGCACCAACAGTGATGCAAGGGCCCACCAATCTAGCATCTCATCCGAACAATATTCTCTGCAGCTGGGATTTTGCTCACGAAGATCCGCTGAAAATTTTGGGTTCCCCAAGCAGAGTTCGAACCCATGCAGGCAAAGTCCTTCAGCGGAAGAGGTGGGTACTTTACCACTCAGCCACCCAGCTGCCAAGGCCATCGAATCAATTGTGCATTGTGCAGATTTCGAATTTTCTCATGGATTTGATAATAGTTCCTATGTTGTTCTTTACAGTACAACCAAAATAAAGTAAGAAATTTTTCTGTCAGAAGTCCTCTGTTTACCTATTTTGCCCTCCTTTCTCCTCTCCTCCCCGAATCTCCTTACAACTACCTTTGACTCCTTACAACAACCTTAGCCCATACTAAAAACTCTATTAAATTAAGTCAGCTACTAATGCAATTGCAATTAGCAAAGCAAGAGTATGAAAGAAATCAAACACGATGGGATGATGAAGTTTGAATTAGTAGCTATTAGTGTTGTTTAAATTTGATTTTAATTTAATTCTAAAAGGTAGTTTCAAGTGATTCAGAGGTAGCCAAAAGGTGTGAAAGGGTAAAGTAGTGGCTGATTCTTCCTTCCTGCCGGGGTAGTTTTACTTTATTTTAAGTTGTACTGTACATTTCTGCTTGAGTCAATTTCCCTGAGCGGAGTCAATCAAAATGTTTGTGTACATTGAAATGAATTTTTTAGCAAAACTACCATGGAAATTGTCAATCCTTATCAGCTAATATTTGTCCTGTCTGTTTTAAACAATATTTTTAGAGTGTATTTAGACAGATAAAAACAACTCCTTCCCCATCTCACTCCATATCTTGTTGTAAGCTGTTAACCTCCCTCACTCCTTGATAGTAACTTAACCACAGTCATGGCAGCCAATAACCATTGGCCAGATAGAAGAAGTGCGCTACCAAGAGGTCACGGAATAATGTCTGATCAGGACAGGACAAACTCTGCCATGGCAACCGATATTATTCAAATTAATAAAAAATTGCGTACTAAGAGACTAAAGAAAATCCTTTCTCTGTCTGCCTGTCACAGATAATTAGAGTCGAGGTGGATGTTAATGCTGTCTAGGAATATAATAACTGGATCATAACTTAAATTTTGAAGTATGTGACTGAATATATCTTCATTTAATGTCGACGATCAAAACCTGTTGCGAGCCTTTTCAACCTGCGGGTTCATTTGCATAACCTGTTTTGACCTTTTCCAACCAACATTTTTATTAGTTTTTGACTGCCTCACTCACTAACTAGTTACACATTTCTTGAGACCTGTTTCCCGAGAATTCCGGTAAGTAAAGGATGCATGCCATTACACAGTGAAAGGAGGTAGGTGTTACAAATGGCCAATGCACTTGACTGTGTAAGCAAAGAGGATTGGCACTGTCTTTGCAATGTAAATAAGGGAAGAAATGTCATTTGTCTTTTGTTTTGAGTGCAGGAGAAGTTGCATTCACTTGTTCCTGTCTCCGCCTGGTCAGTGTGAAGCAATCTGAGGAAATTAGGGGGTGCCACAAGGGTCTACACTGACTCAATGATTGTGATCTATGATTATTTACGGCTAACTGTATTCCGTTACGAGTTGTTGTGTCACAACATCTGTGCTTGCCAATCATTTGCACGAATATGTGAATAAAAAATAAAATAATTTTTATTTCACCCACTCTTCACACTATGCAGAAAAGAATTGAATACTCACTGACAACTACATGTGCCATAATTCATTGTACTACAGAAGATTAAACTTGTATACCTGATACTTTGCTGACATGATGTGGTCATCAAAAACCCGAAACAGTTAAGCTAGTTTAAAAAGTAAAGTGATGTATGGTTTACTTCATTGGAGAATAAATGGATAGCCTTTACTTAATTCAAAGACAACCCCATATGTGATCACTAGTGTGCTGGAGTGTGAACAAAACAGCTTCCAAAGCCAATAAGCATAAATCACACACAACGACAAGCTGACAACATTAAAGCAATCCTGTAATTGCCTCATTTCAATGAGAAAAGATTGAAATACCAGTAGACTATAGAATCCATTGCAGATTTTTCGTTTTGAGCGGGAAAATGATTATTTGATTCCAGTCCAGACAGATGAGGACTTTGTCAAATGTGGCAGATGAATTTCCGATTGAAATAGCCATCTGCGAAAAGTCAGAGCGAGGCTTACTTGTCCTAATATGTTTTTAAATCTGTTTGTGTGAAGCTGGATGTGAATGTCGATGCCCAACAATTTCAATTGGATGTTCATGCTTCTCATGAAACATCCCTGAATAACCTGATTTAATTCCTCAAAATGTTTTAATGCTTTGAAAAAATGCATGTTATAGGGAAAATGTAACTTCCAGTAATTATTGTTCCTTGTAATTATTGATATAATTTCAACTCAGGCCTATATCAAAAAAAATTTATATGTTAATCAGCTGTGGAAATTATATTCCTAACCCATTTCATGTGAACAATTTGATTTAATAAATGTAAAGAACAGGTTTTTGTCCGATTTTATAAAAAGAGTTGGGATGGACACCAGCTAACATTTGTGTTGTCTGTTTAAAACCTCATCTCGGTCCATATGAAGTTTTATGCTGTTAACCTCCCTCACTCCACCATAATAACTTATCAGTCATGGCAGCCAATGACCATTGATCAGACACAAGACGTGCACTACCAAGAGGTCACTATAATTATGTGGTGCTTGAAATATTGTCCATTCAGGACATCACATGCACTGCCATGCCCAACTACGTATTCTAATTCAATTAAGATGAAAAATTAAATGTTTGATTGAGACAAAATAAGTTTGGGGTTGATTCTTAATGTTTACCAGTGATATAATTGTTGGATTATAACTGAAATGTGAAGTATGTGACTGAATGTCTTCTTTTACTGTCCACGATCAAAACCTGGTGTGAGCCTTTTCAACCTGTAGGTTTATTTGCATAACCTGTTTTGACCTTTTCCAACCAACATGTTTATTAGTTTTTGACTGCCACATTCACTAACTAGCTGCACATTTCCTGAGACCCGTTTCCCTAGAATTGCTGAAGGCAAAGGATGCATACCATTACGCAATAAAACAGGGTAGGTGTTACAAATGGCCAATGCACTTGACTGTGTAAACCAAGAGGATTGGCTCTGTATTTGCCTTGTAAATAAGAGAAGAAAAGTCATTTGTCTTGATATTTGAGAGCAGCAAAAGTTGCTTACTTGTTCCTGTCCATTGTCCAAGGCCAGTCAGTCCCAAGCAATCTGAGGGAATCATGGGGTGCCACAAGGGTCGATACTGACTTAATTATTACAATCTATCTTTATTTACAGTAAACAGTAGCCTGTTACAAGTTGTTGTGTTATTACAGGTCCAGGTCGTACCTTAGTGAATAGAATGTGTTTCCACAACTGTCTCTTAATTTAAAATATTCTGCTCTGACAATGTCTTACTAGGGGGGGGGGGGGTTACATATGGAGATGTTCTAAAAATCCTGGGATTTGATTGTATTTTTTTTTTTTACATGAAAACAGGCCCAAGGGGGGGGGGTTGCACCCCTAACCCTCCCCCTCTGGATCCACTACTGTGGTATGTCAATATTGCCACCTAATTTAGGTAACCTTTTTGACGAGGAATGACGCAAGTCTACAGTGATAAATAAAATTTCATCCATGCGACTTATACATCATTTCCATGTACATTAATGAATGGCTCAAAAATATAATGTCTCACTCACATTTGTGGTTTTGCAAATACATGTGGAGTAGCATACCTAGTTTGCAGTTTGTACTATAATTTATTTTGCTTGAGAAAATTGATATTTTACTGACATGATGTGGGCATCAAAAACCAGAGACAGTTATTTTACACTTTCAAAAGTAAAGTTATAAATGAATTTTTTTTCTTTATTGGAGAATGAATGTAAACCTTTTATTTTTAAATTCAAAGGCAACCCCTTTCATGATCACTAGTGTGCCGGAGTGTGAACAATTTCAAAAGCCAATAAGCATAAATCAGTGTTATCAACAACAACATTAAAGCAATCCTGTAATAGCCTCATTTCAATGAGAAAAGATTGAAATATCAGTAGCCTTTATCCATCGCAAGCTGGATAATGATATTGGATTCCAGTCCAGACAGATGAGGACTTAGTCAAATATGGCTGATGAATTTCCAATTGAAATAGCCACCTGCGAAAAGTCAAAGGGAGGCTCACATGTCTGAATATATATTTGAGTCTGTTTGTGTGCGGCTGGAATTGAATGTGAATGCCTAAGAATTTCAATTGGATGTTAATGCTTCTCATAAAACATCCCTGAATAACCTGATTAAATTCCTTAGAATGTTTTAATGTTTTGAAAAAATGTATGTAATAGGGAAAATGTAACTTCCAGTAATGTTTGCTCTTAATTCCTGACTGATGCTCAGGAAATATAATTTCAAATCAGACCTATATCCTATCACATCCGAAAACAATCAAAATATCTCATAAATTTTCTATAATGATCTCTGCTGTCTTTAGTTCACTTTTTTCCCATTATTTGAATTATAAAATATTATGTGATCTACCAATTAAGAAAAAAAGGCAAGCACTTATTATAGAGGGTGCACATTGTTGGAATGGTGGTGGCACTGTTGTCGCATCTCCAATCTCTGTGTGAAATTACGAACTAAAAAGCTTCTGAAACGATTTTAAAAATCTTAAAAAGCAGAACAACTCTGGAACTACCTTCTTTTTCCAAATATGATTTATCTATACTATTTAAAATGTTACTTCACAGATAAATGTAACTGGCAGTTTACTCGTAAACTTAATTTTTAGAGGCTAAAACAAACATGGCAGCTTTCATTGGAAAAAGACAACATGGCAATCAAACTTTTTTCTGAAGCCTTCAACCACAATGATTTTTAAACTCCTCAACTTGCAAAATATTGCAAATTCACAGATATGTTCCATTTACTTACAGGTGTGGTCTGTCCTCTATCTGATACTTCTGCTTATATCTGTGACGACCATGGTGATGGAGACACACCCGAAATTCCGCATGGACAACCCACCCGGATGGGAACCTTGTGCCAACACGACCCACATGAACCCACTAATTGTCATGTACTGCACAAGTATTCCACTTTACAGTGTTAAGTATGTATAAAATTGATAAAGAAATAACTCTATCATTATGAAGTTTTGGAAGAAGTTACAATATTATTTTTTAAGGTAAACAATCTTTGCCTGAGTAACCGATGACTTTTTTTTACAAGTTTATAGGCAGCATTTGCCCTAAGTTGCTTATTCAAAAATAAGGGAAAATAATATTACTTGTCATAGGGTTGTCCAAGAAAACACTGCAGCAAGAGAAGCTCATACATCAAATAAGCAGTTTTTCAATATTGATCAGCGGTTGACTTGGCAAATTTATATCTTTTGGGCCAAGCATTCATAATACTATAATAAATATAATAGATCGCTGCGTGGAGATAGTAAATCATTCCTCGGTCATTGGATTTCATCACCAAGACAAATACTATTTCATCCTAACCATTTTTCAGAGCCCTGAGCCACATCTGCAATGGAGTCTTCCTCATCGAGATTGTCGTTCGTTTTTGTGTTTGGCCTCAACCCCATCGCTTCCTCTTCTACGCCTTCAACGTCATTGATGTTCTCTCCATCATTCCAATCAGCATACTAACAATAATCAACTGGTTTGACCCTTACTACTGGAGCAACCATGCGAATCCATTTGTCGTGTACATCATTATCAGCGTCACTGGCGTAATGAGGTCTTTAAGAATTTTAAAGATCATCAAGCATAATAACGGTTTACGAGTGATGATCCTCGCAGTGACTGCCAGCGCAAGAGAGATAATGTTACTACTGCTCCTCATGGTGATTGGAATGTTGATTTTTGCAACGATGATATACTTTGCGGAATTTCAAGATGCCAAGTCAAAATTCACCACCATCCCTCAAGGATTTTGGTGGTCCTTAATTACCATGACGACCGTTGGCTATGGTGATATGGTTCCTTTTACGCTTCAGGGACAAATTGTTGGAGCGGCGTGCGCGGTCACCGGTATATTGGCCATGGCCTTACCTATTCCTGTCATTGCTAATAATTTCAACACTTTCTATAACTTTGCCAAGTTAAGAGATGACATGAATAAAAGAGAGAAAGCTTTAAAAGTGACGTGCCATGCAACTCCACAAGGCACATACCAAGGAGTCTCCACCACTGAGAGTCACTCAAGCTTGCCATGATCTTGTTGGCACATCTTACTTATGCACCTTTATTTAATTGCTCTATTTATATTGTTAATCATGCAGTTTTATGCATAATGACTTCCCATATGCACATGTATTTTCATGATATTAATTTTTCTTTTCAAATGAAAAATCAAATGATATACTTAGCCATCTGTATTAAAATCTTATGATGGCATTACCTATGAACTACATTATGCTGATATTTTACTGAAATCTTTCACATTTTATACAAACGTAGTTTGTACAAAGATGCAGAATGATTTACACAAGCAAACATTTAAGTACTTCTTGAAGAATATACGATTTCAATTCCTTTACCTTTCTCAAATGATACCTTTCAGTATGTGCAATTGCACATTCAGATTAATTTGAATAAAAACACGTTTTTTAATTTTTCTTATACCAAGGTGTTCTTGTTCATGTTTTGACAGAGACTTTACCAACTCAGTCAGAAAAGCCAACAGCACGTTTTTACAGAATTAACGCCTGGTGATACTTCAACCTATGCACAGGATAGGGCGCCCCTCTGGGAGTATCATCAGCAGCACATCCCAGGAGTGAAACAAGGTTCATCTATCCAACCAACTCTACACATGATTGCTGCTGGTAGAACACTTCTAAGTTAGTGAAATTGAAATCATATAGTATTGAAATAAAGATTTAGGCTATCCAAAGGAAAACAATTTGGATGGATAGATAGACTAGATAGACACAGTAGATAGATAGATAGATAGATAGATCGATAGATAGATAGATAGATAGATAGATAGATAGATAGATAGATAGATAGATAGATAGATAGATAGATAGATCAATAGACAGACATACAACATACGATATACTAGATAACACACCATATATTATAAATATGTTACGCAAAGATTACATGATATATGGGGCTATAATGGAAGGATAAATGGGCCATATGCACCAATACCAATGTACTGTATACATTGCTTTACATGAATCAATTCTATTCTATTCTATTCTATTCTATTCTAATTCCACTACTGATTCTGTAAGTTGGAATTAGTATTTTTATGTTAGTATTGCTTTTCTTCTCCACATAGTTGTTGATGTACCCCAAGCAAAACCTCAACTGGGCAATTCATTTTCCTCTTCCCACGATTCTTACCCAACCAACCAGATACCTATACAATGTAGAGGTTGAACTTTACTTTGGCTGAGTCTGATTCCAGAACTTTGATATTTATTGGGATTAGAAGCTTACAATGTTACATTTATTG
Source organism: Platynereis dumerilii (assembly GCA_026936325.1). Classification (NCBI taxonomy): domain Eukaryota; kingdom Metazoa; phylum Annelida; class Polychaeta; order Phyllodocida; family Nereididae; genus Platynereis; species Platynereis dumerilii. The sequence goes on from JAPTHN010000002.1 coordinate 107,451,940, forward strand.
TATTAACGATTATAATTCAGGGACTAAGGATATGATTAAGGCCTCAGAAAGTTTCACATCACCATGAAGCTGATTGCAAGATTCACAGTTGTCTAGAGATGGTGTGAAGAGACAGGAATTTAAAGCATGCTTTGGAATAGTCATAGCATGTTCAGTTATTTTATCTTTTGGATTTGATCTTCACAAAGGAATTTATCAGCAAGACTACATTATCATCAACTGAATTGTACTTTATTGCTGTGAGCAGCAAGTTTGGATGAGTTGTCATCAATTTGTACTGTTATCAGCTTCGGACTTGCTGTTTGCAATCATTTACAACACCTATTACACACACTGGAGCACGAACCTGATATATCAACAATTCTGTGGCATCAGCAATGGTACTTAGACTCCTGCACACTGTAACTATACGATTATTGTGATATCACAAATTTAATTGTGTGTCTGCTGCACATTCTTTGCCAAAAAGAAGTGGGACACTGCTTTAAATTGTCACAATCAGGTAATTTTGAATGACTGAGATTTCACTGCATGGCCTATATAATAATCAACTCTACAGTATTATTATAGCTTTTTGCAGATCGGTGGTCCAAACAGTTTCAAAATAACATTCAACTTGGTTGTATGATATCACAGGCTTAAAAATGTTTTGTTTGCATCAGTCATGGTTAATCAGTTGACTCAGTGCTAATCATCTAGCAGCATAGGTGACAAACAACAAACTAATTAAATGACTCCAGGAGTCCAGATACTTCAACAAATATGAAGATAAGAAGACAAACACAAAATGTTAATTACATAGGAAAGCCAGTAGTATGTAAGTTGAAAGTAAGAAAGTTGATATTTCCAGTGGACTGCCAATTTGCAAAGACCTCTAAGTGACATCTTCTGAGAAGTTCATTGATTATATTACCTATATAAATGTGCAGTGGTAATAGACTGGTGAAAGTTTTATTTGACTTGGAGCAACTGGAAGAAGGTGATAGTTACTGTGAGATGGTGTTGAGCAGAAACCTTTTGGCCAGATCACTGTACATAAACAAACACGAAACAACTTGCATTCCGTGCACTGTAGATTCTCAAACTTGTGAAGTACCGTATGCCAGTTAGTTATTGCAAATTTACAGTGCTCTCTGTGGGATCCAGAAAAAGATGTTTGGGAAGGTTATTACAGTAAAATTCAAAGAAGTTAGAAGCCCATTGTCAAGTTGACATGACACCCATTCTATTGAGATGTGAACGAGGAAATAATGCCAATCATCCTAAGGCTCAGGAAAACTATATCTAAACACCATATCAGTATTGTGTGTTCTTATACGAACTTATCCACCTTCTTTAGAAGTTAACTATCCATATGTGCAGGTGGTATTATCAATTGGTATTATCATATTGGATGTGCCTTCACTTTCTGTGGGAAGTTGTGCCACACTCTATGGTTCATTCTTTCAACTTAGCACGCGTGAATAAATCGAGACTTCAGGTAAGTCCCTATGGGCAGTTTTCACCATGTTGTAAAATGACGTAGAAATTATGTTGTCACAACGCTGTGAAGCAATATCGAAGATATGACATTAGCATGTGCCGTTGTGGCGACGTTTTCACAATGTGAGGCAATGCCAATGGTTCAACGTCAGCGTGCAAGGTTGTGGCAATGTTGTAAAAAAACCCAACATCGTGTTCACGTTGTGGCAACATAATCTCTACCATACAAATCTATGTGACCAACAGACCAGCCCTCCACCAATTAGCAACGTCGGGGTTTACGTCGTGTGCCCATTGGGGTAGACATCATGCAGTAAATAAACCCCTCTTTGACCGTTGCTTATTGAAAGCAGACACCTGCAGATGCACCAGGGAGATTTCAGATTCAGATTTCAGATTCAGATCATTTATTTACCATTTGAAATCACATTCATAAATCATCAAAACAATAGTTATGGTAGGAGACCCCAATAAGACCTAAATGACCGTTGGCTTGGGGCCACCTTAAAGGAAAAGAAAATTTATTTGCCATTACTTATACTGGTCAACAGAGTGGTCAGTTTTGACGAGAGATCTGTTGTAGCATGCAGGAACACAATGTCATCTTGCAACTTAATTCATCATGTACATTGTAAAATGTGGCTAATGCACATTAGGTTTGCACAGTGTATTTATAAGACCACTTCAAATTGGAATGCCTATACAATCATGGCTTATACAATATACATCAGTCAACACAGTGCTGTTGATGCATACAGAAAGTAATTTCAAAATTCGATAAAATAGTGCAGAGTGCAGCTGATACAAGGGTGATATGAGGAGTATCTGGCACTTATGCAGTTGTAAATTGCTGCAAATACTATTTGTGGCAGTAATGTTCAGAAAGTAAATGCGAACAAGCTAGGTGCTTCAAAACTGATGATAAAGCTGACTGAAATACTCACCATTACACTGAAAATGTCTGCATTCGTGACAATATGTGATAAAATTGCTGCATGCATAGCATGTAAATTTCTGGAACAACTAAATGGATTCTCACTGTTTTCTTGGAACACATTTTCAATAAACAACTATCTTAAAGTACTTGATTGTCACACAGAAAAACAGGTTTGTGTGAAACAGACAAAATGAATGTTCTCTGGTGTCCGTCCAAAATTTTGTGTAAATTCAGACAAAAGGTATGTGTATTTTTGACATTTCATTGTCAATCTTGATCAATTTTTTGTGTGATATGATCAATGCAATGTCAAAAATACACTTACCTTTTGTCTGAATTTACACAAAATTTTGGACGGACACCAGCTAACGTTCATTTTGTCTGTTTCACACAAACCTTTTTTTCAGTGATGTGCACATGACAAACAACTCATTTGCATCTCAACCTTCAGCACTGTATTTTCACGGTGACATTTTAAAGAAGGTGTATCTTAAAAGTGGCTTTAAGTCAATCCAAATGTCTTTTGTCTTGATTAAGAGCTACTAAATGGAGAAGTAACTGCATTACAATGCTGGTATCAGTCTTATGGACTAAAATGTTTACTTAAGCTAAAAGGAAGGCCAGCAATTGCAACACAGGAATTGGTGGTTAGCACAATATTTACATACATTCAGGTCATAACACTGTATTGTGGAAAGACCAGAACCTACAGGCTGCAACATTACCCAGAAATGCAAAGAATAAGGAGTATGTTACTAGTTGAGGCAGGGAGTCATGAGACATGGAAGGTTTTTACTGAGCAAGATTGTCTGCCATACGTTTTCCAAGGAAGCATAGGCAAAATGGCAGTGTACACCTGAAATCTTGAAAATAGGATTATAAAAATGAATATACATTTATAAGCGGTTGAAGAGAGCAGGTATCGTAATGAGGAAGAACTCTTTTCAGCCAATACATTTATGTATATGTTATACTAGCTTCTGACAATCTGACATACTCGCTGACTATATTTCAAATACAGTGTTTTTATGCTGACAAATGAGATTATGAGAGAGTGCAAGCTGAATTGAGATTATTACAATAAACATCACAGATATGGTATTAACTCATCCTGGTTAATCACAAAAAAAATCCCTTGGAATATGAATTTCATGAAGTATTTCGATGACTGATAATTTTTGTTTGTCAAGCAGCCAGGCAGAATGAAGATTGATGTGCTGTTGTAAAATGAGATACAATGAAAAGTTTACCATTTCGATTAATCTCATAAACTTGTGATATGAAATAGCACGGATCATAATTGGATAACAATCATCTGTCAGACAAGTTTGCATTGCTGTTATTGCAACTTTTATCCATGCAATCGGCAGCCGCATGCAAAGGATATAAAACGACAAAGTCATGAAGGAAAATCATATGGCAACATATCAGCCATTGCATGGGTGACTAAAGCTCCTCTGAAAGTCATTATGTAAGAGGATGGAGCAGAGAGGGACAGAACCGAGCATGAGCGCCAGGAGGAGTGACATCTGCATCCCAACTGCATACCAATGTCAGTGGATGGATTTATTCTGCAATGGGAGGTAGGTGTCAGTCTAGTTAAGCTGTATGAATTGGCTCGCAGCGGGGTGGACTCTAGCTTAATTCTTGTGCAAGCTACACACCAGCATGCACCGTTGACGCTGTTGAGTCTTGTGCTATATTTGAACTGATATCTTTTCCTGAGTTGTCTTGAGCTGAGGACATTGCCAGGCATTGTGACACTTCTTTCCGAAATCTTGATATGATTATTCATTATTATTTACTGAGCTGGACTGATATTTTTTGTAACAGCCTCACTTTCAAACTCTTGAAGATTAAGAAATTGGAACGCTGACTGATGCTGCTGTCATATGATTCAGTCAGTTTCATAAGGAATAATTCCTTCTCAGCTGAGATGCAACCTGTTGTAGCCTGGAGTTAACGTATATGTATGCAACCAACGCCGTGCATTTAAAGTCTGAACAGCTGTTATCCAAACCCTAATGGACTAGCGACTGTCAAATTAAGACATAGATGTTTACCTTCGGATTATCACCAGAATCAAATGCAACGCAATATGAGCTATTCAGATTTCAATAAGGATGAAGCTATTACACAGGCCATTAACATTCTGTGGAGCATTGTAAGACCCCATCAAAGTGCTTATTCTTACCTTGTCTAGTAGTATTAAACTATTTACAGCATTATGAAGCAGCATTTGCATGAGTAGATGAAAGACTATAACAGAGCAAGCATCAACGTCTGCTAAACGGTGAGATATATCATTCAGCTTGACTTTTAACATTTACCACAATGAATGATACAACTCCATATACCAACCATCGTATCTGTATCAACATCAGTGGAAGACGATTCATAACGGAATCAAGTAAGTTCACGAAAATACCGAACAGTCGATTAGCTAATTTGAAGAGGTCAGACCTAAGTTACGACAGCAGAGCAAATGAATTCTTCTTTGATCGAAATCCAAAACTTTTCTCATATATTCTGGATGCTTATCGCACGGTTAAATTACACCTGCCATTGGATGTATGTGTGCCTTTGTTTATCGAGGAACTGGACTTTTGGGGTATACCAACCAAATCCATTGCAAATTGCTGCCTTAAAAGATACTTGGAATACCAAGGAGATGAAAATACCTTGAAACAGTTGCAAGATGTCCTTCAGGAAGCGGACAGGATGATAGATGCATATGAAAAGGCATCTAGGAATACTGTTTTCCAGAGATGGAAGTTCAAGATATGGCTATTCCTGGTCGACGCTAGATCTTCAAAAGCAGCCAGTGCAAGTATCAAACTTGAAAATATTCACAGTATTTTATCGATGATTAGGTCCCGCATCTGCAGTGATTAGCAGGCCTCTATGTCAAATACTGCAAAAGTAGACTATGAAAATATTACATTCATCTTGTTTGTGTTCTTTATGTAGTAGTATAGAAAATCTAATTTGTGGAGAAAAAATGCTAGAGTTTCAAGTAAAGACATATGCAGCACATCCAGATTTGTAGCTTCATACTGTAGCCTGAAACTGTGGTGTTGAGTACATAAATAATGGCATGATATATCTGTTGGGAAAGTATTAATATTCCAGCACTGTGCTGCTTCATGCATTTCATATTTGTTCAGATGAATGTAATACTTTCATAGCCTTCTCAAAACACTGTGCTTAATAAATTATGGGTCTTCTTGTTTGTTCACAGGTCTGGTCATTTCTCTACCTCTGCATGGTCAGCTATTCCATTTTGTTGGTAACTTTCCAGACTCATCCATTGTTCCGCAGAAATGTAACCTCGACATCCCATTGTGGAAACTTGACATTCAACAATTCAAAGATGGAGATGTTTTGCAAGACAGAGTTGATTCCTGCTTTCAGGTATGGTATCATTCTTTTTTCTTCAAGAATAATCCAATTTAGATAATGTAATATATTATTTAATAGTTATAGTAAAAATTAAACTCACTTTGCGCTTACTTAGACAAGAATCTTGAAAGCCTAGCCAAGAATTCTGAAAGCCTCAGACACACAGACATTTGGTCCAAGCAAAGTTTTGACCCTAACCAGTAACCAACTTCATCCCCAAACAAGCTTCATTCATTGAGTCAATCTACCACCAGAAATGTAGCGTCACATGTCCAATTAGCAGTAATCAAATTCATTTCACCCGCCATGGTAATTATAGTTACTGGCATGGAAAAATAGAAGGTCATCTTAATGGAATATAACTGCATTCTCTTGACCGTCTTAGTTGTTAATATATAGTTCATTATTCACCTCTAAGATTCAGAACCATTCGATTGTGCATTGACGGAAACACGAGAGATCTTAATAATTGATCTTAAACAAATAATGATGGGTTGGAATCAACCCTACATAGCATAAAGGATTTATTCCTTTAATCTTTTATTGACTTGGTATAAATTCCAACAAGGATGATCATCTTACAAGGCAAGAGCAACTTCTCTCAAAATTCTGCTATAATAAATTGTTGTTTTCACAATAAGCTACAAAATAAAACATACAGAGAATAGGCATTAAAACTCTTGACAAAAAGGACCTTCATGGTCTGAATTTATATGCCATATTCATGCTTCATAGAATATATTGTAGTCATGGTTGCAAATGATAACATCTTCCACCTTCATGATGCATATGTCTAATTTCAATGTATGATTACAGTTCCACCAATTTCATATGTCAAGCATGGTGTGATGTTGTCGATTTTTCAATATGTTTATATTGTATATTTGCAGATATGCCAATTATGTCTGTGACCTGGTGTTTGTCTTGGAATTGGTTCTACGCATATCTCTATGGCCTTCTCCCGCTCGGTTCTTCTGCCAGGTCTTTAATGTCATTGATGTGATTGCTGTAACTGTTATGGCTATGACTTCAGTTGTTGCCTTCAAGCACCCATTTTTCTGGATAAAGAACAGTAACATCGTAGCAGTCTATGTTGTAATAGCAGTCTGCTGCTGTTTGAGATCATTGCGAATTTTGAAAGTAATGCAACACAATGTTGGACTAAGAGTCCTTCAGCTGGCGCTACAAGTCAGTGCTCGAGAATTGTCTCTGCTACTCCTATTATTACTCATAGGTGTGGTTGTATTTGCAACAATGGTATTCTTTGCTGAATTCTCAAATCCAGTAAGCAGTTTCATCCATATCCCCTCTGGGTTCTGGTGGGCCCTAATAACTATGACAACAGTAGGTTATGGGGATATGGTTCCTTCGACAGATATGGGAAAAGCTATAGGGGCAGTTTGTGCTTTCAGTGGTATTCTTGCCCTGTCACTAACAGTCCCTGTAGTAGCAAGTAACTTCCATCGGTTTTACCATCTGCTTGGATTAAGGGACGAGAGTCGTGACATGGTGTTGGAAAAGAGAGATAATCAACACGGACTGACATTAACAGCAGAAAGGTCGGACGCTGACACTGACATCTTTTAATGTACAAATGGCTCGTGCTAAGTAACTCATGACTAACTGCCATATTTTAATCAGATTTAGTGCAATTTATCTACCTTAGCTTTGCTCTAACTACACATGCCTGTTACACTGGAACATGATAGGTTTCAATTTAAAATGTCGATAAAAATAGAGCTCCAGTAATGTTTATCTAAGTGTGAGAATACAAAGGGAACCATGACATTTCAGGTAAACATGGGAAGCTGGAATAAAGGTTATTATTGTTTGTATTTTTATTTCATTATCTTACTTTAGTGTACAGCTGTCTTGCCAAAGAAACTTGAAGTGCTATAATGATGACTCAAATCGGATTCCCTGTTTCATATCGATTTGAGAAGCCATACTGCTTCCATTGTAAGTCAATAAGGTTTCACTGCTTCAACTTCCTCATTGGTAATACTGGATTTTTAGAAGTTCTTGTTGAAGCTGCCTTTCCACATACTGTTTGCTTGCGCCTGATGTATGCTGAAGATGGCCAGTTGGTCATGCAAGTGTTACTAATATTTGACTAAAAAGCTCATAAATGTGAGTTTATGAATGTAAATACGTTTCTGTTGTTTGTCACAGTGTTTGGTGTTGAATTTCCCATACCAGGGATTAAGAACCTATAAAAACAAAAAAGCAAACACATGCATGGGTCAAAATAATTCAAATTGCATAAATATGGCAATTCGGAGCAGCTTGCCTGGACAACCAGAATTTCCGTCAATGCTCAGAGAGCCTTGTTATATTAACACTGGAAGCTAAGGTACCATGTTCACTAATTACACTGTAACTCAAAATATGCATTGGTAATAGACTGTCTAAAGTTTATTTGACTTGGAGCCAATGAGAGAAGGTGATATATAGTTACTGTGAGATGGTGTTGAGCAGAAACCTTTTGGCCAAATCACTGTACATAAACAAACACGAACCACTCTGGTGCTACTGCAGATTCTCACGCAAGGTTATCATTATCATTACTTTGGTGGTTTAGGTAGTGGTCTTAAACATGGGTTTATGGGGATCAAACTGTCCTTTGTCTTGATTAAGAGCAACTAAATGGGAGCATTAAAGTCTTTATGGACTGAAATGTTTACATAAGCTAAAAGGAAGGCAACCAATTGCACACAGGAATTGATGATTAGCACAATATTGAGATTTGCTGTGCATAACGCAGTTTTGTGCAAGATCAGGAACTTCTGCTAGAAACATTATCCAGAAACACAAAGCATAAGGAGCATGTCATTATTTGAGGGAGGGAGGGATGAGGCATGGAAGGTTTTTACCCAGAGGAGATTGTCTGCTGCATGTTAACCTAGGTTCAGACAGAAACATAAGCAATTTGAAAGTGGATCATGTAAAAAACATTTACTAGTAGCAACTTGTTAAAAACAGGTGTACTTGGTTTTTATTGCACAAAGAAACTACACTTTTTCGCCATATCCAATCACTCTGGCTGCTCTGGCATTTGTATGTTAATAAAGCTTCTGACAAGTGTACGTTTGAAATCTACTGTTTTTGTGTGCTTATAAAGTGTATTAAACATATTGTATCAATTCATCTTAGACTCTCAGTTGTTAAAAAAATATCCTTCAGAATTTGAGTTCATGAAGGATGTAGAAAATTAATCGAGTTTGGTTTTTATTCTGCCTGGCAGAGAGAAGATAAACACTTTTTTCCACAACAAGATAATCAAATGTTGGCATATTCCAAAAATACCAGTCATTTATTATAGCTTATTTGAAGAGGTCCAACCAAAGTTAAGACAGCAGAGCAAATTAATTCGAAGGAAAAGTGAAACTTTTCTCACAATTTCACCTACCTTTGTGGGTGAGTCTGTCTCTGTTATGTTTAGGAACTGGACTTTCAAGGTATGCCAGCAAAATCTATTGCAACTTGCTGCCTCAAAAGATTCTAAGAATTCTAAGGAAATTAAATTACTTTGAAGCAATTGCCAGACAGATATATGAAAAAGCTTCTGGGAATGCTGTGTGGCAAAGATGGGAGTTCAAGATTCCTGGTTGACCAAAGCAGCCGGTGTAAGGACCAAACTTCAACTACTTAAAAGTAGTATTAGATCATTGATTTTACCTATATAATAATGACTGTAGACATCGACATTTGCCATATATATCATGCCAATGCTGTCGATAGAGGATTCGCTTCAGATGTGGCATTAGATTATGGATTATTGAGCACTAACAATGATTAGCAGATGATTGTTCATAAACAGTACAGTTCAAGGAAATATACTTTGCCACAATTATAACCTTAAGCTACAAAAACAGTCAATCGCAGAAAAGAAAAAATCAATGTCATCGATGCAACTGTCATGTCATCGATGTAACTGCCATCATGTTTAGGCCATGACTTCATTTGCTGTATTCAAGCACACTTACTTCTTGATGAAGGAGCTCTCTTCTCTCTCGATATGCTGTTGATATAAGGATAGCAAATGCTTCAGTTGGAGCCTCCCTAAGGATGTGATAATTACTCTGAGATGGTGTTGAGCAGAAACCTTTGGGCCAATTCACTAAATAAACAAACATGGAACCACTTGCCTGCTGGTGGAGATCCTCAGGCTATAGTTGCACATGTATCATATGCCCTCTGGTGATTTTTGTGCTATCAAAATTAGTAGGATAGATTATTATCAAACCTCAAAGAACTAAAAGCCCTTCACCATGTTGTGCTTTTATGAGATGTTAATGAAGAAAGATAAGCCATCTTATTCTTGGGCAACACTTTCCAGACCATAGATCTGTGCATCAATAGTTCCAATCAATATGTTTTCATATACAATGTATGTCATTCAGTCTATTAACATACAGCCATGGCCGTAAGTTTTCACTCAGCAGCCATGCTTCACTATGGTGCTATAAATTTGACCAATCATGAAAAAGCAAATACTTGCTCAATCTTCACCAAAATTTCAGGAATTATAGTTAGTATGTACTTGGAGGTGTTCTGATAAAAATTGTTGAATGGAATAATGTTACATAATAGCTGTGAGGCAAAATACTGAATTAGTTGAAATTTAAGCATATGATCAGTTCTGATCCTATAATATTGTCATTCACGTGATAGTAATATTCACCAAAGTGTCTGGATGTGTTGGGCACACACCAAATTAAACATTCATGACAAAATTACAATTAAATACACCACTTTAACGTTGCTTGATCAGGTTTCGCTTGATGTGTTTATGGTTAGAACATTTTTTAATTTCTGATGTAAGAATAAAATAGTAAATTGTTTTTCTGATTATGAAATTTATTTTGTTTCATAAAATTCCACATCTATTGATAGCATTTAACACAATTTTATTTCAAAAGACGAAGTGTAGTTATTTCTTACACCTACATGAAATTTCCCCATATCTAAAGAATAAACCAGTTCTAGTAAGGGACCGTTCAGAATTTATGACTGGGGGGGGGGGTTGGGAGTTTTGGCCGAGGGGGTACTAACTTTTTACACGTGTTTCAAGGGGGGTATTAACTTTTGATAACACTTCCAAGGGGGGGCACAAGAAATTTTAACGAAAAAAATGGTAAAAAAACACACATAAAATCATTTTATTTTGACTTTTTTACACGCAAAAGTCCGCGAAATGACGCGAATCTGTACGCGTGGCCGTGTATAACAGTATATATGTGTGTATTGCTTTGTATGTCGAGGGGGGGGGGTACTAAAAATACGTGTGAAACCTAAGGGTGGGGTACTAAAAATCCACATGAAACTCAAGGGGGGGGTATCAATTTTTGACGGGAAGTTCCAGCAAAACTCCCACCCCCCAGTCATAAATTCTGAATGGTCCCTAAAACCCGATGAACGAAAATTCACCCATGTATTTTATAGTAATTTTGTCATGAATGCTTAATTTTATGTGTACACAACACATCCACAAACTTTGGCGGCTGTTACTACCATGAGAATAACATATAGCATCATAATCGATTTAATGATCAAAATTCAACTTAGGGCCTATTCATTATTTTGCCTCACTATTACTGTGAAAATATCTTTTAATGCAATTATTTCTACCAGAACACCTTCTACTCTGTACAAACTATAATTGCTCACGATTTAGTGAAGATTGAGCAAGTATTTGCTTTGTTATGACTGGTCACAATAATTGCACCATAGTGCAGCATTGCAGATGAGTGAAAACTTACGGCCATGGCTGTATCAACACTGCTCACATTATTTAAAGTTGAATCCCACACTTGGCAAGAAATCTAAAATCCATGAGATGTTCGTGAAACTTTGCCAAAAAGTTCTTCAAAACCAAAGCTTTCCAACGTAAAAAAAATAGACGGGCTATCCAACATAATTTTCGAACTATGATCTTTCCAAAATCTTATGTCATTACATTAAAGCCTACAGCAAAATACTAAAAAAGTGTGGCATTTATAATGAAAAGGAGCTCGAACAATATCCATGAGATCTTTATGAAAAATTAAAGGAATATAGCTGAAAATACACTTTATTGAAAACAAGTTTCTGAAGGGGGGTTACCGATGTTTTTTTAGAGTTACGTAGTGTACCATATGATAAAATTATGAAAAAAAGTTCAACAAAAATAAGTCCCTCGTAAAATAAACTTGAATATCTCAAAGATTCCTTCTCCGATTTTGATGAAAGTTGAATTGTATTATGGGCATGTATATCGACCCAAAATTTGGGTATTTATAGTTTAGAGCCATTATTCCTGGCTTAGCCAGCAGCCTTCGAGTGAGCCTACCCCTGTTTTCAAACATCTGTGGCTTTTCCCATGCATATGGACAATTTGACCAAGCGGGGGAGCCACATGGAGTACAATAGGTGGAGTAGCTGTACTCTGTGGGATTCAACTTTAAGGAACCAAAGTGGCAATCATCGCATTTCTAGTTATGGCTGTGTTAGCGAGTTGTATAGCAAAGCAATTGTTATGGGAAATGGTGCACCGCTAAGATACAAAGATGTATTTTTACTCAGGCGTGAAAAACCTAAAACACGCACTTATCTATTTCAAACTTTGCATCATAAATTAAGACCTCAAGGAAGTAGTAAATAAATCCCTCTTTGACCTTTACTACCTGCAGAAAAGCAGACTCCTGCAGATGCATTAAAGAGATTTATCTGCCATTACTTACATTGGTCAACAGAGTGGTCTGGTTTGAGGAGAAATCAATTGTTACTTGACTGTGTAGAAAGAAGCAACCACACTACGTGTGTTTGCATAGTGAACTAACTTCGAAATGGAATCACGGTATATTTGCTAATACATCAAACAGTTGATAAGATGCTGTTGATGGATACAAAAAATATTCTCAAAATTAGATAAAATAGTGCAGAGTTCAGTGATACCAGGCTGATATGAGGAGTATTTAGCACTCTGATGCAGCAGTAAATTACTGTAAATACCATGTGTAATGCATTTGCGGCAGTAATGCCACTAGGTGAACAGGAAGTGGTATGGTTAATGAAAACTGAAAACAAGCTGACTGCAATACCTACCACTACACTGTTAATTTTTGCATTCAGGAAGATTAGTGGAAATAATTAATGTTGAATAAAAGTCACATCGCTGGAACAGTTTTAAAAAGGATTTTCATAGATTGTGTATCTGTTTTTTTTAGCAACAACTGTCTTTACATATCTGATTTTTTTTTGTGATAGAGTATTCATCATTTAAATTAATTCTCATTCTTCACATTGTTTTCTGTAATTTCTCAGCAGGAAGTTTACAGGTGAATTATTTACCTTGGATTCATGTCGACCCAAGTGTCTTTTGTCTTGATTAAGAGCTACTAAATGGGGAAGTAACTGCATTAGAATGCTGATAGCACTGTCTTGCGGATTGAAATGTTTACTTAAGCTAAAAGGAAGCCAGGTAATTGCCACATAGCAATTGATGATTAGCACAATAGGCCAGAACTCACAAGCCGCACCATTACCCAGAAATGCAAAGAATAAGGAGTATGTTATTAGTTGAGGGAGAGAGGGAGGGAGTGATGAGTTATGGACAGTTTTTAACCAAGGTTCCGACAGAAGCATTAGCAAACTGCATTGAACACTTGGAATCTTGAACAGGACTATACATAGGCCTATATATAAAGGAAAACATACTTGAAAAATACACACTTTTGTTAACAAGTGTGTCTTTATCGCATTAAAAAAGACGCTTTTTGGCCACATGCAATCAATCAGACTGTTCTGGCATTTGCATGTTAATCAACATTATGATATGTATATTTGCAATACAATTTTTTTGTGTTAACACAACAGAGTGCAAACTTATGTTTCCAATGTTCATAAAAATAAAATTATAGCATGAACTCATATCGATTAATCAAAAGTAATCCTGAGTGATGTGGATTTCATGAAAAAATTGAGATGTATAATTAATTGTCTTTTTCAAGCTGCCAAGCAGAGAGAAAGATAGCATGGACAAAATATCAAATATTCGCTTTTGAATTAATCTAATTAATTGGATAACCATCAGCTGTCAGACAAGTTTACGTTGCTGTTATAACAATCAGAAATTTCCCTAGATTTTTTGTCTGTGCAATCAGCATCCACATAGAGGATAGATCTATACAGTGATAAAGCCATGAAGTGAATCATATCGCAAAATATAGGTCGTTGGGTGACGAAGACTCCTTCCAAAAATGAATTGTATTGCAGGAAGGAGCAGAGAGGGACAGAAAGGAGCATGGGCACTAGGTGGTGTGACATCTGCATCCCAACATAGCCAACTGGATAAATTTATTCTGCAGTGGGAGGTAGGTGTCAGTCTAGTTAAGCTGTATGAATTGGCTCGCAGCTGGGGTGGACTGCAGCTTAATTCTTGTGCAAGCCGCACACCAGCATGTACTATTGACACGGCCTTGGGCTCCATGTTTGAGAGATTAGTCTTTACCTCTGTATTCACACCAATTGTTGTCATGATCTGCAGTATATGGACTTTGCTGTTCATTGTGATATTCTTTTGAGAAATTTATCTTGATATCATCTTAGATCAAAGCTCCTGAGCTGGACTAACAATTTTTGTGACAGCCTTACTTTTACTTTTTGGAGATAAAGAATCTACAATGATGACTGATGCTACAGTAATTCAAAATGAATTGTTGAGTTATTTTCTTCTGCTGCACCATGTTTCACAGCCACTGGGTGCCATAAAAAGTATTTTACACACATGTGGGAGAGATGCAACATGTTGTTGCCAGGAGTTATCATATATTTTCAACCCATACCCTGCAGTTTTACACTAAACAGCTTGTTGTCCTATGGATTATCAGATTATCAGAAATCAAATATGAAGTGAGTATGACCTATTCAAATTTCAAAAGGGGGCTTTTTTGCCCAAAACCCTGAACAGTCATTGCAACAGTGCTAAACACTTTGAAAGTGGTTGTTATGACTGACTCCCTATTTTGTGTTTACCAACAATTTATGTTTGAGAGCAATTGACTTTTAACATTTATCACCATGACTGAAACAACTCCATACACCAACCATCGTATCTGCATCAACATCAGTGGAAAAAGATTCATTACAGAATCAAGCAAGTTCGCAAAAATTCCCAACAGTCGATTAGCTATATTAAAGAGGTCAGACTTAAGCTACAATGGCAGAACTAATGAATTCTTCTTTGATCGAAATCCAAAACTTTTCTCATATATTCTGGATGCTTACCGCACGAACAAATTACATCTCCCACTGGATGTATGTGTGCCTTTGTTTATTGAGGAACTGGACTTCTGGGGCATACCGACCAAATCCATTGCAAATTGCTGCCTTAAGAGATACTTGGAATACCAAGGAGATGAAAATACCTTGAAACAATTGCAAGATGTCCTCCAGGAAGCGGACAGGATGATAGACAAATATGAAAAGGCATCTAGGAACACTGTTTGCCAGAGATGGAAGTTCAAGATTTGGTTATTCCTGGTCGATGCCAGATCTTCCAAAGCAGCCAGTGTAAGTACTTTAGTGCCACAACGTAGTGTTTGACCATAGATTATGCCATTAAATAAGGACTTTAAACATCAATGTTTGCCATATTTTCTGTGAATGCTGTCGATGATGGATTTTCCTTTGATTTGGCATTTATTTTACGTAATTAATGAGGTTCAGTAATGATTAGCAGGTGCAAGTCAAATATCACAATAGTAGGTGATTGAAGTAGTGACTTTTTCGTTAGTAAGGCTTTCAGTGAAAGCCATTCATCCTGAAATTTATTCTGTGCAGTAAAAGTTACGCCAGGTGGTTGCCATAATTCCAAACAACAAGCCATAATTGCAGTACATAATATATCCAATTTCTTACTTTGATGCTTTGGCTCAAGTAATTGTGATGCCAAATTCATAAACAGTGGCATAATTCATCTAGGAAAGTATTAATATACCAAAACCTTGCTGCTTCATGTTTTTCCTGTTTGTTCAGGGGCACATATACTTTCATAGCCTTCTCAAATCATTGCACTAAATAAATTAAGAGGTCTTTTTGTTTGTTCACAGGTCTGGTCATTTCTCTACCTCTGCATGGTCAGCTATTCCATTTTGTTGGTAACTTTCCAGACCCATCCATTGTTCCGCAGAAATGTAACCTCGACATCCCATTGTGGAAACTTGACATTCAACAATTCAAAGACAGAGATGTTTTGCAAGACAGAGTTGATTCCTGTTTTCAGGTATCAGTATTGCTCTTACATGTCTGAGATGGACATTAACATTGATGATACATTTATTATCTAATTGTGGCAGTAAAAACTTATTTCGCTCCAGCTTGCGCATGATTTAAAGAGGCTTTAGATGACTCAAAGTCGCATGGGCCAAAATGTTCGAACTCATGACCACCTCTGAGCTCATCAACCAGGAATTGACTTTCACTTTTTGGTTAACATGTAATGTTAATAGAATGGTATCTTCTTTTTATTGATGAAACTTGACATACTATGTGGGTTGTTCTGGACATTAAATAGTTACTCAATTATTCAATTTGATATTCACCACTAGTCCACTGCCGCCCCAATCAGTCTATTTTTCCTTGGCTGAACCATAAAACCTCTCAATAATTCATCATAATCATAATCATTGCATTTAGATTTCAAAATTTTTATAATAAGGAAGTTCATCCTTTGCTGATTTTGGAATTGTTCCAATAGAGATGATTATCTTATAACAAAAAGTAACACTTATATTCGATGACCATAGCGGTCCATAGCCATAATTATAACCCTAAAGTGCAACATTTCTGTCCATGAAAATATAGCGGTAACCAAGTATTCTCAATCAATGGCATATGGTATTTTCACAATGGAAAAAAAAAGCCAATGGCTGTAATAAAACACAATGATAATAATGACCTCTCTATTCTTTGAATCAATATAATTATTATGTTTATACATCATGCAAAGACATATTGTTGTATTTATGGATAGGAACGGTCACATTAACTGTTGTGTGTTGCCATGAAGTTAGAAATATGCATCGTCATCATGGCCCATGATGACTACGCATATTTCTAATTTCAAAACATAATTGCTTTACCATGCTGGTATTGACAGTAATATCAAATGTCATGCATTGTGTGATGTTGTCAAGTTGTCAATATAATGTTTATATATTGTATATTTGCAGATATGCCAATTACATCTGTGACCTGGTCTTTGTTGTGGAACTGGTTCTACGCATATCCCTTTGGCCTTCTCCCGCTCGATTTTTCTACCAATTCTTCAATGTCATTGATGTGATTGCTGTGACTGTTATGGCCATGACTTCAGTTGTTGCATTCATGAGCCCTTTCTTCTGGATAAAGAACAGTAACATTGTAGCAGTCTATGTTGTAATAGCAGTCTGCTGCTGTTTGAGATCATTGCGAATTCTGAAAGTGATGCAACACAATGTTGGACTGAGGGTCCTTCAGCTGGCTTTACAAGTCAGTGCTCGAGAACTGTCTCTGCTGCTCCTATTATTACTCATAGGTGTGGTTGTATTTGCAACCATGGTATTCTTTGCCGAATTCTCAAATCCTACAAGCAGTTTCATCCACATCCCCTCTGGGTTCTGGTGGGCCCTAATAACTATGACAACAGTGGGTTATGGAGATATGGTTCCTTCGACAGATATGGGAAAAGCTATAGGGGCGGTGTGTGCTTTCAGTGGTATTCTTGCTCTGGCACTAACAGTCCCTGTGGTAGCAAGTAACTTCCATCGGTTTTACCATCTGCTTGGGATGAGGAACGAGACTCCTGACACGACATTGGAAGAGAGAGATGAGCCACATGAACTGGCTTTAACAGCGGAGAGGTCTGACACTGAGGCTGACACTTTTTAATGTTAAAGGCTTTAAGCCTACTTGTATATCTTATGTAAAATTTATATATGTGGATTTTGGAATGAATGAGCTTCAGGCCTAACCTTGCTTCTTCAACTTTTATTTGCTTGCCTTGTTCAAATAACAATGCAAACACCAAAACTAAATCATTTTGTGCTCCACACTAGAGTTTTCTTGATTTAATTAGATTTCATTGCTCTTTAAGTGTCTGAACACAATGGGAACTATGATATTTCAGAAACGAAGCATCACCAGGTAGCTTACAATAAAGGATCTTGTTTGGTCCATTTCACTATCATTGTCTTATTTACATGTAGTAGTCTTAATTCATCTTGAAGAAAACTTGCAGCTATGTTGTAACGATGCGAGTAACATTAACAATAAACAATGCCGTATCAAGGTAACTCTTTTTAAGCCAATAATTATGAAAAATCAGAAGAAATTGTCAATGAACAAAGCAATTGATATGTCTTCTAAATTGCAACTCTTTTCTCAGAATACGCCAAAGGCAGAAAATGCTTCAGCTGCAGCTTCCCTGCATGAGGATGAGATAATTACTCTGAGATGGTGTTGAGCAGAAACCTTTGGGCCAATTCACTAAATAAACAAACATGAAACCACTTGCAGATTCTAAAACTTTGTTATCTTGTTACATGAATGGACTTCGTGTACAGTGAGTAAGGCAGATTTTCAGTAGAACAAAAAATATCAGTATTGACAATGAGAGATCATCCGGAAGAGAAATCAGTGCTTTTCTTCTTCTATTTAGCTCGAGTACCCGGGATCGCTAGGTGGCTCTACCGAGTGTCAGGACAGAGTCCTAACACTATTGAGCTACACAGTGTCTTCGGTTTTAGTATAGTAGTATGTTTTTTGTAGCTTAATTATCCATATCTTGTATTTTTTTGCTATCTAGTCATTAGTGTTTTGCTTCTGGCATGTACCAGGTCAAGCTCAATAATTAGGTACTTTTCTTGTGTTTTTTAAAATTCATTTATTTATAGTAGAAAATATTAGTGCAATAACTCTGATGGAAATTTGCTTCAGGAAACACATCAGCGAAGCAAATAGCAGAGACCGGGTTTAGTTGAAGCACTAATTTTTATTTTTTCTCTTGAGAGCAAATGGTATAAGATATTTCCACCAAATTATAGCATATGATAGTGAGTGAGTTTAACTCATTGATTAGCTCAAGAGATAAATTGTAACTAATTTTTGTCACAGACACAAACATTCAAAAATGTTTTTACTTCAACTAACTCTGACCCCGGGGTTAGTTGAAGCACCATACAAGTTTGCAGACTGCTTCTTATAACATGGACTTCCTTTGCATTACTGCTATACCTATGATGACCACCAGCTTCAGTACAATACTCATTTGAAGAGATTGTATACTGCAATTTAAACAATTTTTGTCGACTTTTGGTCAAAAAGCTGGTTTTTCCACTTTCCTCTTTCAGGAATCCAAACAAGTACTGTGGTAGTTCTTAACTGCAATAACTCCAGCATAAATTCAAAGGCCCAAAGGAATGTGAACTTGTCGATACAAGCTGAAAATTGTATGCATTAAAAAAAACAAACAAAAACAACAAATTAAGTAAGATTCATTCAAGTAAGTTTCATGTAAGGCATTTGCCATGATTCTGAATTATACAACAGTTGCAGGCAAGTTTTTCTCGAATTACACAGTTTGATGCGGCGCATCAAATAATCATGGTGCTCGGAACATTAACAATGGAATGATGCATCTGTCGGAGAAAGTATTAATATACCACACACAGTGCTGCTTTGTGTCTTTCCGGTTCGATCACATAGTCTTCTCAAAACATTGCACTAAATAAATTATGGTGTCTTCTTGTTTGTTCACAGGTCTGGTCATTTCTCTACCTCTGCATGGTCAGCTATTCCATTTTGTTGGTAACTTTCCAGACCCATCCATCGTTCCATAGAAATGCAACCTCCACATCCCAAGATGGACTTCCACCAAGCCTATCAAACATAAACAATAACATCTATCATGGAATATTTTCTCTATAAATAAATATTATATATGATTCTCAAAATGCAAATGGAATCAGTCTCCCTCAGCTGTTTTAGCAGCAAATCTTGTTGCTTCTTGATTGTGCTGGAAATACATAGGAAAATTTATTGGTTGTTCAGTATATGTTCAATATTCTATCAAATATTTACCATAAATGTAAACCATCATTCGATTGGGTATTGACTGGAATGAGCACAATCATACTAATTGATTGTAATCATATAATGACGGGTGCTTAGCATTTTACCCCTATTACTGCTATATAATTATGTGTTTTTTTCCCTTTGTTAACTTTGGCTGTATTCCAACAGATATGACATTTAAACAAAGTAACAGTTCAGTCATATGTAAATTGCCAAAGCATTTACCGAGAATCAGAGGCTTGTTTATAGCATAATATATAAATGGATTGGAAAAAATAATATATGTTTGAAAGGACACTGGAAACAGCAATGCCATTTGACAGATGAAAAAGAGGAGAGAAACTGAATGTCAGGAAGTTTTAATGAAGCTGATGCAGCATTCGTGAAAACAGCTTGTTTTTAAAAAGATTTAATATCCTGCATTGTCTAAAACCGGTTTCTTTGAATTAATACAGCCTTTATTGTGTCAACATGGAAATTGTCTTGATTCAAGTTAATGAATATTGTTCTTGACACATCTTTCCAATTTCAAAATATAATTTGATATATTTGCTGATATTTTCACCAATTTCAAATTGCATGTATTGTACGATGATGTCATTAAGCCAAATATGTTTATAACACATATTTACGGACTTAAATCCTGACATAAATGGCTAATTATGTCTGCAACCTGAAGTAAGAGGTGGAATTGATAAGAATGATGTCCTCTGTGATGCCGTACCTTCCCCACACTGCCAAGATCCATGGATGCCTGCTTAGTTCCTTAATTTCATTGATATCATCGCTATTCTATGTATATCTCTATGCATGGCCTTCTCCTGCTCGGTTTTTTTGCCAGGTCTTCAATGTCATTGATGTGATTGCTGTCACTGTCATGGCCATGACTTCAGTTGTTGCATTCAAGCACCCTCACTTCTTTATAAAGTACAGTAATATTGTAGCAGTCTATGTCGTAATAGCAGTCAGCTGCTATTTGAGATCATTGCAAATTCTGAAAGTGTCATATTGGAACGAGGGTCCTTCAGCCAACATTGAATTTAAGGAACACTTCATCAATAATTACGATATCAGCTCAGATATTCCCACCATGTGGGAAGAGTTTAAACTCAAGATAAACATCCAATCAGAATGTGTACCATCGAAAGTGACATCCTCTAGATTTAACCTACCCTGGATCAGCAGAGAAGTAAAACAGAAAGCAAGACAGAAGAAAAGGAGCTACAAGAAAGCGAAGCTAACTGGAAAAACTAAGGATTGGGACAGATACCACTGTCTGAAGAAAGAAATGAAGAGAGTATGCAAGGAGACATATAACAACTACATCAAATCCATGGCAACCGAAGAAGATGGAGCCACTAAGAAGTATAGGTCATATATAAAGAGCCTACGAAAGGAAGGATCAGGTGTGTCACCGTTAAAAGCAACTTCAGGCATTGTATATTCAAACAAATGCAACAAGACCAATATACTAAATCAACAATTCTTGTCAGTCTTTAACCAAGATGAGAATGAGAAAATTCTAGACTTAGGGGAATCCAAAGTCGAGGAGATGCCATACATTACTGTATCCACAGGAGGTGTAGAGAAGCTTCTAAAAGGCCTTAAAGAACACAAAGCAGCCGGACCAGATGACATCACCACCAAACTTCTCAGACAACTCTTATCATACAAAGCACCAGTTCTACAAATCCTGTTCCAAGCAACAATAGATCAAGGATCAGTTCCAACTGAGTGGAAGACAGCCAACGTGGTACCTACTTTTAAGAAAGGGGATAAACAGAAGCCAGTAAACTACCGTCCAGTCTCCCTAACATCAGTAGTATGCAAATTGTGCCAGCACATACTATGCAGCAACATCATGCGACACCTGGACAAACACAATCTACTCACAGACGTGCAACACGGATTTCGCAAGAGGAGGTATTGTGAGACCCAGCTAATTCTCACCATCAACGACTTAGTGAAGACACTTGACGACCCTGGACAAGTGGGTGTCATCCTGCTTGACTTTACGAAAGCGTTGATAAGGTCCCGCATGAAAGACTGTTACTCAAGCTGGAGCATTTTGGCATAAGAGAGAAACACCAGAAATGGATAGAGAGCTTTTTGAGGACGAACACAACAAGTCTACCAGATGGAACAACATCAGAGAGTGCACCAGTTAAGTCAGGAGTGCTACAAGGGAGTGTTCTGGAAATGTGCTACAAAACGCTTGTTCGTCCTCTTGTAGATTATGGCAGCGTGGTGTGGGACCTTCACACCCAACCAACAGTCCAACACCGCCGCACTTGAAAAGGTACAGAGAAGAGCGGCAAGGTATGTCAGCGGAGATTATGGAAGAACCATAGCAGCATCACCAGTATGATTAGAAAGCTTAAGAGGCCTCTATTGGCACAGAGAAGAGCAGCGGCCAGAGATACTCTGATCTACAGGGTGTCTACAGAAAAAGAGGACAGTCACTTGCCTTCCTTTTTGTACTCATATAAGTTCAGAATTTGGTGATAAGTCTTGACATAAGAGTGGATTTGATAGTCAGCCATATTAGGTCTATTGCAAATATGTTTATTTGTGAATTGGATCACTGCTAAAGTCAAAACTGAAGCATGACATGGGAAAGTGCTTGCATTGCTTCAAGCTGACTATGGTTGTCCTGTCTTCCTCATTGTTCACCATTTATGGTGCTTTTAAGAGAAGGAATGAATCATTTGTGGGTAGTGGGACATTTGCTGATACTCAATTTAAGCTGGCGACAATTCAAATTAGGGACCTAACACTTGGTCTTCAATGTGGAGTCATCAGATTCTGATGACAATAAAATCACAAATACATCTTAAACAGGCATTGATCAGAGCACCAGAAACACAATGTTTATGATGATGGTTAATTTGCGATTAAACATTGTGTTTACAATGAAAACTCTTGTTCTTATAAGTTGTGTTTAAACCAAAAACACTTTGACAGACTGTTTAATTTTAAAAGACAATGTTTATAATAATTGTTGCTAATATATGATTAAACGTTATGTTTACCTAGAAGTTTATAAGGTGCGTTTAAATCAAAAACACACTGTTTAATTTTAAAAGACAAATTTCATAATAATTATTTGCTTTTATGTGACTAAACATTGCGTTTACAAAAAAACGCTCGTGTTTATTAGTTGTGTTAAAAAAACACTTTGTTTTATTCAATAACTGCATGCTTGAAATTTAAATCAGTATATCCATTAGCCTAACTAAATGTCACGTTTAGATTAAAAAGATGCCAGTGTTTAAATTTTTAAAGTGTTTGGTGTTCAGAGGATTGTTCATAAACATTGATTGTCCTCATATTGACCGGTAGCCGGTAGGTCATTCCACCGAGCTGGCGCTCTTACTGCAAACGCATGACTGCCGTATGTCACTGTTTCCGGTGGTGATGGACGTTTAAGAGTAATTGCTGCATCGCTGAGAAGTGACATGTAATTTCTGTTATTGATGATAATGAGTTCTTTCGAATAAGAAGGTGCAGTGCAAGCATAAATACATTTAAAAACAATACAGAGGACTTTAAAAATAATGCTCGCCTTGACTGGCAACCAATGTTAATCTTTAAGAATAGAAGTCATGTGAAGTCTGTCATTCCTTTTCCCACACACAAGTCGTGCTTGATGAACCCATTTAATCTTTAATGTAACAATGACTGAAATAAGGCATAATTGCCATAAATATTTTGGATCATAGTAGGTTTAAATGAATAGGAGGCACATCATGGGATTTTCATTGGTGCTTTTTGCTAATATTGATAATGATAATGATAATAATAGGTTTGTATAGCGCCAGTTCCAAACCGAGTTTGCTCACCGACGCTTAAGTAACCTGTTAATTGTAGTATCTATTGAATAAATGAGTCTTGAGACTCCTTTTGAAAGACACAAGTGTTCGTTTCTGTATCAATTCATCAGGCAATTTGTTCCAGAGAGTCGGGCCAGACATCATGAAAGCCCTGGAACCCCAGTTATTGTTCAGCCTAATATTAGGTACGTCAAGGAGCCCTTTTTCTGAGTTCCTAAGTTTTAACAAAGACGATTTCCGATGAATTAGCTCACTGAGATACAACGGGGATTGGCTGTTTAGACTTTTCCAGGTAGTCGTCAGAATCTTGTACTGTATCCTAGCAGGAATAGGAAGCCAATGCAGGTTTTTCCTCACGTTAGTGATGTGATCGCTCTTTTTCAACCTTTCAATCAGTCGAGCAGCTGAATTCTGAGCAACTTGGAGCCTGTTAATATGTTTGGATGCAACTCCGTAGAGCAGGCTATTGCCATAGTCAAGATGCGGTGTTACCAGTGCATTCACTATTGTCTTAGTGTCCCCTTTATTTAAGGAGTCACGGATTCTTGAAATATTTCGGATATTCAGATATGCAGCCTGACACATTTTCGAAATTTGCCTCTCCATGGTCAGATGTTTATCAAAAATAACCCCTAAATTCTTGACACTATCTGCAATCCTTATCTCAACATCATCAACATTTATCGTGTTCAAATCCAGTTTACCTAGGTTGATCTTGGAGCCTATAAGTATAACCTCTGTTTTCTCACCATTATTACAGAGTTTATTTTCTTGCAAGAATTGGCGTATGTCCTTTATGCAATTCTCCATGTTGGTCTTTGCTCCGGCCATGCTATTACTATCCGGCTTGAAAGCTATCATCAATTGCTCATCATCAGCATATTTCTGATCTTTAATATTGTGTTTGCACGCCACATCACTTAGTGGCGCAATATAGGAGTTGAATAGAATTGGACCAAGTTTTGAACCCTGTGGAACCCCATACTTCAGAGCTTTCCAGTCCGAGTCAGCGTTATTTATTGTCACAGCTTGGGTTCGATGTGAGAGATAAGACTTAAACCAATTCAAAGCAGTGCCACTGACACCATGCATATTTTTCAGACGATTCGAAAGGATGCCATGATCGATTGTATCAAAAGCAGCAGACAAGTCCAGAAGTACAAGCAGAGTCACCTCCCCATTGTTTAGGTTCAGCATCATATCGTTGTGGATTTTTGTGAGAAGAGTCTCAGTGCTATGAAAAGGTCTATAAGCCGATTGCCTCGGGTCATGCAGGCCATTTATGGTCAGATGCTCCATGTATTGCTTAATAACAGCGCCTTCAACCACTTTACTCAGATATTTTAGATTCGAGACCGGCCTATAATTTTTCAGTTCAAGCTCCAAGCCCATTTTCTTTAACAAGGGTCTAATTACAGCATGTTTGCTCCACTTGCCTAGTAAAACTCATTGTGACATGAGCATACATTGAAGCTAACTCATTTCCGTGTGCGCTTGAATATGTCAATTCTGTAACTGAATCGTAAAATAAAATGACAGCTCCAGCAATCGACCCAGCAGTATAGAAGCAGTTCACATAACAAATGAAGATGAGCTTTCTTGGAAAGTTGATGTTATATAAGTCGTAATTCCAATCTTGGCTTAATCGCTGCCTTAACAAATGTGTAAATATCCAGGGTATTTCCTTTGTAAGGGATTATCCAATTCTCGGGGTATTCCCACATGTGCACCCCATGGGCTTTATACTGCGGGGTATTATCCCAGTTCGAGTCGGATAATGTCTGACAAAGTTCGATGGCATTATTCGTCTTAATGTCCGAACACAACTCTTGAACGGGAACCATAGAATTCCAAGCAGACATGAAATGCTTCACAGGAAGCTGCAAGAAAGGTTCCTGTCCAGTTCTTTTGACTTCTATTGTTTTATTATAGTCTCTCACAATCTTGTCAAAAAATCCTGCTGTAATATTGTGAATGTTATATTTTCTACTCTTCGCATATAAATCTATGACGTTAGTAAGTTTCTTAAAGAAAGGATGGCCCGGCCTGCAAGCCACCATATCACTTATAACCAGCGGAGTCTTCCTGGAATGTTTCAAGTATGCATCCACGTGGCTTTCCTCCAAGCCAAAACATGGAAATTCTTTCGTCAAGTTACCCAATGACTTTTTACTCTCATAATCAACGTCGACAAAAACACCACCGATGTGATACATTACGTAGTACTTAAGTATGGCTAGTGCCTCCAAATCTGTCTTGTTGAGAAACATGTCCTGCACCGGAGGGTATTTCTTGAAGAATGCCACAGCATCCTGTCTTGTCCAGAACCAGTAATCCCAAGATGGATTTGTCTTTTTCCAGGATCTAATCCAGAGTAAGAAATCTTCCGGTATATCCGCAGTATCCCAATATTGGTGGATGATGTACGGAAACGGCTTAATGACTTCTTGAGTTGTCGCCGCCTTCGTCAGATTGTGCCGCGGTCTCCTGGACTTGATGTCATGATTTTCTTGCTCCAGAACATACGCCTTGCTCATCACATACAGAGTTGTAGCGAAGAACACAAAAGCTGCCCAACCCAAGCATAATGAAGTCCTTAATCGTTTCCTGTATCCAACCATGCTTCTTGATTGCTGGTCAGTAAATGGCACTGAAGGCATCCTTGTCGACTATAACTATAAAGCCCCCTCTATAATTTCACTTATAAATAATTGATAGATTCTTCGGGCCTCGTCATTGACCCCAGTTGTTACAGGAAATATCGACTGTTTACAGGTGGCAGTTTGTATTGAACTGGCAACTTCAATATCCACAGCAGAAGAGGATATCTGCATGAGAAAAAGAAAGGAAAACAGGTGTTTATGGACATAACACATTTCATTCAGCAGCTTCCCAGTGCATGCCCATATTGAATAAATCATAAGGAATATATATTCCTCGCATGTCATTAAATGGGTTATGGGATTGATTCCTGATCTTGCATAGCATTTATCGAAGGCAATTATATATGATCCCTTAAAGATTGGCGAATAGCTAATGCAAAAAATCGAACATTTTATCGACTGCCGTGCAGCAACCATCAAACAGCTTTTGGCAACCTTCGTTTCTTTCTCACTTGTTTCATTGATTGACCTAAAACAATGCATAGATCTGTTAGTTTTTAACCTGGATACATTGTATAGAGTAGGTCGGGGCGAGAAGCGCGGGTTAGGTGAGAGCCCCCCCCCCCAGGGTTATATCTAAACTAAAATTTTTGGTGTGTTTTCTTATTGATCAATAGGATTTGAGCTAGAGGCTTGTTAGGTGATGTCACAAATTTTCAGGGCAAAGAGCACCAAACCATAGTAGAAATTAAAGAAACAAAAAAATATGCATGGTTTATGTAACTTTGAGTAATTCTTTGAAAGGGGTTGTCATAAATTACTTTAGAAATATGCAAAAGTATAATGGATATCTGTATTGCTTCACTTTATGACCATCATATAAATATGAACTGGATCAAGCTTTTGCGTTTTAGTTCAAAATATAGAGGTCAAATTAAAATATGTGTGTTTGGGGTGAGAGGCCCCACAATGGTATGGGGCATGAGGCCCCCTTCACTGGGGCCTCGAAGCTGCTTCAGGAACCATTTAATAATGTGAACTTTACCTTAAATCTTGACAGAATAGCTAATTAAAAGAGAAAAAATTTGGCCAGAATTGAAAAAGGGCAAAAAATATTAAAAAATAGAAGTATGAACAGAAAAATTCAGAAATTCAGAAAAAGTAAATAGTATGCCTTAAAAATGATAGAAGAACCCCAAGAAATAACTTTCAAGCTGAATGCTCTCGCAAAAAAAAAAATGCCATAGGATTATAATAGGGGGGGCTTCTTGCCCAATGGGTGGGGTAAGAAGGCCATTTGCAACTTTTTACAAAAATGGCTGTAACTCCTTCATTAAAATTGGTAGACTAGTTATAAGTAGAGTCAAGTGATCCCTTCCTGACAGCATAAGCATTCAAATAATCGACCATAAAAAGTAGGTCAAATCACACCTCGAAGTTAAGGGGGGCTGCATGCCCCGCGCTACTCTAAGTGTTCAAGCAAATAGAAAATAGATATGTCAATAATAAACCCAAGGAGCAGACCTACGGTGAAGCAAAGTTATACAAATGTTGTGCTTTCTTTTGAATGAAGTAAAAATTTCAACATTGTCACAATATGTTTATGTAGTAGAAATTACTTTGTCACAATGCAGTAAAGTTGGGATATCAGCATAATTAATTGTTACAATATTGCGAAGTTAAAATTGTCAAGAAATTAAGTTGTCACAATGTTGTGAAGTTACAGCCATGGCCGTAAGTTTATGCTCAGTTGCTATGCTTCACTGCGGGGCTATCATTGTGACTAATCATAACAAAGGAAATACTTGCCCAATCTTCACCAAATTTTCAGGAATTATAGTCTGTATAAAGTGGCAGGGATTCTGATAAAAAATGTTGACTGGAATAAAGTTACATAATAACTGTGAGGCAAAATACTAAATTTAATGAATTTTGAACATATAATCAGTTCTGATGCCATGTCATTTGCATGATAGTTACAGTCACCAAAGTCTCTGGCAGCATTGGGCACACACTAAATGAAGCATTAATGACAAAATCACAATTAAATATGCAGCTTTAACGTTGGTTCATCGGGGTTTGCTAGCAGTGTTTTTAATTGGAAAAATTGGTTATTTCTCAACTAAGAAAGAAGTAGTAAAACTTTTTTCTTCTGATGAAATTTAATTTGTTTCTTCAAATTCAACATATATGGAGAGCATGTGACACAATTTCCTTTTCAGATAAGAAGTGCTCTACCTTCCTTCACCAACTTACAAATTTTTCATATCTAAAGAAAAAATACTTCTAGTAAAACCCGATGAACCAAAAATTCAAGCATGTATTTTATTGTAATTTTGTCATGAATGCCTAATTTGATGTATACCCAGTACATCCAGACACTTTGGTGACTATTACCATCAGGGAAATAAAATATAGCATCAGAATTGAATTTATGCGTATATTCAAACAAATTCAATATTTTGCCACACCATTACTATGCTATGTCATTTAATGCTACAATTTCTATTAAAACACATGCTACTGTGTACAGGTCATAATTCCTGACAATATTGTGAAGATTGATCAAGTATTTGCTATATCACAATTGCTCACAATGATAGCCCCATAGTGAAGCATAGCAACTGAGCATAAACTTATGGCCATGGCTGTATGTTGAAGTCACAATATTTCACAACGTAAAATACAATTACAAATTTTTTTATTAGAAACAATAGGCAATTTTAAATTCAACAAATTGGGGCTCGTTCTGCAAATGCCCGTCTGTATTGTATCATGCGTTCCGCCATTCTACAAATTACTTCCCATTACCATTTTATTCTGATGACACTACCCTCCAAACTTGTGACTTGGGGTATTTTCAGAAAGTTGGCATGGGTAACTCGTGTGACACGGGCAAAGACTTGTTTCATGCACAACCCTAATCTTTGCCGGAAGGTGCCAAGGTCAATTCTCGCACATGTATAGTGTTTTCATCTACTCCCAAAAATTGGGGAGTACGAAGTTTTGTACAACACAAAAAACCGGTTCCTGCTCGAGTGAAACTCTTCCTCTTCTGCTTCTGAACTACCCTTGTGCATGTTTGGAAACAAACATGTGTTACACGAGTTACACGTGTTACGTGTGCAAGTCTTTTCGAAAACGCCCATATTCTCGCAGCCTGAATTTTCCCTTCTTATCGAAAAAATGTGAATGTGTGCAACTATATATAGAGGCACCTCAGTTACGGGAGAGAATGGTTAAACTATGGCAATACATCTTCCTTAAAAAACTATACAAACAAGAAGATGTAATTCAATATATACAAATTTCAAATTTGATGTAATGGCCAACCGAACCACTTTTTTACTTCATGTCGTAAAAAATGAACTACTTAAAAAAGAAAAAAAGAAGTTTAACTTTTTATTTTCATTTCCGCATAGCATAACAGGACCCACCTTGAAGATCCGTGATGACATCTTAACTATTCCCTTTTAGATTAAAAAAACCCTAAATACCCTGACAGACAATAACATAATGACAGACAACATGCACATGGGCCACTTAACATGCTTGTCTTATGCTTGTCTTAACATAGTATGCCCTTTGGACATTTAGTCATTATTGAGTTCCATTGTGTCAGGATGGTTAAGTGAATGCACTGCAAAATGATATGCTGCAAAATGTACAGCCGATTTTTTACATCAGAGTTTCAATTATTTTAAATCAACATATCAAAGCCAATGCAGAATAAATGTCTCATTATGATGGCAGCAGTCACATTTCAACAATTTTAAAGTGCTTCAATATTTTTGGGAAGTTTGTAAGTTCAAAATAATATATTGCCTACTCAGAAATTAAGAGTTTAGCAATTGAAAACTTGTGGCCCTGGGCCCAATTATAATTATCATAATAAATTACTAAATATTATTTAGACATCAATCTATTGCTGACAACAGTTGATATATAGAACTCTGTAAACTAAGCATTGCCCAGTAACTGTTGTGCATAGAATAGTTGTAGACCAGACCTACAGTCACTACTGACCAGTCAAATTCAATTTCTCTACAACCGTGCTGTGGTGACAAGCAATGGGAAGTGTCATCAAAGCAGGCCCATTTCATAACTATATCTAGATTTGAATGCCTATAAACTTGCAAAAAAGTATCTGGCAGGGGAATTGTAATTGCAAATGTCCCTCCCTTCTTTATACAGAATAGAGAGGCATTTCACAGTGTCCGAAAGTGAGACCTAGAAGCTTTTAAAGCATCCTGTCACCATATTGCATGAAAAGACTCAAAAAGTCCCAAATTCCTGTTGTTCATATTTTACAACTTTTCCTTTTGATTCTAGCAAGATCGTGGTAATTTCTCACATTAGATGGCATGTCACTGGTCAATTACATTAACAATACAGTAACAGGGCCATTGGCAAGTTACATGTTAACATTCTGAAGTAACTGGCTGCTCTAAAAGCAACATGTGGCCAGCTATGTAACGGCCCAGCCAACCGTTGTGAATTACCTTCTAGAAAATTTAGCATTCCTCCATAGTTTGTTTTCAACCACAAGCCTATGAGTTTTTGCAGTCAATTTGTGAAAATTACACCCTTTAGAAATTCCACACGTTCAAAGTTCTCAGGAACTCTTAGAATCAATGTGAAAATGAAATTAAACAATTTGTGTGGCAAAGTCATACTCAAATTGAGTGAAAAGAGAGCACACTTATTGCAGATGACATAGCTTGAAACATTTTACCTTCGCAGTTGCACAATCATTCTAATCACCATAATAGATCTAATTACCATAATAGATTATTGTCAAGGGTTTACCTGTAGATTTTCACTGAATAACCTGTCACATAATGCTGAAAATAAGAACACTTTTCAAATGTTTAAATCGAAACAAATATTACCATTGCTACAAAAAGAAGTGTTTCTCATACTCTGATCAGGGGTGCCAGAAGGAAAAGAGGGCGGCAGGGTGGTCGACGAGAAAGGGCGAATCTAATTCACTCAAAAATTTTTTAATGTAGCGGCAATAAAAATTTTGAATATATACTTCTACATTTTTGCCTAAATTCACTGTTAAGGCATAATAATGTGGTCTTTTTTTAGATGAAAAGGGCTTCCCCTGTTCTGGCATCTTGACTCTGATATTCTACTATCTAAACAGTTCAACAAAAATATGTCCCCCTTCGGATAAACTTTAATATCTCAGAGATTCCATCGCTGATTTTTATGACAGTTGGCTGAATTATAGCCTTGCATATTGACCTTACATTAAATCCTGGCTAAGCCAGCAGCCTCCGAGTGAGTCAACCCCTGTTTTCAAAAATCCCAGGTTTTTCCAATGGATATGAACAATTACACCATGCGAGGGACCCACCAGCTGGATAAACTTCATCATGTGTCTGGGAAAAATTTGTTTCTCAAACAAATTTAGAAGACAACTAGGACTTCTTTTGTAGCAGTTTTACGGTTTAGGTTCCTTGGATGCAATAACCGATTATTTGAGCAGAGTTCAAACATATTTTTGGTAAAACTTTTTTTGGAAAAGCCAAAACTTTGTATTTTTGAAAATAGGGATACATGCACTCGGGGTATGCTGGCTCAACAAAAATTTAGCAATAAAGCTACAAATATGCGCGCACATTGTCAATTTTTACACCTAGCAACTGACCAACAGAAATCGAAGAAGAGGTCTTTGAGATATTTACGTTATCGTAAGGAGGACTTAGTTTTGTTGAACTGTTTATAACCATGCAAAGAAGAGGTCTTTGAGATGTATATTTACGTTTCGTAAGGAGGACTTATTTTTGTTGAACTGTTTATAACCATGCAAAGAAGAGAGTGTGAGCCTAATATCCATTTCCAATAAAAATGTATTTGCACAAGAATAACTAATTGTAAATGCCAGTAAAATATAAATGCACTAGTTATCAAAATTAAGCATTTTTCTGTTTTACAAAACTACATGTTTATATTTTTTTAATCATCTTTCTATAGTCCTATTATTACGAGCAGTTTTCTTCCATTTCAGCAGAGAATTTTGGATCCTTTTCATGTCATCTGCCAGTATGGGACATGGCATATATATACCAAATGTCACACAATAATTGCAAAACTGATAGAAAATGATCAAATCAATAAAAGGACAATTCAGCAGTCCTCAAAGGTTTCATATATATACTAAGTAAACAATCGGCATTATTTCGCATTAATTTTTCATAATTAGGCCATATACAATTGATTTTACACAACAACGATAAATTTGCTGAATATGTCAATGTCCAGGTTACAGAGTGCATTTCGTAAAAATTAGTGCCACAACACTATTATAGTCATGGATGTTATAATCAATTTTCTAAGTGCAAATTACACTTTTTTGCATATATTTGTGTTATTCATCACACTAAAAGTGTGTTTTGCACTTGATTTTTTTTATATTGTTTGAAAGTCAAGCATATAATTCATTTAATATAGATCTATTGATGTTATCTCTAAGGAAAAGTAGTGTTTTTGCACTTAGATTTGCAGGAAAAGCACTCGGTTGGCCTAACTTTTCCATTTCATATTCTTGTGCAATGAAGCTAAGACCATCATGAATTGTAAATAATGATAGTTCGAAGGTATATTTGTTCAATGTTGTTGTACACTTTCATTATAACCACAGAGATTTGAGTGAAAAATGCATGATGCTCTTTGTGAGGTCATATCTCTATACTTGCTATGTTGTCAGCACAAGTCACCGAAGTGAATATATATATATATATATATATACATCCTCCATTATAAAAAATATTTCCAAATTAATTTGGTATTCACAAGCTTTCTGCTTAAAATCAAAGTCAATCAAAGTCAGACCAGACAGTTACATAGTTCTAGGAATTAGACTCGGCGGTTAAGGCGCTCGCCTGGTAACTGAGACGTACCAGGTTCGAATCCCAGCCATGGCATGGAGGAACTGAGCAGATCCTCCTTTGCTCCACTCTACCCATGTGTAAATGGGTACTTGGCAGGCAGTGATGGTAATTGTGGAATGCTTGACTAAGGAGCGCGTGAAACTTGTTCTACCGATGGTTGAACTCAACGGCTGGCGAAGAGCGGTCAACTAATAGCCATTGCATCCTTGATCTCCTCAAACAGCCAAATGTGACCACTCATCCTTCCCCTGCAGCACATATTGTAACTTTTTCATCTGATACTCTATGACATAGGCCTACTCATGAATGAAAATGACCTGGACAGTTGTAGCAATGGCAACTGCTCAGAGGTACCTGTCATTGAAGAATTCAGGTTATCGCATCGCGAAACGCATAGAAATATTTAAAATTTGATCGTGTTGGACGCATCCAGACAATGTGCGAAAATAAAAAGTAGTGGATAATTTAAGAAGCGATTGAAAACATATCCTTTTGAAAAAATACTGTAGAAAGGTCAGCTAATATGACCAGCCGTCAATGACCAGGAATTCTCCATAATAATGAATCAAAATCATCCTCTTATATTATGCTCTGTGAACAGGTGCCCTATCAATACACTGTGCAGTTCAACAACAGAATATGGGCCCTATCAAAAGGTCCTAGGTCTGTAATATGTATAGAATACTATAGATATGAAATATCTTAGATCTACTGTTTTTAACCATGTGTAAATATTTAACATATCCTCAGATCTTCAGTGTATCTAAATGAATAATTAGCTACATGTCCCTTTAATAAATCTTAAATCAACATTACAGGCAAATGAATTACTCGTATGTAAACCAACAATCAAATAAATGGTATAGGCCTAATCAACATCTAAAATCATAACAAATCATATTAGTTAGATTGGTGATACCGTACCCAGCCAAGCAATTTTGGCCAAGGGTGTATTTCTAGCAGTGCTGTGCAGCTTGTGCCTGCTGCCTCATGCCCCTTGTCACGCCCCTTGTCATGCCATGTTTTTTTCTCCCAAGAAGGAGTTGGGGCAGCCAAGCGTGCTCTGCTCTATAAACCCCGGAGGGTGATCCTGGAGTTCAGTTCTTGCACTTCAGTTTCACAGCTCAGTGCTGAGGCAGAGGTTGAGCTCAGAGGTTCAAAGGACTCCTGAGGCTGAAGACAGGACACTGGACAGTTTGTGTTTCATTTTACCTTCAGACTTAAATGACAACCATACTCTGAGGCAGTCACGCTTGTTGGATTCAATAATAATAAGAGGTCAAGAGTTTTTTGGTTATGATAACAGGCTACAACAGGAGACAATTACACTCTTAATTTTTTTCTGAATTTCCAAAAACTTTGGAAGTTTGGTGTTGAGACTCAGAAGCACCCAGAGACAGGCAACCTTAGAAGTCCTCTGCAGGTGGACATCCTCAGGGGTCAACCTCATCATACTCGAAGGCAGGGATTCAGGAGATCAGCTGATATTGCACTCAAAAGGCCCAACATCTCCCTGAGTTTCTAAGACATTGGAATGGCAGGCAAGATCAGAAGGAAGCCCCCTCCCATCCCAGGCAGTGCAGAATCCACAGACATAGAGGATGAGGATGCGCAGGTCTTCAAGGCTGCTGGCTTTGAAGCCATCTCCAAAATGCTGCACAAAGTCTATCCCAAGCAGAAGAACCACCTACAGGCCATGGCCCTCGTCAAATTCTGGTAAGTGCAAGTTTATTCAATTTCTTGTACACATTACAATGTATAGATATATAATATATATATAGAAAAAAAAATGCAGTGAAAATGTACATTCCATGCAGGCTGTTCAAAAGCATGTATGCGACCTCTGGTCAACATTCAAATGTTGGCACATCTTCACAAGGTAATGCAGTCTTTGAAGTCTCTCTCTTCCTTGATCATGCATAAGCTGCAGACAAGCCAAATGGTATTTTGGATTTTGACTGTGTCCTTCTGGTTGCTGGGGTTTGCAAGGATTGTCATAATATTGAATAAATTTTGCAATGAGAAATACAGTAAGCAGCAATTACTTCAATAAGGTATAGGAAATCAATAATCGTTAAAATGACAGTTTTTATTTATACATAATTGAATATATCTATTTATTATCAGCTGATAAATATAAAATGGCACCAGTGCATCTGAGTGGCACTGTCAGTTACCACAACAGTTTGTGTAAATACATGTAGCCTGCTGCTTGCCCATGTATATATATATGATCAATGGTACATGACATAGTGTAAGACATACAGACCCTGAAATTGCATTATTCAAACATGTGTACAAAAATGCAGTTGAGCAAACTGACATACCTTCTTTATGATGGGACAACATACTATGGTTATTCACATATATCTTGTCCAGTCATCAATATTAATATTTCATAAATGTCAAAAGTACAAAGCAAAATAATCACAAAATCGATAAAGGTCACAGCCACTTTTGGCCCACTTAAATCCACACAGCTTCCAAAACAAAGGTCTTTAGAGCATGCAGCTTTTAAAAGAATTTTACCTGAAATCAATTTCAGTCAAAGCAACCCATCCTCACATCTCAGTAGAGTCAGGTTTGAGCCTTCCCTGATAACAGTAACTTTTGATAAAGAAATAACCAAACGATTAATCTCTCTACAACGTGATAGATATAATTCATAATTTGAGAATACTCAATTCAATAACTGTTTGCATTTTGCAGCTGTCTGTTTGTAGCTGTCAGTTTGTTGCTTCAATTATTTTCTTTTGAAATGCAGGCGAGTGTAAACTTGCTCTGCAATTTGAGGAAGAAGCAATCAGATGTATGCCAACATCAGATATTCAACCAGCTGATTGGATCCATAATCATCAATTGCATGTGCAGTGTAGTGATTGACACTAAATTGTGGCTTTTAAGTTATGAAATAAAAAGAAGTTAGCATCAAGCATCATTTTTTTCAACATCCTCTCATTTTGGCCTGCTTGAGTTGGCCATTTAATGATCCTGCATGTTAGAATCATGTTAGAAGCATGCACTTGTGTGTGGTATAAGATAAAGTCACGCTATATATATTTTAAAAGCAATTTTCAAACTGCACCTGTTAGATGCTAGGGCATCCAGTTATGTGCAACAACTCTCCGAGAGAACACTTATCTTTTCAGGATCTTTGCATGTGGAACTCAGTGACAATGTCCATATGCACAGTTTGCACAGGTACAAAAATGTTCATACTGAGTAACTATAGCTTCATGCTTAAAGCACCCAAAAATGTTAAAGTCAATTTCTTTAGAGAAACATTTCATTGTCTTTGTCTAAGTTAATTTTCTTTTTAAAATTCATTTGAGTTCACTTTGTATTGCTTCATATTCACAATGTACCTGCACTATGCTTACATGCAATGTTGCAGTCAGGTACATGTTTAACATATTCATTTACTCGGGTACTTATCAAGCAATTAGACTTGAAGAAGTACACAAGTGCTAAACCAAATGTATACAAAGATCTGAAAAACTGAACTGAAATAAAAACTTATAAAAAGTAGGATTAAGTGCTTTGAAATAAGTTATATTGCACTCTGAAAACAAAGGGAAGCACAGTGTACCCTGGTCACATGATGAGGGTCATAATTTAAGTCCCTAAGGTAAACAATAGGGGTAAAAATCCACAATAGTGTTCCTTTTTACCCTCAAGGGTGGTCCCTTCCTGTTGTCTGTAGCCTGTCACCCATCTGGGGGTGCCAGTTTCACCCTGTCTCACAGAAATGTGATCACATATGCATACTGTGAATTATGAATTTAGAAAGCTTCCTCTTAAAAACTTTTGCATTTTGAAATTTTAGAGATTAGCCGTTAAAAGGAAGAATGTTTTTCTAAATGTCTTTTCTGTTTATGATTTAATATGTTCTCCAAATACTAGAGTTGCACACTCACATATAAATGACATTTCGTAAGTTGTAAGTCGGGCATGCTTTAAATGCAGGTTAATTTTCTTCCCCCTTTTCACTCTCTTTGTCTTCCTTTTTACTTTTTTGCTGTTGCATATTTCATAATTTGAATTTATGAAGTTTTTTTTAACTTTGTATTTCAATGTTAGCTGGGCCCATGGGGATTAAATATGGGGTTAATTTTTCTTTAAACTTTTTTCAGTCAACTTTCATATGACATGTAATCAGAATGCTTGCACCCTCTCTCTCATAATGTATCATTTTCTCAGATTTCTTTCTCCTCTTACCTGTAGTTCAGTTTTATTTGTCTTCATAAATGCAAATACCCTGACAAGCAAGTTGAGGCAACGATGTACACACAACTGCACATACACTGCACAAATCAAACTGAGACAGTTTTCTTGTTTAAGCACAGTCTGAGTGTGATCTATGGGCCTGAAGATGAGCATAAATCACATATAGAATTACTTTTATATCCTCCAGAGTAGTCAGGCAGCTGGCACTTATTATGATTCTATATTATACATTATTGGTCAACAATAAAGGTTACTTCTTAAAAGGCTTCAACTAATCATATAGCTGTTGCACCATGCATGTAATAGCTGTCTCAATTTATAATAATTTTACGTAAGAATTATATAATTTATAGAACCTGTATATGAGCAGTCTCTTGAAGATATATTGCCAAGCAAAACGACCCAATAAACGTTACCAACAGAGGGCAAGAAAGGTCTACAAACTTGACTGGAAGGTCTTTAAAGGTCCATTGGAGGTTGAAGATGTCAAAAGGGCACGTGGGAAGCCCAGGGTCAACCAAGTGGCCCTCTCAGTTTGCGTGTTGACCTGCCAATCAAGGCCAATTTGGACCAATAATTCTGTCATTACTACAATCACAGAGCAGATTGCAGACAGTCAATATCAGATATGGCCAATTATTTTCAAATCTTGTGTCTGGGTCTGGCTGTCGTGAGTGACCACTTCAAGTCTTCAATGACTTGTCTATTCGAAATTAAATTTGAGAGGCACTGGCCATTCAGTTCAGTACTAATTTTAATTTATTTGATTTTGAGTTTATTCAATTATCTGGGACGTGGCTATTTTCTTGTCGAAATGACAATCTAAATCAAGCAATGCTATACATCTTAAGGGTGAGAAGGTACACTTTCCTGAACATATATCTTACAGTAGTTTCAAAATGTACAGGGAAAGATGAATCTGTGTTATTGTGAAATTAGCACTTCGTGAGTCTTGTCTTACTTTTAGCGTGGAAGCCATATAGACTGTTATTGGTAAATCATATGCCACAACTGATTGGCGTTCGTAATCCTTTTTTTTGTGAGTATCATGACTCATATAAAATGACATTTTCACAGTGAAAGGGTTTTCTATTTTCCAATAAACACTGAAACTGCTGTACCCGTAACACTGATTAAATTGGACGATTCTACATTTGAAATTACTTACAAGTATAGTTATCTAGACTTTACGTAGAACAAAACAAGAATGCAAAAAGCATGCCGAGTTTTATGGGCAAACAGCAAGATACCAAAGTGGACCACCCCACTTGATGCTCTGTTTTCTTGCCCTTCTCACAATGTTTAGATGACTTGTCAAGAGGGCTTTTTTATTTCGACAAATTACACATTGTCTTGGGCAAGACCTTAGACCAGGGTAAAGTTAAGGGTCTTTGACAAGGGTCTTGACAATGGCAGGGACAGGAAGTTCATGGGACAAAAATACAATTAAACCTTCATATACAATTGCATTAGGGCCTACAAGAATGAATTGAGACATCGGAAGTCAGTTGATATTATCAATGGTAGTATAGGTCTGTTATCCAAGATCTGACCAGATGAGCTTGCCATCTCAAAACTGTTTCAAAAAGTGTTGTGTAAGAATTATTGTCTTCAGTCCTGCTGATAACACATCCAATTTTTGGAGCATTTTGTGGGTTGCAGTACACCAGTGGATCCCATTTGGCTTGGTATTAAGTTCTTGGGCTGTTTAGCCAGCAGTTAACATTTTAATATGGGGGTTGCAGATACCATCATTGAGAAAATAGGAGAAACAGCCTGTTCCTGCACCACGGATCGTGACCATGGCTCCCAAGCTGCTTGTGTTTCTTGTCAAAATCTCCTCAGACTGCACGAAAAACACTGGTCATTGTTAAGCCATTTGTGAAATTCAGTACAGCCAATTTAGATGTTATCACCAAATGTTTTTTTGCCCAAGGGTGAAAAGCTGATCACTCTGGTGTAACCTGCAGGGTCAGGGGGGTGTATGCAGTGCTGTGCATATACATTGGAAAGATTGTGTTACCCCCATCCTGCCCCTATCCAAGACTTCCAATTCCCGAAATAAGGATTTGCAGTATTTACTTGAGTAAACTACAAATCCAAATTGCTATTGATCATTGTTGAGTCCTTGCAATGTGCCATGGTGTTAATTTATTATGTAGTACAACCAACCAACCAACCAACCAACCAACCAACCAACCAACTAAATATTGGAGTTAGAAATATGCATCCATACATCCATCTTAATCCATATTACCAATAAATGGTTCAGTTATTCGGCTGTTTAGCCCGGAATACATTGAAAAGGGGAAGGACCTCTCTTGGGTGCTTGGGTGAATATGGTAGTTGGTTTTTCTTAGTGGGTGGGGAATCAAAATACTGGGGAAAACAGGGAGAAAATACCCTAAGGACCTGGTAAGGAGTTTACACCAATAATGAATTGGTTTGAATGGGGATGCAAGTGCCATTTCAATGGGGGTTTTCACCCATTACAATAAATGCCCCCATTAGGGCAATTAGTGTCCTGGATGTATCCTCTCCGCAAAGGCAATGGCTCTGTTGAAGATCTTGGGAATTTGTTAATGATGCAATGATGCTGTTTATCTCAAGGAGTCTTTTTACTCTTTTATGACTATCAACCTTTATGGAGCCAATTATTACCTGCAATGACAGCATTATGGATTCACCACACTGCTTCATAATGTGCAATGTGGTTTTGGATGGTATTCCAAATCAGTTGGAGGCGTTTAGAAGACTTTTTGAACTCAGGTCTCAGGGCAATGGGTGATTTCAATGTCTTCTATGGATATTGGGTAATTATTACCTGAACTTAAAGCATCGAGATTCGCCACAGACCATCGGAAGATATAAATATTCGTGTGCATCTACACAAACAAACCATAATTCAGCAGGGGGTAGAGAAATTCAGGTTATACAAACTTAGTATTGTAAGAAACCCATGCAAAAGAAGAGGCATTTGAACCCATTGCTTCTATTAGCTGGACATTATTACCCCCGCAGAGGCCTCCCTTGGCAATCATTAGGTCATAGTAGGTGTATCGTTCAGATGGCGGTGTAAAATCAAAGTGACCACAACACTCAGTGACCTGCAGTCACCAAGGGGGGACCAAAGGTCGTATTCTGTTGGCCCCACGTGGGCAGTGTTAAAAGTGTGGCATCCCTGCCTCCTTAGATCCTTGATAACTGTTGATATAAATTCCAGGGGTGGATTGGGGGGAGAGGTGGAGCCTACTTTGTAGAAGTAGCATCAAAATGCAATAATTACTCCTTCAAATTGACCTCTTACAATTTTCTACAGTTGTTTCAAAGTTACTGCAAATAAAATTCACTAAAAAATGCAGGGCTTTGGAATTAACAAATATGAGGTTTAAAGAACCTAATCAGAGACTCTTGAAGCTATACATGTATGAGTTTGAATCAGTCCGCTGAAGAAAACAATAAAAGAAAAATGAAAAAATAATATCACTGTGTTTGGAAGCCGTATAACATGAACTGCAAAAGATCAGGATCAAACCTTCATAGATTGGTCTTTAAGAAGTATTATTTGCAAAGTGTTTGTGTGAGAGTCTTCAATAAACCGTAACTAACTTTATTTACCCAGCTACCACCCCTTTCTGGTTTTCAAATTTCTTGATCCGCCCCAAACGCAGATGCCTCCGGGGTGTTCAGTCCAGCATTTTGATTCCATTTGGGATTTTGCATCTCTATGCCAGATCAAACAGTGTGACATCCGCATTCCTGTCCTAATGATCTCAGAATTGTCAAATCCAGTGATCCCTGAACCTGACCTGCCCATTGGAGGCTTGCATGGCTTGGACATTCAATGGCTGGGCAATAACAACAGCAGCCATTCACATTCTAACAGCATAATAATAAGCCCAGGTTAACAACTTGGCACAAGACACAGTCTGTCAGTGTCTTTTGTTATCATAAACTGTAAAAATATAACAGATTAATCACAAAAAATTGTCAAGTTCACTGTAATATCGGATGAATTGAGTCAACTAAATTAAATGATTGAGTGAGCAGGTTGCACAAATTGTTGAGCTAACATAGCTTTTTTTCAGCAAAGAAAACAAGCTATGTTTGCTCAAACAATTTTTGCAACTCTATCTCTATGCAGTGGTTCTAGCTGACTCAAAATTCAAATTTTTGCAGTGATGGGGTGAAATTTTAACTTGCCCTTTCAGAAGTACCTGGAATTTCAACTTATTCATTTGTTAATTGTGGCATATGCATTGATAGTTGGAAAGCAAATAAATCCAATAAATCATTTTACAGTGCAGTGCAGTGGCCACAGGCTGGTTGGTGTGCAGCAGTAGTTGGTTCTTGAATAATTCAATTCATGAAGCTGTGCCTGACCGTGTCCCATATTCAACTCTTATTGTTGATCCTCTGCTGTCTTTTAACGGAATGCTTCCACAAATTTCTGGCATACTTGTGGTTTTTTAGCCTCTGCAGGTGAACATGGTGAACTATAGCACTGTTA
Source organism: Platynereis dumerilii (assembly GCA_026936325.1). Lineage (NCBI taxonomy): Eukaryota > Metazoa > Annelida > Polychaeta > Phyllodocida > Nereididae > Platynereis > Platynereis dumerilii. The sequence goes on from JAPTHN010000002.1 coordinate 107,493,930, forward strand.
TGCTAAAGCCTTCCATGTTATAGTAAGGCATTTTATTTCTTTATTCCTTTATATTTCTTTAGTATTTCAGTAAACTCCCATAAAAGCATATAACACAAAGCTCAACAGCTCTCAATGATGTGGAATGGAATGCCTATGTGTAATAGAAACTTGACTATGATTCTAAAATGATCTGGGAATATTGACACATAACATGAGGATTGTTGTGTTAGAACTTGAGTTCAATTCAAGTGTGCTCCACTCAGATCACAGGAAGTCACTGAACAGCCCACGGGGGGTCTTTTGTAGAATTGTTGATTTTTGTCTCAGACAATTGTATACTTTATGTTATAGAGAGTTCACCTGCTCGTAACTTATATATTATGTATCTTACAATTAAGTTACAATGCATGATTTAATAAGGATAGTCCCTAATAATCCCAGATGATTGTTATATATTTGTGCATGGCAAAAAAGTGTACATCTACAGGCAAGTAAGATTTTGGTAGGCTATCATCCAGAATGGGTATATATTGCTATAATTAATAGGTGCAAAGGTCAGATTCTGTTCTTTGTTTGGATTTCAGATATATTGAATTTTCAAACAACCAAATTCACATCAATAAATAAATCAAAATATCTTCAGAAAACCTCGATTAGAGGATTGGATGATAAATTTGTGTCCCCTTGTATTAGTGTCTATGCCAGGCAATTAAAAGATCCCTTACATGGGGTAATTGCGTGACATGTTGAGGACTCCTCTCAAATACTCATTGATTTAGATTGCTGTAATGCACAAATAAAGTTATAATTCACGAGGATCCATGCAATGTTGGAGACTGCAGCAAATTACTGCAAGGTCACTTGTCACAACCATGTAGGCCTAAAGCAAACAATTACCCACATGCCCATGGAGAACAATGTTTGCTTTTTATGTTACATTGACAAGAACTGGAAAATGACATGAAGCAAAACATGGTTGGGAGGATTTTCTAATTTGAAAAAATACACAACCGTTGGTTTCAAGTTACATAAGCCCATTTGCAAAGCATCATACATATTTATAACAAGGGTGAGATTCAAATGAAAGTAATGCAGGCATGGTCCAATCATATTTCAACAGGGATTTTAAGGCACCTTTAAAAAATATGTAGTATCATCCATGGTGGAATGCCTGTAGGACTATTTAAAAATTAAATTATTTCAAATCTGTAAAAGTTTTTGATTGCCGTTTCTTATAATGGGCAACTAAAAAATACAATTTAGTGGTGTTTTCTTAAAAATCTCTGAACATTTTGGCACCCGCCTGCCTCATGTAGGGCATGCACATGAGCACAAGTATTGAGGTTTATGAAAGGAAGTCTTCATTTCAGTGTAGGATGTGAACCTGTTAATGAAAAAAAGCACCATATTGAATGCACTAATTTGTAAAATATAAATCACAGGAGTGTATCAGCAGGGAAAAAGTATCTATAGGTTACTATCTAAGAAAGCTAGACATTGCATGGTGCTTTATGATATTCTATACCAAAATTGCACTGCACTGAGACTGGGAAGAGATAATTACCAAGTTGGTGAGTTTTCCGCAAAGTAACAGACAGTGAAATGAGCATCAGACATGAAAGGGGCACAGGTATGGTGAAGATATGCCTTATTCATTCGATTACATGCTGAAAGAACAAAATGTAATTATTGGGATATATCTCAGTTTTAAATTCACAAATTTTGATATTGTTCTCCCTGAACATGCTATAAATGTAGTCTTTTTTATAGTCCATTACACCGACGAAGTCAGTCTCAACAGACTTTACAATTACACTCTTGGCAGGCCTGTTCAAGCATGAGCCTTTCTCAACTCCCCGGGAGTATACAGCCAGGCAGCCGTTTCCAGCGCACACAATGCTAAGTCACTCTACAATCGCCATCACTGCCTATAGCCAAGTACCCATTTACACCTGGGTGAAGTGAAGCAAAGAGTTATGGAGGATCTGCTCAGTTCCTCCGCGCCATGGGTGGGAGTCGAACCTGCAATGTCTCAGTTACCAGGCGAACACCTTATGCACAAGGCCACGGCACCTATGATCTACACTGTCCTATAGCAAGACATTTTGGCTCTATTTTTTTTTTTCATCGGCCAGAACATAATCTTTGCCAATGTTTTTATGCAGTATATAGAAGCTGGATTATACCATGCAGTTGGAAACATTTGTCCCTCATTTTGGCCTAAATATGAGATTCACATGTGAGCAAGAGCAAGTTCCAGGGAAACGGATCATTCATTGATCACATAAACTATGTATGTTTCATGTAGAATCAGATGAAGATTGAAATCAAATACAAGAGAATCTACACTTACAGTTTAACTTTCACTACCATCCTGAATGCAATGATGAACTACACTTTGCCCCAGGCACACGTCTGACAAGCACCAAGTTTCAACTTTCAAAAAGATTCATTTGACAAATACGGTAATCACTGGGTCCTGACTGAAGATCTCATTCCTTCATAAAGTCAACAAAACCTGCATAAATCTTGGGGCAACTTGGCACTTCAATTTGAAAGATGCATTTGTAGAGCAAGTCAGTATCAAAAGAACATATTTAAGGACTATATGAGTAAAGTGTGTAAGGTAGGAGAATAAAGGAATACAGGGAAATGAGGGAATCTATATAGGGTTACGGTGTCGCCTTATAAAGGGCAGGATGTTGTCACTTGCCAATTCACAAAACAGTCACTGCTCTTATAAAGGTTTCAATAAACTAGGATCATGACATTGTGCTTTATTGTGAAGTGCTATGCTGAGCCTTTGTATTTTCATGAAAATAACTTATACATTTTAAATAAGGCGGTTGTTTTTTATTTTTATTTACAACATAAAAGTAATATAATAGCAATTATTGCATGTTGTTTCACGCTCATGATGAAAAAAATTATATTCAATTAAAACCTTTATTAAAAAATCCAATCTGATGGTTTACCAGGTTCCAGAAAGCAATACTGTGGCCATTTTCCTATCATTTCATGTTTACAACTGACAAGAAAATGTCATACTATCAAAAAGCAATTAATGACAAACTGTTTTGGTAGGTTATCTGGAGCTACAAACATAGGCGTATGGGAGGGGGGGGCAGGGGGGGCGGTCGCCCCCCAAAAGTTTGGGAAACAGTAAGATTCGGGCAAAAAGGCTAAAAAATTTGGGCAGATGATTAGGCAAAAACTATTTTAAACGAGTGATTTCCAGGCTATTTCATTTGAAATGGTATAAAATTTAGATCTCGAAATTCGGGCAAATGTCGCTCGCCCCCCCAAAAATTGCGCGTCCCGTACGCCTATGGCTACAAAGATTGATTGACGGATTGATTTTTTTCCAGGATGGGAGGCCCAGACCCCTTGGACTTCATCAGCATGTTGCACCACATAGGAGACGCAGACAGGGGAATCCCCGAACATTGGCATTACGTAACTTTTGGCTTCAGTGATCTCCATGGCGATGGAAGGGTGCATGAGTAAGTACTCTCTTAAATCCTCTTTAATTAAAAATAGTTCTAATAGAACTTTCAATTAACAGAAATGTTGTGTTTTAAGACAAAATGAAAGTAGAATCCATCTTCATATTGCAAAGTTCAAAGGTCAATAAGAAAATATGCGGTAATGTTTCAATTTTAGTTTTTCGACTTATTTGCGAAATACTGAAAATAGTACACACAATATCAACCTCTCACTAATACTGATGCTTCCAAATACTAATTTCCTGTTGGAAAAGGCCAATCTCATGCAAGATTACAATTAACTAAGCACAAACGAAGACATGATAACAAGGGGGAAGGAGAAGGATATGCAGATAAAAATGAAGACAAAAAGATAAAGCTGAATTTGTAAAAACAGTCTCACCTGGAATTAGTGGCAACGTTGAACAGGTGGCAGAAAGAAACGTGCACTTGAAGATGGCCTGTAATTAGGACAGGCTTCAAGATCTTAGTCAGGAGTAACTGCCACAAGTGTGAAAAAATTCTCGAGGCCACAAAACCTTATCATAGATTTTAAAATATATTCTACCTTGTGTAAAAAATTGTGCTCTTTCTGATGGTGACCTTTTTAATTGTCTTAATAATGATCTCAAGTTGCTATTCTATCATTTAAGTGAAAAAACGTGCAAAAAATGCTAATTTTTGGTGACACATTTTTCAGACATCAAAGTTTGCCTGTCTCTCTCTTGATAGATATAAAAGTTTCATGATTATTGAAAGTACCATGACGTTCCCTATTGTCCAAAGTTTAAAATGGCATCCATTTTTAGTAATTGCACCAATATATGTGGGTCTCTGAACAGAATATTGAAACAAAGTCAAGTGACAAAAGTAAAAACAATTTATTAAAATGGGGTGAAGCTCCTATTTGATTATTATTTTTTCAAAGTCAGTGAGATGTTTATGGACATGAATTATATACCAATGTGTCCAGAAGGACCAGATGAAGGCAACAGACTATATAAAAATGTCCTTTCTTTGCGTATTTAGGTTCACACATACAAAACATGAAGCCGCTGCTTTTCACTTCTGGACGTGTGAAAAAAATATGTCATTTTTCTAAATAACTTGCATTTCGTCAATTTTTGTCATACAGGTCTGAAAGTCAAACTCGTTATGCGCAGATATTTACATTAAAACGAGTTTGTGTTATTTTTTCGATATCTGCCTCCATAAAAAAATGCAAGTTATTTAGAATTTTATTTCTGAAAAAGGTAATTCCTTGGTTTGGGCTAAACTTCTCGGAAATATAGGTTGTTGGTACTCAAAATGAAGCTTATTTTCTGCTGAGATTGATGGTGTAAAAATTATTACTGTGAAATGAATACTAAGCGAAATATAAGAAACCGCGACTTAGCACCACAAAATGTTTGTCATTTATACAAAAAATTCATACCCATGTAGTCATCTTATTTTTTGATGGATCATCATAGAATTCAAGTATATTTATTAGTGGTATTAGTGCAGCTTTATTACTGAAGCCACAGACCTACAGAAAATTTTATTATATTTTGGGGGTATCTAGCGCGCCCCACTGAGGGGGGCTTTACAAATAGGGGTGTAACTTCCAAAATAAAAGAATGGGTGCATTTTCTTCTTCAAAATTGAATTCCTGAGAAAATTTTACATAAGATAGGCTAAAATTGGAATAAATTTTGTGTATGCTAGAAAGTGGTGAGTTTGGCAGTAATTCCTGACCAAGATCTTGAAGCCTGTCTTAGGAAAGATAAGATCTGGCAATTATGTCTAACAAACATCAATCAATTCGCCAGAGAAAATTGAAGGAAAGTCATTTGGCAGTAAGATATGAATGGCGTCGTTTGCCTATGATATCTCTCTGAATTGTGAAGTTGTGACTAACACCAATCAAATTGAATAAATTCCAAAATATATATAATCCTTTCAGTAAAATGAGGATCTAATCAGGAAATCAAAAGCCTACATTATTTCTAAGCAATTTCATTTTTGTTTCTCGTCCGTAGAACTAACTAGAAGTCATCCTTCAAGTTTTTGGACCAATAAAGTATAGTTGTGGACCAATAAATCATAGTTGTTTACTTGGGCCTATAAACTCTCTGCACGAGAATGGGCTTGGGGTAATTGGTCAATTTTTTCTTGTTATAAGCATGTTCAACGTTAAGTTAAGTCGTCACTAATCAATAGTAATTGTCTTAAATGCTGATGTTGGTGTTGACAGTTTTCTGTTGTAACTACTAATCAGTCAAGAACAATGTCAAAATAATACTATTATGTTGTGCAGTTAAGTATTATGGATTAGGCACCTGATAGACCTGTGTCATTGTCCTTTATTGTGATGAAGATACCCCAGAATCCCATCATGGGGCCTTCCATATCATTGACATCAGAAAGTTATGACCAATGCATAACGTCAATGGCCGTCTGTTATCTATAGGCTATACATGATTGTGCCCTTTAAATCCTGAAGGTCCTCAAGTTGGTTTTAACTGATAATTTCCCTTGGTCTCTTGCAGTAAGCTGTCATGCAAACATGACGTTATTTCCCCAAGACCTGCTGCATTACTGTTCGTCTGCTAAATTGCTACCATTTTTCAAATAGAGTGTCATCAACATGGCGTGCAGACGAACTATTTGGAACTTCCTTTGGAATCTTATTAACTACATAGCTATTTTGAATTTGAGGGAAAATCCAACAAAATGCAAAAGAACAGTCTGCATACAGTGTCACATTAAGACATGATTTTAAAAGTCTAATAAATCGCTTCCAATAGGCATATTTGCAACTTTAGGTAAAGACTTTCATGAACCAGTAAGTAGAGCCTATACTAGTCTTGCCAGTTTGAAAAGTTAAAAAGTATGTATACTCTGAGATTACTTTATTTTCCAGATTGGGTATAAATGCTCTTTGTTGAGTTCTGAAGAAAAATTGGAAAATACAGTATGGTTTATGATGCATTTAAATGACATGTGGAAAATTACTGAATTATGCGGGTCTGCCACAGCCTAAATAACTACAAAGAGTCTTTTCCAAATATTTCAGATTTTTTTGTCTCACTTCATTAAATTTATTCTTGTTTGAAAAAAGTGAACACGTGTACAGCATACAATGATATACTATCCTTTGTTCACCACAGGTATACGGGAAAAGGAAAACAAAGTGGTTTTGGAATGGAATTATCATTTCGTCTGCGCAGGAAAGACAAAGAAGAAAACGCCCCCATGTGGCCAGCCACTTTACTAAATTCTCTTGCAAGATATGTTTTCAAGACAGGTATGTCAAATTTAAACTTAGCCTATAATTACGTTTATTAAAATGCCTTTTCAGTCTGTTATCAGTGCAGTGCCACAGTTTCAATTGAAAGAAGCATGAAACCAAATATTCTCTAAATCGTAATCTTGTTACATTTTAATAGAACTGGCTTCATTTTTTAAAAGTCAGATTCTGTCTGAAAGCCAGACGTTGACACAGGTATCCAAAGTAGGAATCTAAATGTGAAGGTGGTGTTAATTAAGTTACATTGTCTGAAAATCTATTCACGTATGTGTTGGTTTCTAGAACTTATTTCAAGATCTAAGTATTGACTCGTGCATCTTATTGACAACAAAACATCGGCATATAAACCCCATATCAACAACAATTGAAGCTGATTATGATAATTATTAGGCCTAAGCTCGTTTATGTGAACAGAAATTCCTGTCGAACCACTGTCTGGCTCTTGGTAAAATTCAGTTTTAAAAGTTAATTGGCATACCAACGTGGTGACTCTGGTGACACGTGTGTGCATGATTCTTTCTGAATACATGTAGGCCTATACACATACAAGTGATGACAACCCACAACCACTGACAAATGCCTGTAAATGCCTTTCAGAATACAAAAAAAAAAAATACACTATTTTTGATAACACAGTTTCAATGACAAGTTCTGACTGGAGGTATTTCATTTGGGATGACAGTGGATTCTCATTGCATTGAGGGTGACACTGTTTGAGGCGACTGTCAAATGTGAAGTTTAAGATGTCCATAAATGTGCTATCAAAATGTCTCACTAGAGGGGTTAATTTTGCCAGTTTAAGCGTGGATAAATATAGGAAATTGATCAGATATGATTATTTTGACACACCCTCCTCTACACTGAGGATGGTACCAGGCTCAGTATACCTATTCAGTGTAGATGGTCAAATTGAAGCCACCAGGACATGCTTCTGACTCCCAGTGCCCTTTAAAGGTTCGCATAAATTTATACCTCAGTAATAAATATGCTTGAGTGGGAAGTCAAGCAACAAGAACAAGGGGACAACTTTGACCTCGAACCCTCTTAAATTCAAATTTACAATTCATTAAAACCCCAACATAATCTAGTGCTTTACTGAAGTATATGCTGGAAGATTTCTTCGATGATTCAATGTACATGTAGGCCTGATGGTGATTTAATGGATTTTATGATTGATGGTGAGATTGGTGACATAATACATGAGGTTTTTATAAGAACAGCATATCACCCACAGTGAATTGCCATTAACACAATATCATCACGTATGTTACGAAGTTATTAAGTCCAACCCCCAATGTGGCACAGTGAACTTGTACAAAAGAAAGTGTCTCATTTCAAAAAAGTTGTTGCAAAGAAGTTATAAAGAAGCAATTTGAAGGGTCAGTACACCAGATCCATAAATGCAAAAGAAAATTCAAACTTCACTTTGCCTTGCTTCATTCAAAATACCAAGGTAGAATAAAAACAGGAAATCGTAACTGCTCACATCCAACATTTGATATTTGGCCGTTAAGTTAAATTATAAAGTGAAGTTCTAATCAAGTGTTTTCATGGGCATACAATGATACAAAAGCATTTTTTTCAAGTGAAGTTGACAAATTGTCTAATTTTATTTCAAATCTGTGATGGCCAGAGGGTGTGTTATTGCAAAGACCGTAAGTAACTGAAGATTCACAAAAAAAGAAAAAAAAGCATATATATATATATATTGGGGAGGGGGCCTATTTTTAAAAAGGAATACAAAGAGATGGTTTGCATATGGATGGTTAAAAATATAATTAATTTCAACTTTCCGCTTTCCCTTTCGTAACCTAAAAAATAAACACTTGAATAATTGGTATGTTAGTATTGTTACACTAAACAAATCCCAGTTTTCTTTTTTAATGATTCATATAGACACCAAGCAATAAATTCCATAGTTGAATATTAGTGGTTTGTCTTAAAACCACAAAATCCAGGGGATCAAAACCACATATTTGAAGAAAATTAGAAAATATTTCCCTATATTACCACAACTACAAATAGTCTACAATGGAAACATATCAGACTTCAAAATATTTGAAATTCTAGAAATATGACTTTGAAAATTGGTCCTTTTATCTCTTTTTACAAAATATTAAATGTCATAATTATGACTTAGTTATATCTTGCGGTTGTCAGACAAATTCTGTGATCGCTGCTCAACTGCAACTGGATCCTACAAAGGCATTGGAGTCAGCAGTTAGAAAGTAAAGTTACTGCAAGAGTGCAACACAATCAAATGCCTTGTCTGGACCATGTAAAAGCTGTTATGAATCACATTAGGGCAGTAGTAAATAACATAAGGGCACTTATAAATCATTATTTTCATTGTTGAGAGTCATGGACGGCATTATTGTCTGTAGATTGTGAGATAGTGTCTCTTTGATTGATGACATTACATAGTTGTTTTCAAGAAAATATTTGAAATAATGAAATCATAAAAAAGGAAAGCAAAAACTTGTTTTAAACATGGTACATTTTCTACAAAGAACTTCGTCAAGATGGTATCTTTTTAAAGGACTGGTGTCACCATACAAGTTTGGTATCACTTACAAAGGCATTCCATCAATTTGTCAGTGAAGTACTTGCTACAATATATTTCGTGTTAACAATGGAGTGCTCTTTCCAAACAATTTAATGTTCTTCTTAGCTCTCAGACAACAATTACAATGTAAAGTAAACCAGAACATCTGACATTTCCTGAGAGTACAGCATTCAAATTTCACTATAGTGGCTTCTGTGCATGTAAGCTCATGTAGTCCAAAATAACTGCAGGGTGCCAACCGAACATCGCACAAAATATTATAGGAATACAGGAATTTTTTTCAGTGAAATATAGGAGGTTTTCGCCTACTTTAATGCGACAATATAGGAAATATTTGACAGCGAAACCATCAGCAAATCACGGGATCGCTTCCGCCATAAGTCGAAAACTTCATGTCGCGGACAAAAACACGTCTAAAAATTCATATATCTGATGCCTCAGATGAAATTTGTTTACTGACAAATCCAGTACCACCCCAAGTGAAGTAATCCCAATGCCAAGGACTTAATTTCACAGACCAAACCACATTCATTACAATTGTTCACAACACTCCTGCACTAGCCCACACCAACGGCATTCATGACTGTACAGACAAATGAATTGAAATGCCTATGGGCAAACCTATTGTAGCTTAGTGGCTCAATGATATTGCAATAAAGATCATCTCCTACAATAATTAATTTAAAATAACCTGTTTTTCTTTCATAGGCAATGTACTAAACTGTGGAGACCACGTTCCCTGGAACAGACCCCTGGATGGCTTGAGTCAGTCCAAGATCCAACACATGCTGGTCACTGAGGATCCGGAACTCAAGTCACTGGATACTCCCTATGGATTCATGCAGTTCAGACAGGTTAGTGCCTAAACATAATTTAGAGGGATCATGGAGAGGTAATATTGAGTGTGCACAAGCACAGATTTACTTTGTACTAAAGGAATGGTTCCTCTTTCAGGTGGTAGGCATCACAGAAGCAGAGATGAGAGCTGTCCAGAAATGGAAAGGAAGTGGAGTGGTTGACCTGTTATCCAGAGTGCCACAGTAAGTGTTCAGACATCAAAATAAAGAGATCCCTCAACAACATGGCATGCAGTGTAATGTTAACTACCAGATCTTCTATTTCAAGGCTTTCCACCAAACAGACCAACTTTCTAATATCATTAAATGAGAATATGCTCATTAGTATGGCAGATTGGCAGTGGACCATAAACAACAAATGGTTCAACTGCCATATTGTATGCATTATTTTGCCATTTACACATCTTTCTTAATTTGAAATGATTACCATATTTCAATAACATAGATAGATAGATGTAATGGTAAGTGCAGCGCTCTAAACCCAGTCCTGGCTGCTCACGAGGATTGATTGATGAGATGGGAGAGATAGCGATCCGAGTCCTCAACATATGTTACAAAATTTACCCCCCATGTGAGGGATATCTCATTACACAGCACAGACACTGATACAATGGGCTGCAAATTTAACATCTCATCCAAACAACATCCAGCTGGGATTTTGCTCATGAAGGTTCACTGAAACATTTCGAACATGTTTGAAAACATTCAGCGGAGTACTCCGAGCAGGCCAGGACTGTAACCACTCAGTCACCCAACTGCCTTGCCAACAATAACTAGACAATAACTCCCAATATTTTTACTCCCACAGTGCAGGAGGGGTGTACCTAGTGACAGACATGCACCGCAAGCACTCCATCTTCGACCTGGACAAGAGCTACATGCACGTGGTCAGGGACAGCATCGAGAGAGAAGGGTCCAACTTGGGTCATGTGACATCCGCTTGCCTCTGGGAGGAGGCTATGTCAAGGTGTGTAGAGCTTATTAAATTAATTCAACTTTTTAAGGTGATCAATTTGTCACATCATCAAGAGAATCAGGGGCAAGCAGAGTACATGTCATTTCAGAAAAATTGAGAAAATTAACCATTTTCGCCTCGTGGTATTTCTTGTTTGTTGACGGAACCTCAATAAGGACTATTCCAATTCAATTCCACCTAATTGATTAAAAAACAAAGCTCAATGCACATTGCCTGAAATTAATTTTTTTCTTTCAAGACACACATTGTACTTATGAAATTTTATGTTTGTTTCAGCAAAGAAAACAATGCCAACTTAATCAACAAATTATTAGAATTAAATGGCAACAACCACAAATCAGACACAGTCCACATCCGACTGGACCTGGAGGCCGCAGAACTATTGCCCCTCATAGTCAAGTGAGTGAAAACACTTCAATGGAAAAAAGTTTGTTTTTCTAAAAGAAAGTACTACATAGCATTGCTAAAGAGCACACAATTTATTAAATACTACTCTTATCACAATTGTGTTTTTGTAAAGTTCAACTCTTTCAGTATAAAAATGCAATAATATTCACAATTTAAAATCTGTATCATCGCATAATAATTATGACCTTCCTTGGAAAAATGAAAAACATTCCGGATAATTATTAACCAGATTTTGTCAGACAAAATTTGATTTTGAATTTTTCTCATTTGACAATTTTTAGAGGGCGATTAATGAAAGGCAGATACTTCGTGTTCCAAAATGTGACGGGGCAAGTTATCATCTTTATTCCTCCCGAGTTCAAGGCTGATATGATAATGGTGGATGCAAATAACCCTGTCATGGTTGATGGAAAAGCGCTACAGGTGAGAATCAGAACATAATCTCTTACATCATGAAACTGCAAATTCCATTTCATAATTTTACTCCTCTACCAGGTCTACCCGTCATTCCAGCATTTAATCTCAGTACTGTTGGGTCCTAGATTAAGTGCAAGCACTTTTCAAATGCCCAGCAAACGATGCAACAAACTATTTTAAGAATCGCTTCATGAATTTACACAATTTTTTTAAAATAAGCACGTAAACCTAAAGGGAGTACATAATTTTGACATTATGTAGGATATAACTCTGCTTGCAGTCCAATATTTTATAATTTAGCAAAAATTATCATATAATCAAGTTATAGAAAAGAAATTTAATTTTCATTTCAGATTTACTGCACACATGAATTCATCAAACAAATGGCGCAAAAATTCAGCATCTTGGACAACACGGAACAAATCAGGAACTCACTGCCCCGCGTGTTCAATTTACACGACCCTAATTTAACAATGACTGTTGTTCCGGTGGGACATATTCCCATCAGCAATGGACATTATTGATTGGAAAGACTTCTTCTCAGAAATATGCTCAATACAACGGAGAAAATATCTACAAATGAAATTCTTCGGCAGCAAATATACCACCTAAATGTGTTCATTGCTTAGATTGTACAAATTCCACTTGATTATGAAACTCTTGTCCTCAAATTATACCAGGATAAAATATTGTTAGGCCAGACATAATCAATCTTTAGCTTCTCTGATCAACTGACCCAATGGATGATCTGCCTAAGGGAGAACAAATTGAGCTTAGGCCTACCCAAAATTTTATCAAATTGAAGTTGATATTACTGCCTTTCTATTTGTCCTGCTGACCGACCCCAGAAAAAAGTGCAGACCTCGAGAAGATCCGAGAAGCTAAAGATCAATTATGTCTGGCCTTATTGCTACAATGATTGTATATATATATGTAACATTTCATACATTTGTAATTGGTTGCATCTCACCATTGGTCTCATTTTCTCATGACATTTTACAGCCAGTGTACCGGACAATCATACAATTTGTGTCTTTGTGTATTTTATGTGTCATTTTCCCCCTAGTCATTTACCTCACCAACCACCATGTGCTGTTCAAATGAATATACTGAGTTTGTAGGTTATACTAAAACTGATTTGCATTGATGTTGTTTAATCTTTGACATAGATTCACATCATGTGCAGTATAATACTAGGTCACGTCATGATTATAATCTGATTGAAAATGTAAACATTTATTTCTAACATAAAACTTTAACAGAGCTAATATAACAAGCAATTAAAGTTACCCGGAATGATGAAATCCTTTGCCAAATATTGGTGGTTTCATGTGCAGTATAATGGAAACTTGTGATTTATAATATTTTTGACTTATTTATTGAAGTGTGTCTTTCATTGCACAAATTATTTAGTTATTTTACATGTTTTTTCTTGATAGTTCCTCCAACCTCCAGCACATCCATTATTGATGACGTCACAATGACCATTGTTAAAAATATACAGCTACAAGTTAACTAATTGTAACAATGGTGATGACGTCAAAACGATGAATGAACTGATAGCTGTCAATTATTTCCGTGCGTACCCGAAATAAATCAAGGGGTCATTTAGTGCTTTTGTTTGGTTATTTCTATGAGAAAAAATTATTCTACAGCAAAGAAATTTTACACACTTAGCATACAAGGGCACTGCACAAGATTATGTAAAAATTTGGGAAAGTTTTGGTCCAATCCCAACCTATCATTCGGGGTAACTTTAACAAGAGATGTATTATTTTATTATCTACATTCAAAGTGATCTCATACTTTACTCAAGCTTCTTTAGTGATAAGCAATACAACATTGTATAACTGCAATTAATACTTTTATCATCAAGTTTTATGCATACTTTGTCATGATCTTCTTTAACTGCTCATAAAAGTGAATATGCTGGCATATTATTACTGACATGTACATAAAGTGTAAAAGTTTGCATGAATGTGAAATAAAATGCATAAAATCACCCTTGCTTATTGTTAAATTTTTATGCTGGTTCATTGATTTTGCTATGTAACTTAATATTGGCACATGCATCTTTATTACAGAATCATGTTTTAAAATCATTTGACACCAAATACATCATAGCATTCCTAATTAGCAGAAACGCTCTCACATGATCATAAATTTCAAAGACTTGTAATTTTAAATTGTTTCAAGAAAACATTTTTTCAGGAGTTGTACATTTCACACTTAAAACATCATTATAAATTCCTAGCATGTAAAATTGCTGTGATAACTTGGTGCTAACAGAAATAATTCTCACATAACCACAGTAATTATCAAGACTGCCCCTTGAAGTTCTTGGCAAGTAGAAATATTTCTGAAGATTCCTTTCTACTAGCTTGTGGTTTTACAAGTCGTACCGATTCAAAGTAAAACTGAAGGCTTTTTTCGAGCCTCTTCTGCTCGTTGCCTTGCCAGATCTTGCACAAGAAGTGACCCCCTTGTCGCAGAACTTTTGTCGAGAAAGTGAGTGCAGAAAAACACAAGTCTATGATGAGTTCATGGTCCATACTTTTCACGCCTGTCGCATTCGGTGCCATGTCACTTATCACAGCATTGACTCGGTCGTTGCCAAGATTCCCAAGTATTTCTCTCTGCACGGATGGATCTGTGAAGTCAGACTGAGACAGCACCGTTGCTCCCTCAATCGGGTTTATGTGAAGCAGGTCCACAGCTATGACGTGGCCTCGAACATTCCCTACAAACAATTTGAAAAAATATTACGTACATTTTTAGTCGCATTAATTCGACAATAAATCGACATTTGATTTTTTTTTCTTAAAAAAACCCCCAAAGATTGAAATTGCATGGGAGAATACTGAATGCTGTGAAACTCATGAAAGAAACAAAATTAGCATCTACCACAATTATCTTTTAGTTGCTTGTATAAATAATCTCACTTTTAGTTGCTTTCTGGCGTTTTGCAGCACTCTGGCAGCCTCGGCGGCCACACAAGGGCAGCTTCGGCGGCCCAATTTTGGAATCATGAGACGTACATGGCAGCTTCGGCGGCCAACTGTCTGCTGACCGTCAACAACGCCTCTCTGGGGGAGACTTGGGGTGGCCTTCAGCAGATTTCCTTCAGTATCCTGTCAGAATCGAGCGTTACCTGCAGCCGCAGTCTCAACAAGGGTCAAGATCCACCCTACCACCGCCGTACAGCGATCCTCCCTCCTAGTCGTCACCCGTTTACCTGAGCTTATATTTGCACCCTAAAGGCAGCCTCGGCGGCCGGGATGTTCTGATAAGACCAGTTTACCTATTTTGGCAGTTTCGGCGGCCATCCGGGCTAAATGGGTTTTTGCTATAAGGAAAACGATCGAAATCCTCAAGTGAATTACCAGGCGTCTGTTCCCAAATATTTAACTGTATATACACAACGCACCATTGACTAACCCCCATACGGAAGAACTATATTAACAGTAACGATCTGAGAAAAGAGGTTTTTAAAACCTGCTCTCAGTAACTTATTATATTATATTATTATTAACTAGAAATTGCCCATGATAAAACATAAATGGTAGAGAGCTTGCTATGTAAAGAGAAAACTGGTATGTTGTATACATAAATGTATAGGTGAAGGAAATGGCAAGCACTGTTGTGTCATGAGGACTTCTGAAAAGCAATTGAAGTGAAGGTGAGAGTGGAGATTGAAAGTTGAAAGATAAGAGTTGCGGGCTCAATACAAATGTATGTGCATGCTGCACATGTGGGCCTATACATTGATGATGCTGCATATAAGATCCATGAGCTGGCCATGGTGAATTTGTCATGAAGGCAGCAGTGGTAAGTGCAATCAGGTTTGACACCTGCTACAATGATAAGTGCTGTTGCTCAATGGCAATTATAGAGTAAAGTGAGGGGAGAAACAAAGGTGAGAACATGGAGAATGGCAATGACTAAATTGGTATTGTCAGACTTGTTGTGAAATAGAGAGAATCACAGTATTTCATGGTAGTTTGTTGCCGTGAATTGATACATGAAATGGCGCGAAAATGCTGGATCTTTGGATCGCCCGCAGCGCACTCTGTGTCTGATTGACAGGGATACAAAAACATACGACGCTGGGAATCCTGACGGCCGATCGTGCAAATGTAAATTAGACACTATTGACATGTAAATATATATGAATCAGAAGGATAGGACAGGAAAAGAAGGATAGATGCTCTGTTCGGGTGAGTGGGATGCCCAGGGAATGTGTGTAGAGCTTGGGCAGCAGTGATCAAGCAAGCCTAGATTTAACTGCAATATTAGCCGGTAGGGATTATATGAATGATCTCACTTAACTTAAGTAAATTTTGATTGAAATAGGTCTACATAAACATTATTCATTAATAATAAACTTCACTCGAAAGTTTAAGAGATTCTATAGCTACCTTGAGATGCAGACACAGCCTCCGCAGCGACTTGGGTCCAGGATCCTGGGGCAGCCCCGCAATCCACAACTTTGTCTCCAGGTTTCAGAATTTTGTGTTTATCATTGATTTCTATCAACTTGAAGGCACTTCTGCATCTGTAGTTCTCTGTTCTGGCTTTCTTGACATAAGTGTCCTTGGCCTGTCTGTCCAACCAGTTGTGGGCTGTGACATTTCTAGCCTTGCCTTTGAGAATTTCAGATGTCCTACTAAAAGTCCTGGCTGATTTGATATTGATAAGTTGATTCAATACTTCACAAAACAGCTTTTTCCCTGTGAAATGACATTGACAGCTCAACATTTTGACCACATGTGAGTGTTGTGGGGGTTTCCTCAAAAGACGGGGATTCCGTAGTGACGTCATTCGTGACGTCATGATTTGGGATACCCCAGGAATCCCCTCCATGCCCTTTTGACAACACAAATGGCCACTAAAGTGGCACATCATGGCATTTTTTGCACATGGTTAGCTCTTTAGGTCACCAGTCAGAACAATTTTTTGCAGCAATGTAGATTCAAAACAGGAGCATCTAGCAGCAGACTCAGATCTACAACAATGTCTCATTTAAGAGCTTTCAAGGGTGGTCAGCTTATGAAACAAGTTGAAGGTTGTTTCAGAACATTGACAGTTTCCAAATATTACAGCACATCAGGCAATGACACAGGTATTTATCAAATGGAAGTACCAAGTACTGAATTTACTAAATACATGGTCCAATGATTCAATTGCATGTTTTGTCAATGTGTATATTTTTTTTAAAACTTAAAAAAAAAAAAATATATATATATATATATAAATTATATAGTTTTACCCATTACCTTAGTCACATTCAACAATGCACTGTTGACTGCCACAATTTGTTAATGAGTTGCAGTAAAGCATGTGCCCAATATTATTAAAAATAACAGTCTCAATTTAATTAGAAATTAATGGGAATAATGCTAAAAGTTAGCAAACCTTAAATCTACAGCCTAGTACTATACAGGCCAAGATGCTCCCCAGTACTTACTCTGTACTGACAGTAACCTACACATAAATACTTTTCTTCACTGACAGATCAGAACTGAAAAGTCCTGAATTATATTTTACCCCATAGTATATGTAACCCTCTTCTTTATTTTGTATACAGAAGAGGATGAAACGTCTAAACTGCAAGAGAAGTTCAAGAGAGTGATGAGGAATGTTCCTCAGCCTGGTAAGTTTTGCCTACAGCATTGTACAACCCCAATATTTGATGTCGTAAATCTGTAGGTGATAAAGTATCATATTGAAACTTAATTTAATCACAGAAATGAAAATTTCTGGAAATAGAAACAAAGAAAAAGCTGACATCTGCCAAATGACACCAATTTCAGTTTTCCTTCACTGAGAGCTGATGTCAAATGACAGCATATGGTTAATTGTTTACTAATAAAATCCCAGTTATACTGGTACTGAGACAACAATCAAAACAGAGACATCTCATGCCATGTTAGAAATAAGATTATTCAGTACACAAAAGGTGCTTAGCCATCAATTTGAAATGCGGGAGATCCTAACATAAGAACAGGGGCGGATCTAGAAATGGACTGGGGGGGGGGGAGGGTCATAACATGGGGTGAATACGGGGCGATTTGCGGCTTTTCCTGTCTTTCCCATGTTAATTTTGGGCCTGAGGGGGACATAGGTCCCCTAAATACGCCACTGCATAAGACATAAATTGCCAAAAACAGATTTATGAACATCTGGTTTTTCAAATTTTATAACTTAGTGCTATTTTTCAGTGGTTGTGGTCACGACAGCCAAATTCGACAAGCCCTCCAACCAGTGGATGAAAAGAGGAGCAACATGCAGCTCCTTCACCAGCATCTCCCTGTCGCCCCCTATTGTGTCATTCGCTATGAATCGTCCAAGGTAAATAGTATTTTATCAAAAATGTTCCACCAGGCAACTGGGAAATAGGCCTACCTTGTCTGTCTATGATCTAGTATACAGGTAGGTGACAAAAGTCTGGTCAAAACACCAAGTGCTAAAATTATGTGATGATGACGATGTTGTATGATTTTATATAGCACCCATTCTGCTCACTGGCACTCACCATAATGAACGGCAATAATAGGCCTACCAATCACTACGTGACAGTCTAGGACAAACTATGTGACAAATATTTTACTCCAAGACAAAACAATTATTTTTCCAAGTATTGGTTTCTACTGCTGTGTTATGCGGACTGTTGTCTTGCTTGTTTGCACTTTATAATTCCAAGCTTTGATGGTCTAACGATTTGCAAGTATCTAGTATATCGAAAGTATATCTTCCCACTTACTAATGAAGCAAATTTTTACTTCTAACATTAAATGACAACTGCATGGCCAATACTGAGATTGATTTATCTTTTCTCACAGTCGACTTCATGACTTATTATTGGACACAAACAAATTCTCAGTCCATGTATTGTCCCAGGACCAGGTGAGTTGAACTTGAATCCCGATTGAAAGATATATATAAATCACACAAAAGAAATTTGCTCACATTGACTAATAAATTTGATCTAGAGCTGTTATCTCTCATTTATTCCAGGTTGGTCAAGCAGTTCACTTTGCAAGGGCGGCTCCTGAAGGCAAATGTCAATTTGATGACATAAAACATGAGTTAAATACTGAAGTAAGTAATTTTCACAGTATTATTGAATAATCATGAACATCTGCAAGCATCAGAATGTCTTTTTGCTCCCTGCATGAGTGGCCACTCATGTCAGACTTGAGTTTCATGCTATACTCAAAATCCTGTACTCCTAACCATGGTCTCTGCCTGTCCTTTAAGTCTAATTACTGAGTGCACAAATACAGGACATACAAAGCCCTAAAAACGACAAACCCAACCACAAGTCCCACGTAATGTCTAATTAAGGCACAATTATATTTCAGGGCATTCCACATATTCTCGAATGCAGTGCAATTCTTGACTGTGAGCGTTATGCAGTGACTGACATTGGGGACCATCATGTCTGGTACGGGAGAGTGACCAACACCACTCAGAATGGAGTCAACCATGAACCAATGCTGTATTACTTGAGGTACGTATTGGAACAATATTTTTAATGAACAAGCACATGAAGCCATTTTGAATGTGAGGATATTCAGTGATCTATCAATGATCCTTTAGACTAAATTGGACCTCGCAGAAGTTAAGAAGGCTCAGGTTATTCTCTATCTGATGGTGTTTATGAAGTGCACTGTTATTAGCATTGCTGTAAGTCTCAAGAAACACTGCACATTCGAGTCCTGTCTTCACACATGTACGCCCAGCCCTAACTCTGTAAACTTTCACTAATTGTATTCACAAAATGTTTCTTGCAAGTTGCGTATGTCACTCAGATATTCAGAAAATCCAAATTGCAAATTTCAGATCATTCTGGCACATCGGAGACATAACGTTCATGCAAGCGTTTGAGGACAGGACCTTGCCGTTTGAGGAGTGGACCCACGAAGCTCATTTGAGAATGGCCTTCAACTACATCAGGGAATTTGGTAGGGAGGAGGCAGGTTCCCGAATTAAGTGAGTAGAAGCGTATGTTGTATCTGGTCCTGTCATGTCATCTGGAGATAAGTTAAATGGCAGCACTCTGATTCTGTAGAAGTGGCGGATACTGGGGGGGGGGCTAGGGGGCACGGGCCCCCCCTAGTCCACTGAGATTAATAATAGTATTTTGAAGAAAATGCGCGCATCGCGGGCCCGCAAACGCTGAAACACGCCCGGGCCCCCCTAGATGATCCTGTCTGGAAGCGCCACTGTGTAGATTGCGTGTTACAGTTTGTGGCTTCATATATATTTTTCCCCATTTCTAACCATTAGTTTAATAATTTTGGATTCTTTGTTGTTTCAGAGTGGGTATAAAAAATTACAATGAGAAAAACAAGGAAAAGGTAGGTGGTGCATTCTCATTAAAGAAGCCATATTGATAATCAAGATGATATTTTTGTCTTATAATATCTATAGTTAGTGGCTGAAAAAGGCTTGGCATATTAAAGTTCTGTTATCACCATGACAGGTGCAATTTGTCTGTATGCCTGCCATGCCCGTGGCCTAATGGTTAAAGGCGCTTGTTTGTGCTACCACTGGCTATGAGGTCGTGGGTTCGACTCCCACTCCTGGAACTCAATTTGGTCCGAGCCCATGGGACATTAAATGGAGGCAGGTTGTATCCAGTGTTCTGTGCTGGGGCAACTGAAAGACCCTGGACATCCCTGAATTAATAGGGTATGTACCAGACTCACAGTCTTCTCATCACTCATCATCATACGGCGGTCACCAACACTGGAGAATGCTAAGGCATGGGCAATGTTCCCCTTGTCTCTGCCCATGGGCGCCGTACTATGGCTGCCCTGAGCGGTATCATTGTGAAAGGCTCACCACGAATTTCGTGCCTGCATTGCAGTGCATGACTAATAGTATATACAATACAATACAATACAATTAAAATGTCTTGTTTACTCCAGATTTCCCGAGGCTACCATGAAACTGTGACGATGTTCTACATTCACATGGTGGGGGATGCCATGAAGACCTACCCCAGCTTAGAGAGGTCCTTTGAACAGTTCATCAAAGACAATGACTACTTGCTCCAGAAAGACTTTCTCTTCAGGTTTTACTCCCCAGAATTGATCAATACACCGAAAGCTAAATCTCAGTAAGCGTTAATTTATTCATCCCCTAAAGGTAGGCCTGGGACCCATGCGGTAGCATGGGTCATGGGTCATCCCATATATAAAATCTTGAGATTTTGACACTGCATCAGGAGAAGTGACATGGCAAAGAAACTAATGCACCAAATTTCACAAAACTTAGATTTTTATTTATCTTACATACTATAACTACTGATGGCACCATTTTTGAAGGCATTCTCTCATTGTTGAGAGGGAGAAAATCACTTAAAAGCGCAGATAAATCCTCAAAAAAGGGAAAGTTTCAGCCATCAAGCTCACTCTGATCTGTGATGTAACCACAGTGATGTCACCGACTCACCATAGCACTGTTATGACATCACCATCACTGCCTGTGACGTCATAAAAAAAAAACCGTGCAAGCACGTAAACCCTCGGCTATATGCAGACAAATGACTTTTAGGAAAAATTAGTACAAACAAGTTCTTGATAACAACTAACTTTTACAGTTTTAAAACATCAAACAGGACTGTTAAAGGTGTGTCGTGTTCTCTCACACATAGTTCCATGTGATAAATAGACATTCTTGAATTATAAAGTATGTGCTGACCTCCTTTTTTCACTTCTAAGGGAATACTTGATATGTGAACAGGAATTAAGGTATGTTTTTCTTTAGGCTTTCTTATCATTGTCAGCTAATAGTAAATAACATGTCACATGAAATATTGTCCATTAGATTTGTAATATGATTGCACCACTTTCAATAAACTTCCTGTTGAGATTAATTGAGTACAAGCAAGCACTGACATAGACCAACTGCACAAATCAAGTTTAAAAAAAATCATTGTACTTATATTTGAAATTAAAGATTAGATCTGCCAATTCTACATAGAATTCAACTTGCATTAAAATAACACAAACTGGTAAATTCACAACATTGGGGTGATATGAAACAATACCAATCAACACAATTGCATGTTTTTCAGAATTAAGTGAGTTCAATTCATTTTATTAGTCCAGTTAAGAGCCCCACTATGTCATAGGAACCCAAAAAGCTGTAAAACAAATCTTACTGAATTGAAAGCGAGTGCCCCCCCTCAATGATGACTGTGATGCAGCCATAGTCCTGTGCCCTGCTATGTGAATGAATACAGGCCAGGAGACCAGGCTAATGCAGCCATAGCCACACTGGGGGAGTGTGTGTGTAGAACTGGGCAAGAAATACTTTCAAAATGTCACAATAAAGGCACTAAATGTTAGTTTAAAGATTCGGGGACAAACTTTATGACAGCAACGTAACATACAGTGAAGAAGGGCTCTGAAAGTAGTGGCAGGTGCCCAGTAGCTTTTACAGAAAATTGGGGCAAGAATGTTAACATTTCAGTGTGTGCAAAAAAGCTTGCTTACGAAACCAAGGACTTGCCCAAGGGGGGGCACCCCCAGGGCAGCGCAATAATGAAGTAATATAGGTATAAATAAAGGTATATGTGCAGTGTGCAGGGTAGACATGTCACACAGAGTAAGTTGTGCTAGGACAAAGGAATCTGATCCAGCCGTGGTAAACATGCCAATTACCCCCCAGCAGCCTACATACCACTTCCCTCATATTGCCCCCCCTCCCTGTCCACTCTCCAGATAAGAAAGTACAGAAAAGTAAAAAAGAACAGGATTTGATGATAAATTCCAGAGGTAGGTCTACATCAAGAAGGACCAATTCTCACAATTTATGCCTGGTGACACATGATGACAGCTTAGGTCACACTTAAAACACCCCTTTTAGTAGAAAACATATGGCCTACTTATAGCTCAGATGAAAACATGTCGGAGAGCAGGAGGTTAGCATTATTTTTCCAGGTGACGAAAAGCATTGTTTCGTGTGGATTTAAGAAATGCACCTGACTGAACTTATGTCATTCCCGAATTTAGGCAGAAATAAAGCAACATGTGTAGTTTGACAGCAGCAGGTGCGACATGCGATGAGTTGTGCTAAGACAAAGATTGTATCCAGCCGTGTGGGCAAATGCAAGTTTTGGCCATGTAGGTCATGCACTTCGACAATACCCGGAGGCAGTACTGCTTCGGGTAAAAACTGACCATTTTCTCAATGCATAAGGACAAAATATCTTATGTGGAGTTCAGAGGATAACTGAGGATATCAGGAAGACTGAATTCATAGAAATAGGTGCCGTCAGTAGCAAATTTTATCTGTTTTTAAAATGTCTTTTTGATTTTGGCATAAGTATAGAACTGACAGAGATAATTGAATTCTCCCAAATCCTTTCTTTCAAATCTCATGATTTTCCAATGGGAGGATCCATGACCACTGTCCCACAGGGGTCCAGGGCTACCCTAAAGGCAGTTTCTTGTAACATTCCAAATGGAATCAATGGCAATGTTTTGATTATTCCACTTTCATGGCTTTATCATGATTATGGTCCCTGTCGCAAACACATCAAACGCTCTCCTCCCAAACGGCAATCTCCGGCTTTGGTTCTGGAGTCCTTGAATGAGTCCTACTCCTGATAATCGTGTTGTACTGCTTTTATTAAATACACATACCAGAGAGCTAAAAAATATGTTTCATAAGAAAATTCCTTTTTGGTATCTTCAATTTTTATAAGTGAGGCTTTGAAATTGCTCGAACACCCAATCTTTAATCACTTTCTGCAGTGTTTTTATGTTTAAATCAGTTAAGACATTTTTTTTAAACACTCCAGAAAACAAAGTGCCAGACTCCCACAGCATTGAGCTCGCTACCATATGCTGTATATTTCATATTGATTAATGAATTAAGTTTAATTTTCCAATTAATTTCCATATGCATTTTTCAGATTTGTGAAGCCCGATCGAGAAGCTCTTCCGTGAAGATATTTCAGATATGAAGTCTATTTTATGAACCCAGGTCATTTTATCCCGGTTAAATTAGTTTATCGATATTTTAGTATTGAATTTATCATGTAAAGAAACACATGAGCTTACGTTTTGTTGGTTGAACAGTAGGTTACTTTTATCAAGTATATATACTGTATATAATTTGAATAAAGCCTATTTTCAATAAGTCGCATCTACATTGCAATCACTTATTGATAGTCCGAAATTTTTATCCAATATCGAATTCACTCGGGTTCAGAGGTCGTAGTAGCCGAAGGTTGCCGTTCCTTTAACCATCGCAATAACACGTCCCAACCATTCTACTGCATTTTGAATAATCATAACGGAATTGACCAATGACGAGAAGACTGAGAACCATATATTATAGGTGAAAAACGATAGACAAACTGCTGAATACTGAATAGCAACCATATTACCAGAAACTGCGACCAAAACAATTAGCCCATGACAAACAAAATTCAGATCAGGAACAAGCTTGTTGAATACCAACCAAGAACGAAGTAAACAGAACCAAGATACCTAGAGTAAAATTACCCTCTGATGAAATTCACATGCTGTCGAGACTTAGCATTTTCGCACATCGCATATTCCAATATCATAATCATCACAAAATGATTTGTTTTTTTTTACATGTTTATTTCCCGCTTTTACACAGAAAATTGGCGTTTAAATTAATCTTCATCCTCCTCTTCGTCACCGCCACCGCCGGTTCCCTTGCGCATGTTCTTCCTCTTTACACGGCCTGGAAAAAGTTAAAGGAGGTCGAGATTAGGTAATGGTGACATTGGTCGATCATATTTGAGAAAACATGCAAAACCGTGTTCAGATGATTTACATTGAGATTAGTGATAACAGTCGTAGGTTCTAATTTCATAGATCATGTCATTGCAGAAAGCATGACCACCATGTTTAACGCTGAAGCACAATAAATATCTGACATCAGGTGAATCAACAGCTAACAGTACAGCGAAATAGCAAAATATTTCTTGGCACAACTACTCACCAGGTCGGCCACCGCCATATGATGATCGGAGAGAGAAGTCGATGTGCTTCTGGGAGTCCAAACGCACAACGTAGGATGGGATGTTGACGACTTGCTTGCGCACACTGAAACGGAGAATAAAATTCATTATTATAAAACACAAAATTGAAGTCTGGCATTTATATAACCTGAACAAATTTACATATACCAAAAAATATATTTGTATTTTGCACAACACCGAAAGTTAAGCAGACGGGAGCATCATCAGAGTATCACAGCACAAGAATACTTCCTCCACTCACCTCAATATTTCACCTGAATTGTCGATTTTTGGTCAAAGGCGTTGAGCAAGGAGCCCAAGTGGCCTTGAGAATTACTAATTGAACGCATGGCATTTAACCACAGTGGCTCAAAGACATTAGCATTAAGCATCTAAGTTTTCACTGGACGGAGCATGGAGTGTAGATTTCAAGGCGTAAGGCTGGGTGCCTAAGTGGCCTTATGAATCACTAGTGAACGTTTGGCTGTTGCCAAAGTGGCCCACATGAATACTTTTAAAAGTCTCAAACTCCAGAAACACTTCAGCCGATTCACAAGTGACCGGACGTGAGTGATGTGTGAACGTATGGTTTTTCACCAAAGTGGCTCACAAGATACTGGTGCTGTTACAGAATTTCAATACATTCAGCTCAAATCCACAGCTTCTGGACTCTATAGACAGTTCCCCTACCGGATATGTCTCTGACGAATGAGCACACGAGCGTGATGGATGCTCTTGGCCAATCCCAACTTGAAGACTTGAGTCTGAAGACGACGCTCCAAGAAATCCTCGAGTCGAAGACCCAACACGTAATCGAGCTTCATCTTGCCTTCGTCCAACACTCCAATACGGACCAGACGACGCAGGAGGGCATTACCTAAAAAGAGGAATTGCTATTTCATTAATACCATTAAATATAAACAAATACCTGAAAATTTATATCAATCCTTATATCAATCCTTAATCAGCAATACAGGTCTGGAAAGAAAACTACAGATATTCTCAAAAATAATGTGTTCTCTCAGATACACTAAGAATCATAATTTGGATCATATCGGCGAGTGAAATCATTTCATCATAGAGAACACAAAGAGCTATAACTTTGTTTCAAAGTTCTTAACCTTTAGGTTACTTGGAAATTCTTAATGTATTTCTGCAATTTGGTACCCTCAAAGAGACGCCTTGGTTCCTTCTCGTCCAGAGTCAGCAACTCTCTGGCGGCTTTCCTGATCTTGGCGAGGGTGTACTTCACACGCCATACTTCACGCTTGTTACGAAGTCCATACTCTCCAATAAGCTTCAACTCCTGATCCAAACGCTCCTTCTCAAAAGGGCGCCGGGGAGTTGTGTAGGTTTTGGAGTACACCAATGGTATGCGCGGCATCTGAAATGTTAATAATAGATAAATAAAAACATTGAATAACAGAAGACGCCTGGTTTTATCATTTTCAAACTCTGTTCATTTAATTAAATTGCAAAGCTAAGCCTAAGTATGTTGCGTGGTTTCCTCTCAGATACACTAAGAATCACTTCAATCATATCGGCGAGTGAAATCACTTCATCATAGAGGCTAAGTATTACTGCACATACAACTGAGAATTGAAAAGGTGAACTAATATGAGAAGTTGCTAATTCAGAAGTTACCAAGAAATCTTCAGCTAACTTGCTAAAGAAGTTTCCTGTGACCTTTCTTACAGTACCAATTATTTTCTCAACTTGGACCTAGGCCTAATGAAATTTAATGTCAATAATGATCACACAAGTCCCATTCAGATACACTAAGAATCATTTCAATCATATCGGCGAGTGAAATAATCTCATCATTAAGGACAGAAGTTAATCATCATTCCATAATCCATATATATACAAAGATTCATCCATCGGCCATCGACATACAATTATTTGTTGGGCCAAAGTTATCCACACCTGGCTCACAGGTCCGCTAGTGAAATTTATGACCACAATTTGTCTAATAAGACAAAACTTTCACTTAGGCCTACCCTATACGCGAGTTTACAAAAAAGACCAAATAGTTCTATGCCAATTGTCAATTATTGTCATTATGAATGAGGCCCTATCAACTTTGGCTTAACTTTTTAAATTTCAAAAAGAGCTGAACTGAAGTCCCCAGTCAGATACACTAAGAATCATTTCAATCATATCGGCGAGTGAAATAATCTCATCATCAAGGACTTTTTACAGCTGCTTGCAGCCTGTATTGCGAGAGGAGTTTCAGGAAAAAATATGACAACTCCCCTGGTCGTGCTGTTTCACCTATGTCATTAAAACTTGGCATGCAGTCTGAATAGAATATTATCTTGCTTCCATCAACTTTTGGTAAACTTCTGTGACAATAAATTTTTTATTTTCTAAACTAAAAAGCTAGTTTTTCCCGCGAAATTTGAATGAGAGTGCTGCTGCACTAAAAGTGGCAGCAGCAGCAGCTCAATGTCAGGCACAGTGAGTGTTCACAAATGTATGAAAACACTCAATATGAAAGGAAGGAAGGAAGGGATAGATGGAATAGAAGGATGGATAGGATAGATACATAGACAGATTGATTGGATTGATTGATACTTGTACTGATATATCTACAAGCAGCTGTTAAAGTGCTTGCACGTTATTTTTCCTATTGATAATTCTTCCCCCAACATAGGCCTATATATAAATATCACAAACTGTGACAGACGCCCCGAGACCGAGTGAATGGCCTAATTGATGAACATCAAGTTATAAGCAAATGCACACAAAATTTGCAAAATCATTGGACAATGTTGGAAATGAAAAGTCAAAATACGCCAAAAATTCTTTGACAGTTCTGAGCTGTCTTCTTCTTTGAGTTCCTGCCTCTTTTAGGCAACCTCCTTCTGGGAGTAAGTATTAAAAGTCCACTAAAAACGTTAGGAATAAAAGGTGATTAAAATCATTGGTTAAAAACATGATTAAAAACTGTCACTAGCGAAAAGCACTACATCTAGTCCTAATTAGATGTAGTGCTTTTAGCTAGTGACAGTTTTTAATCTGTCAGATTTGACGTTTGACAACCACGTGGTCGAATCAGCCAAACCGGCTGTCAAAATTGCAGAGTTAAAACTCTTCACTTCTCGTTAACTACACTCCATAGTTGAATGTTTACAAGGTCTGACGATGAAACAATTCTTTATCTTCAAGAAAACCACCAATAGGATGACATCATGTCACTTAATTACACGAAATTAAGAAATTTTCAGGAGCCAGAAAAATGCACACCTTTCACGCCGACCACGGAGCAAGAAAAGAGGGCGAAGCAGGTGCTTTGGTTGTGATATCAATGCGCGGACCTAATTGAAACATATAAATATTCAATGAAGCCAGATAAACTAATTACTAATCAACCAATACGTTGCTTATATATTATTTTACTCACAACCCGGGCAAATTGAGCAACAAAATTAAACTAAAGTAAATAAATTAACCAAAAGTTAAGAACTATTTACTTGGCGCGCAATAGCAAACTGTGATTGGTGAGATGTCCGACTTATTTTCGTAGATAAAATAAGCATAAATTGTTCATATTCTGAATTTGACCAATTATTTGTAATTTTAGCATTTTTAAATTAAATTTTAATTCGAGACATTGGCGTTTCTTTGGAAAAATTTCTTTCGAAATCATACTTTCCATATTCTCCTCAATTTCGCGCCATTTGTGTGGATTTTTGGCTGTCAACAAAATGGAATTATTGTGAAAAATGTTGGTTTTGGATCACAAACATACAATGAATGATTATAAATGATGTCCTGACACATTCTGGTAAGTATGCAGTACTAAAGATTGTGCTTATACTTGATCTATAACTGATTAAACACAGTGAAAGTTGGCTGATAAAAATTGATGTTTTGACAACCAAAACTTGATAGTCCCAGTGACTCCCACTCCCTGGCAAAATTTAAGTTTGTGTATTGTCAGTATTGGTCCTTTTGACTTTGAGTATTGTCTCAGAGCTATCGGCTATTGTCTACGAGTGGTTGGTTCAATGAACAATACATTTTGGGTACACTGTAAGACTGTTAGTCCTTCGATCTAATGATCTTCAAATCAAATGGGATTCACTGGCTTCATTCATGCGGGCACCTGCACAATGCCATGGCACAACCACAAAACAATGGGAATGTTGTCCTTGTTCAGTTCAACATCAATACTGCAGCAATGTTTGTTTAATAACAATGCCAATTTATTGTTTAAACAGTTAGGGTTGCATCACCGTATTGACACCCTGTGGCTTCTAATTCTCTCAATAGGCTATTTATAATGTGATTTTAAGTGGATTGCAATTAGCTTGTAACTATAACTTAAAGAAAGTCAAGATTTTATCAAATTGTCAATGACAATGATCATTTTACATTGAGACTTGCATATGACTCTGAATACGTACCACAAATCTTGGACTTGGTAGTAAATGAGAAAATTGTTCACGTTTTATTTTAGAGGAACATATGGGGACATTCAAACATGTACTCCCAATTATTAAGTTTACCTTGGTGACATTCATACATGTACTCCCAATTATTAAGTTTACCTTGGTATTGGTGATTTTGAACGACATGATTAACTGTTTTTTTAATTTGCAGGATGGGCCAAGACAACTGATCCATGATGAAGTCCATAGCAAGTTTCTTCAACTCTCCTCCTCCAAAAGGGGCTGTCAAGGGGACAGAAGGAACTCTGAATGGATTCATCATCAAGAAAACTGAGAAGAAAGATGAGAATTTCAATGGTCATGACGCCGTTGAAATAACAGGAATGGAAGAGAAAGCTACAGCTAAAGTAAATGGCATACAGAAGATTTCCAAGGACAAGAATAAGTTGAGCAGAAAGAAATCGGGAGTCAAGGATAATGGAGTAAAGGATAAAGCAAAAGTTGATGATGCCAGTTTAGTCATTGAAGTTGATGATGATGATGAATGCAAAGATGCTAAAGAAACAGCAGTTAAGCTGTCTGATAATTCAGATAATGTTGAAATGAGTTATGAGGATTTTTTGACTATTTCTGATGATCCTAAAGATGAGCAAGAGCAGAATGAAATTTCCAAGAATAAAACAACAATTAAAGAAAACGGTCAAGGTGACTCTGCTGAAGACACCAAAGGTATGACAGAAATATCGTACGAAAGCTTGATGCAACCTATGGACAGCGAAGACAGCCAAACTAGTCAAGACCTGTTTTCTGAGAATGTTGTTGCTGGTTGTCCATTCATTAAAACCATAGAGTTAAAAGACACAGAAGCAAAAACAGAAGCTGTTGTACTTGTTGAAGAGAAAGGAAAGCCAAAAGATGATGCAGCAAGTGAATTGTCAGCTAAGTCAAAGGCCAAAGGAAAAGGTCCTCAAGAAAAGGATGAAAAAGTGGTGAAGGAAAAAAAGACTTCTAAGCTGAGCAGAAAAGCCAAGAAAGAAGGAAAAGTTTGTGATGAAGAATCTGTAGAAGTTACTGAGCCATCGGAATCAGAAAAACCCAAGAAAAAGGCAACGAAACTATCTAAATCCAAAGGGAAGCAAATGACGTTGTTTGGAAAAGTAATTGACAATGTTCCCAAGTTGGAAGGTGATACGACTGATGCGGATTCGGAGGCAAAGGTAGAAGATGAAAATGAAGACAACGAGATTCCCTCTGAAAGTCTGCCTTCCGAAGCTGCTCCAAAAGCGAAAAGTATCATGAATTTCTTCAACAAAGTTGACAAGAAGTCCGGTATCGTGAAGAAACCATGTAGTGAGAAGGTGACATGCAAAGTGGAGATTCATACACCAACTGGTAAAAGTTCTGTCGAAGTCTCGCCCTCAGATGACGCTCGGAAGAAGATCAGTCCAAGAAGAAAGTCCAACGTTGCAGTCGAACAGATTGATATGAGTATAACCGAACTGGGATCTCAGTTGATTACAGTCGTAGAGAAGAAGAAACGATCTCGACGACAGCTTAACGCACCCAGTGATGAATCTATCAAAGAAATTGAAAACGTCAGAAAAAGCACAGATTCTGATGTCATTTGTTTAGAAGATGATGTGAAAAAATCTGACAGTGCTACAAATTGTGAGGAGTCCATCGAGCCGATGGAGATTGCGGACAGTCCAGAGAAACCTGAACAATCTGAAGTTGACAAAGTTGTTGATAATAAGCCTCACTCTGATGATGATTTACTCATTGTTGGTGCTTCTGATGATGCTGGTAGCATTGAAAAAGACTTGCGTAAAGCTCAGCTTGCCGACCAAATGGCTATCCTGGACACTGTTAAGGTTCCTGTTAAGAAATCTACTCAAGCTACTTTGAACTTCAGTGGGAAGGGTTGTCTCATCCAAAAGGCTATTGTAGAGAAAGTGGAGGAGAAGAAAAGTAAGAAACCTGCGAAATCAGAAAAAACGGAGGAGTCTGATTTTGAAGATGAAATTAATGACAGCAAGAAGAAAGCGGGGAAGAAAAACACCAAGAAGAAAGTAAAGACAAGATTCAGCAAAGACGAAAACATCACGCCCCCAAAAGTTACACGGAGCAGAAAGATCTCCATTGAGAGTCCTATTAAAACACCTTCGAAGAAAGTTTATTCTGCAAAAATCCTACCTCCGAGAAGAAACAGTCTTCCTGGCTTGAGGATGAAATTTACATCGTAAGTTTATGTATATAATATTATTTTATACTTGTGTCACTGTCATAATATTCTTTTCTGTTCCAAATTATAAATAGACGATTTATTGAATTACATTTTCTTGTTGATTTCCTTTACAGCATTCGTAATACATCAGCATCAGAATCTAAACTGAATCAATCTGCCATGGAAGAGCTTGCTAAGGTAACGTTGATTCTGCTGCATTGTTACATTTATATAATTAGGGCATGTAATAATTTGTTAATTGAAACATTTCAATTAGAGCTCTGTAAATATTTTGCATGGATTTTTGTCAATTTGGAAATATGAGAATCTCCAAAATGTTTGATCTTGTTGGTGTCATATTATAGTTATATATTATTAAAGGTCTCTGTGTGAAGTGTAAATCATTCTGATTTACCGAATATTGAATTCTTTCTTCCAGATCACAGCTAAGATGTCCAAAGCCCAGCAAATCCTGGATAAGGCAAAGAAAGCGTCCCACACAATGTCAAAAGGCAAGCAGCCAAAATCCAAAACTCTGAAGACAACACCAAAGGCAGCTGCAAAACAAGAGAAAGAAGTGGAAGAAGAAGAAGAGGAGAGTCCTCCCAGGAGAAGGTCCTCGAGGCAGAGCTCTATGGTTGCCAGGAGTGCCATTTCTGAATGTCTCAGTGTAAGTGTATTCTAATCATTAATGGTACTTACATTTTTTTTAAAGTAGATGGACTCTTTTGCTAAATTGCAATAACATTAAATTTAAATGTAGAGTCTGA
Source organism: Platynereis dumerilii (assembly GCA_026936325.1). Lineage (NCBI taxonomy): Eukaryota > Metazoa > Annelida > Polychaeta > Phyllodocida > Nereididae > Platynereis > Platynereis dumerilii. The sequence continues at coordinate 107,526,319 of JAPTHN010000002.1, forward strand.
TTTAAAGTGTTTATATATCAATAACCACTTGAGCCTACCAAAGACAAATTGCATGAAGATTGACAGTGACTGATGGTGAGGTCCTTTTAATGAAAACATTTTATTTTGTGCTCAAAGTTAGTCAAAAACCAGTTGAGTTGGTTATGCAGCCCTTGGAAGTCTTCTCTAATCTCTAATAATCCTGTTTTATTGCAGCCTGCCGATTTCCAGACACCAAAAGGTAAAAATAAGGAGAAGAAGTCATCAGATTCATCAATGTGTCCCTCCCAGACCCTGTCAAAGACCCCTGCGAAAACACCTAAGAGCAGAAAAAGTAACTTGGAGAAAAGTGAGGGAAGCAAAACTCCCAAGAGGACACCTTCGAAGAAGAAAGGTAAGTGAGGTTTGACTTTTAACCAATAGTTATTTTAGTGGTTTGTTGAATGGAGGGAGGGCTGATGCTGGCTTACTTAAGTTTTGACTAACGTTAACAAAATAACAAGATCTGGCCATATTTGGTGTTGAACTGATTGTCCATGTGCTCATTTCCTCCTATCTGAATAACTTCAAGCCATCTTGTCAAGATTTGTTAGTTTCATTCCCTTATCGTCATAAAAACTCTTTTGTTTGTTTCATTCCCTTATTATCATAAAAACTATTTTCTCATTCTTTACATTTATTTGTCTGTTTCGCTTAGCCTGCTTTGTTGACTATGTTTTGTATTCTATCCACAATTGGTGTATTGTAGGTAAATGAGTCACTGACATAACAAATTGACAATTACAAAATTTTTTAGTTAATATCTAAATTTTTACTTTCCAATTTCAGTGAAGATGGCTCCGATATTCAAAGGCAAAGCAAACAAGGAGGAAGATTCGGACGATGACATTGAAGTAACCAAAGTCCAACTTGATCCCGAGTTGGTGAGAGTTAGACGAGAATTCTTACTGAGCGGGGTCCCATCAGTGTTGAAGAAACAGGCGGAGGCCGCTTGTGTGGTATCCATCGATGATCATCCTCCTCTGCCAGAAATTAGCCATGTTCAGCAACATTCAGAGGGCGAGCACAAAAGTGCCATGTTTAAACTTGGAGAAGTGACTGTTGCAAAATTGAAGCCTGATGTTGATGTGGTGTTGGAAGAGCCTGCTTCGAACTGCTTGAACAAAGGGTCTTTCACAGAAAGTGTGCAGGATGTACCATGCAATGTTAAGGTAAGTTTGATAGAAAGTTTAGAGAATTTAACTTCTCTTTTTTTGTGTAATTAGGTTAAGTTGCGAGCAGTTTTGAATTTATGTGCTGACCTTGGAAACATTTTAGTTACAGTATGGGGTAGTGGTAGGCAGACTAGTAGTAAGTATATTTTTGGTGCATCTCCTGAGTGCCCAGAACTGGGCTTAGAGGGCTGCACTTGCCGTATCTATCTATCTATCAAGAATCTTGTTTACGTAGATGTCATTGAAAACGAAGGAAGTGTCAGAGGTCTCCTGTCCCTGCATCCATGAAACAGGCCTGCAAAACATCTTTTCTTGTCCTTGTTCATGTTTATTTGTGATAATTTCAGTTGAATGGAGCAGATGGTAATGCATTTGAAGAAGAGACTGTCAAGTACCTATTAGCAGAAGTCAGTTCACGAAATCCAAGTTTTCCGGTTCGCAGAGTCTACAAACAGCTCGTCAAGAAATACGAACAGACGAAAGGAACCTGGGTGGAGCCAAGTAAACCTGAAGAAAAAGGTGGGTTGATCAGCTCATTGATTGCTAAGATTGAAATTATCTCTAATTTTGCTTGCTGTGGACTATAGTGTCTGATCTTCCTTGAGGCAATGCATCTTGATGGTGGATATATGCAGATCAAAAAACATTAGGCCTATGTCACTTTCGAAATCTCAAAATTAGAAACTACTGATTCGTATAGGAAAGAGGCTTGTTTCAAGTGTGACCTAGAACTTTATCTGCCTTCTAGCTGGCAGGGCCTCAGATCCTCTATAGTCCAAGGTGCCCTGACTTCGTAAATTTTAACAAAACAATTATTAAATGTGCATGCCACATTGAAAATGCTAAGTTCTATTTTGATGATCGATTCTTCGACCCAACTCAATGGGAGACTTCTCAGTGGTTGGTGGTGGCGCTACTGTACTAGAGAGTCACTGTGACGTCACCATTGTCACAATGTTGATGTCACAACCGCAACAATGACACTATTGATGACATCACCATTGTTTACTCACTATCTAATGGTTACCCCTGATGCATTGAAGTCCCCCATTGTAAGTTGTTGCCTAGTACGTTTAATAAACTTGCCAATTAATTTATAGAAGAAACGAAGAGCAACAAGAAGAACCAGAAGAAGAGGAAGTTGTTACTGGGAGAATCGGAAGAACCAGCACGCAGGAGTAAGAGAAGAAGAGCCGGGAGCGACGTCCACTTGAAGGAAGACGACTGTTCTATCGTTGAGGAACCTGCTAAGCCGGAGAACATTGATAAGAGTAAGTTTTAAATGGTTTTAATTTTTGATTTCAGTAGTAATTGATATGGATAAGACTAAACTGTAAGGGCAAGCTTGGTGTTGGTTGTAGTCTCTGGATTGGTGGAGTTGATGATACTGTAACTGTAATCAGCTTGAGATTAAGCTGTCTGTTTTAGTCACATCTGGTTGTCGTCATCAATCATATTCAGGGGTGTTTGGAAATTGTATGTCTATCCTCTTGCCCTAGAGTTAAGTGCACTTGACAACTGGCTTTGAGGGTGTGGGTTCAAATCTCACCCCGGGAACTCACTTAAGTCCGAGCCCATGGGACATTAACTGGAGGCGGGTTGTATCCATTATTCTATGCTGGGGCAACTGAAAGACCCTGGGCATCCCTGAATTAATGGGGTATGTGCCAGACTCACAGTCTTCTCATCACATCATCATACGGCGATCGCCTGCCTCGATATAGCCCACTAAGGTGCTGCAGAGGCGTAAAACACAAACAAACTATCCTCTTGGCCATTTGCAGGTCGGGAATTATTGTGGACAGACAAGTACAGCCCAGCGTCATCCACGGAGGTGCTGACCAGCAGCATACACAGCAAGAGGCTGAAGACTTGGCTGGAGGAATGGAGGCAGCAGACGGACTTGGAGATGAAGAAGATCAAGAAGCAGCTGATGAAGGAGGCCAAGAAGGACAGCAAGATCAAGGAGGAGATACAGAAGAGTGAGTGGAAATTATGTGTGTCTGCTTTTGCTTCGGTTTGAAGAAATATAATATGCAGAATAGCTAAGTCTTTTTCTGGGTTATTGGTAGGCTATATCAAGCATATCATGAGGTGTCAGTGATGCTTCCTAAGAATTGTGTAAATAAAGAATTCTTTTAGAACTCTGTAGTGCATGTGTCACAAATACGTTGGCTGGACAAAGGTTGGGCCAAAACACTTTACTTTAATATTTCTAGTAAACAGTTCTCTAAAATTTTGTTTCATCCGTAGACCTATAAAAATGATTTTTGTCAAACTATATTTATGAAATTTATTAACTACTCAGTATTCATAATGGCTTAATACATAGCCTACGGGGTACTGCAGTCCTCAATGCCTCAATGTGCTGGGGATTTCGTCAAGCATAACTCACTTTGTGTTGCTCATATTTCATTCAAATTTTGCCTGTTATCTTATTTTGTCATGCAGATGGGAATGACAAGTCCGTGCGTCCGTACGGACACACGGACGTACGGACACACGGACGGACGGACGGACACACGGACACACGGACGTTGTGTTGCACATATTTCATTCAAATTTTGCCTGTTATCTTATTTTGTCATGCAGATGGGAATGACAATGTCCGTCCGTGTGTCCGTACGTCCGTACGCCTGTGTGTCCTCAATGCCTCAATGTGCTGGGGATTTCGTCAAGCATAACTCACTTTGTGTTGCTCATATTTCATTCAAATTTTGCCTGTTATCTTATTTTGTCATGCAGATGGGAATGACAAGTCCGTGCGTCCGTACGGACACACGGACGTACGGATGTACGGACACACGGATGGACGGACGGACGGACACACGGACGTTGTGTTGCTCATATTTCATTCAAATTTTGCCTGTTATCTTATTTTGTCATGCAGATGGGAATGACAATGTCCGTCCGTGTGTCCGTACGTCCGTACGCCCGTGTGTCCGTACGTCCGTGTGTCCGTACTGGTTATCTGACAGATATTCCGTACGGATGCACGGACTTGTCATTCCCATCTGCATGATCCGTACTGGATTCACGGACGTACGGACACACGGGCGTACGGACGTACGGACACACGGACAGACACACGGACAGACACACAGACACACGGACACACGGACAGAAGGATGGACGCACGGACGGACGGACGCACGGACATACGGACACATGGACGGACGGACGGACGGACACACGGACGGACGGACGTACGGACACACGGACGGTCGGACCGACCGACACACTGAACAACAACAACACGGACACACGACGGACGGACACACGGACACACGAACGGACACATGGACGCACGGACGCACACACGGACACACGGACGGACACATTGATCCGAATGGTCTCAATGGCTTCACATAGAGCCAGCGGGGTTTACGTGCTTGCACGGTATTTTTCATGTATTATTTTCCCTAAGTCAAGATTCAATAGTTTGACATTTGAATTTAATTGCTTTCTTCAGGCCTTGGAGATTCTTGGTGGACGGACGATGAGAGTGATTTTGAGATAGACACAGAGGACGACAGTGACTACGAGGGAGAGGAGATAGATGATGGCCTTTGTAATACTATGGTCCTCACTGGGCCCCATGGGGTTGGGAAGACTGCCATGGTCTATGCTGTTGCCCAAGAGCTTGGTTATAAGGTAGGAATAACAGATTTACAGAAATTATTTAGACTGTCTGACATCTGTAATAGAATTCTGTTTAGCAGCTTTGGAAAATATTTTGAGCTTCTAAGTTTACGCTTGTTTTCTTCTAATACTGAAGAAATTCTTTTTGCATAATTTAAGTCTTGTAGTAGCTTTTAGCTTTAATTGTTGTCTTGGAAACAATGATTCTATTCAAGGTGAATTAACAAAATGCTGTTTAACCAGTCCTTGTGCCGTTATATGCTTGGAAAATGCCTTGAGGAATTAGATCATAACTTCCTTGCTTGTTATTTCTTCAGATCTTTGAGGTGAATGCCTCATCTAAAAGAGCTGGAAAACAGATGTTGGCGGAACTCCAGGAGGCCACCCAGTCCCACCAGGTGGCCCAAAGGAACATGGACAAGCTGTTCACCACTTTCAAGATGATACAGTCTGAGAGAAGTATGTGTGGTTGTGTGTTTTATCCACTTAGTTAATTGCTGAATTGCTATTGTGATTTGAATCAGCAAAGTGAACTTGGAAGTTGTAATAATTTTGTACATTCAAAAGGAACCAAAGTGTGTATTATAATAAATAATTATTTTGATGAGAGACTCTCCTGGCGTGCTTGATTTATCGCTGCTGATATTTTAATGTTGTTTGTATAAACTACATTAGATTAATAAGCTGTCTGAAGCTCATAGTAATGTTTCACATTCCTTTGATTTGCAGGAAAATCCCTGGAAGTGACCAAGCCAAAGAAGGTCAATCCAATGTTTGCCAACTTCTTCACCAATTCCGGGAAGTCAGGAACACCCCCACAACCAGCCGCTAAAGGAAAAGGAGCTAAAACGCCAAAGAAGACTCCTGAGAAAGCTCCCAAAGGTATGACAAGTTGCATTTTGATCACAAAATTACCAGTGTTACAAATTACAGCTCAAAATTTCCTTTTGGTTGTGCTTTTCCAAGCCATTGCCATTAGCCACATTAAGATTCAAGCATTGGCTAATGCATCTTCCATGTGGCTAATTAAAATAGCATATTTTGGCTGCAAATAAGCCACAAATGTTACGTATGCATTTCACTCAAAACTGGCTGTTTTGGCTGATATAATTTTGGTCTGAGGAAAAATACTTTTTTAGTTAACAATTTTAAAAATTAAATGTAAAATTCAAATTGTCTTAATTTCGAAGTTTGAGGTTCTTTCTTATCCACTTAGGCCCATCACAGATTTGTTAACCCTAAGATGTCCCAAATATATTAGCGACCTGGCCTGAGCCATGGTTGTCAGAAGTCATAAATAGTTTCTTTGTAATATTAGGTTTCGAAGTCTCTTTCAAATTCTCATTACTTTCAGGTAAAAAAGGTGCTAGCCCTGCCAAGGCCACCCTAGCTCAGAAGATGTCTCCAAAGAAAGGATTGAACCTGAATAGCACCTCCCTGATTCTGTTTGAAGAGGTAAAGTTTGATTTTTTCCTTAATTATAGTTTTTGCATTCTCTTATTTTCCAATTACATGTACAGCAGTGAATCTGATTTTAATTGTTAGAGCTTCAATATTCACCATGACATTCTTTACAATGAATGTTCTTTGCATTTGTTTATCTCCTTCACTGGTATTTGATTCATTTTGCGTTGTTTCCAATGTATCACTGGATGCACTTATGATCTTTAGAGGGAGGCAGGCTAACATTAATGTATAATCCCTCCTTGCGTTGCAGGTCGATGTCTTATTCGAGGAGGACAAAGGATTTTGGACAGCAATTGAGACTTTTATGAACACAACAAAACGTCCAATTATTCTGACAGCTTCTGACCCCAAAGTCGCTGCTGCGGTGAACAGACGACATGAGGTCATCAAGATCAAGACTAGTCCTATGGTAAATATGTATATTGTGAACTATTATGTAAAGATTATTATAAGATTATAGGTCTTTTACACTTGCTGAAAAAATATGATAATTTATTTTTTCATATGGTTGTTCCTTAACTTTTACTGTTGCTCTGGGCAATAGTTTGATGAAAAATTGTGTTGGCCTCATTCTTCATTGCCATTCCTTTTCTTCTAGGTCAATGTGACAAGTTACCTTCAATTGGTGTGCCTTGCTGAGAAGTTACGAGTTGACCACGATGATGTGATGAAGCTAGTCGCCAGTTGCAATGGAGATCTCCGCAGAGCAATCCTCACCTTACAGTACTGGATTCAGTCTGGAGCTGGATGTTCGAAATTCCCCAAACCGATCAAATATGATCCTGTGTTTTTCAACAAAAAGCAGGATAATGTTCCTAAGTCTTTTAGCGGGCAGTTTGGCGGACAACCGAGTCATTTATCAGGAGCTCCACTGCTTTTGAAAGAACAGCACGCTTCTGCCTTTGATTCTGGTAAAGACAGCGAAGAAGAATTTGAGATCACGTCATTTTCAAGAAAGAGACGTCGCAATGCAAGACCTGTGCTAGATTCAGGAGACGAATCTTCGAATGCTTCTCCCGTCAAACCTCTCAAGTTTAAGTCAACTCTCCCGAGTATTCCCAGCGATTCTGCTGCTGAAGATAGTCAGGATGGGTTTGCTGTGGCTAATGTGAAAGTTACGGAAAAGGAGTTGACTGTTGCTCCAATTGTTGCCCCGGCCGTCCATGGATTGATGTGGCAAAGTTCATCAGGCCCTCCATTCCAGGGAGTGTCGTCAAATGCTGATCTCTTGCAGGTATGGATTGTATTTTGATGATGACTCCTAAACATTGATGAAATATTTATTGGTGCCGCATATGAAATATGCCGGCAACTATGTTTTTGGTTGCTCGTGTTGTGACTGTACAGTGGGGCTGGGCATGTTGTCCTGTTGTGTCAATTTTGTCGTCGCCTCACTTCGGCGCTTCTCCGCCAGATGGCAACGTTTTTTTTTCCATCGGGGCGCCACCTAGCGCTTAATAGCGCGGTCGTTTTCGATTTTGTTAGGATTGCGGTACTCGAGCGGTCTGGGTGACTTACATCCGCTGGTATTTTCCATTTTTTTAGTCGAGGTACTCCCGGGATCCGCTTGACTTCCGTTCGTCACCAATCAAAAACGTCAAAACAGGAGAATAGCAATCAATGATAGCAATCAATGATAGCAATCAATGATAGCAATCTATGATAGCAGTCAATGATAGCAGTCAATGATAGCAGTCAATGATAGCAGTCATTGATAGCAGTCAATGATAGCAATCAATCAATGATGCTTGTCTATGTTGCTTGTCAATGATACCAATCAATGCTACCAATATGTTAACATTGTACACTTTTGCTTTACTTTTTTTTGCCTTAGTGATTAACTGTGAAAATAGGGGGGACAAGTAAGTCCCTTTTTGGATGGCAATCAATGGATGGCAGTCAATGGATGGCAGTCAATGGATGGCAATCAATTGAATTTGAATTTGCATTTATTGAACCTCCAATGGAGAGAAATATATACATACAACAATCATAAAAACACATATCAATTATTGGCAATCACTCAATGGCAATCACTCAATGGCAATTAATCAATGGCAATCACTCAATGGAAATCACTCAATGATCGATGCAGGGAAAGTTGGAGATCATTAAATGGCAATCATTGAATGCATGGCTGAGGTATATCAATGCAAAAGCGGCACCATTTCGTCCCTGTGGGACAGAATTACGTTGCATTGTGCGACACTTTATCTTATGTTGCCTCTAGTTTTTATCTCATATTATTATCTCAGCTGAGTTACAATTTTGCTTTGGAAACTATTGCTGCGGCTGATTCTCAAACCTCGGGCATATTACCCATGACTCATTGACTGAGTGGTTATTCAAATTATTCATCATGTAAATCTTCTGTTAAATTTACTATTGTATATGCACATTGCTTAAAACTAAACATTTATTTCTCATGTATCCTATTATATCGGCTTTGCCTGTCACTGTCAGTTACCAACAAAGTAAACTCCAATTTGATCTACGTTGCTCCAAACTAAGTGTGAATGTTTCTAATTGTATCTGAATTCTTTTACTTGACAGGTTCTTCAGAATCCTGTGACGTCTTCCCGCGCTTGGCAGTTGGTCTCGTGGTACTTGTCGTCCCAGATCAACCTGGTCTACGCCAACCTCCTGCAGCTGCTGGACTTGCCCAAGGTTCAGTTGGTGCCTCCTCGTCTTCCTGTGGCTCAACCTGACGTGAAAAAGCGCAGGAGGATCAAGATGAACAGCGATATATTTGACAGTGAGAACTCCGATTCAGAGACGGAGAATGATGCGAAGGATGCTACTGAGACAGATGCTAAAATGGACGTTGATAGTGCAGCGAATTCTCAGACGGAGAATCCCGAGAGTAAAAACCTAGAAAATCAAATAGACAATACTCCCAAGCAAACTGAAGTGGCGACAGTTGAAGATGCTGTTGCCGTCAGTGGCGTCAAGATACTCAGCGACCTCTATGACAATTTATCATACAGCGATGCTAATTTTTCTAGTGCAGAATCTATACAAGAAGGCCCCTGTGGTCGTTACGGGTCTTTCAGTTATGCCTCTGGACAGTTGAACCCGGGGTTAGCGGACTCCTATAATATGGAAAATTGTCCCATGAATGACTCTGTCACCAGTGATTTGCATGCTGGTTTGTTACTGTACAGTACCCATGGAACTAGCAGGAGACTACAAGACTTGAAGCAAAAGACTGAATCACTTGATGCTGACTGCAGAAAGAAAATTAGCAAGTTGTTATGTCTACCAGTGCCTTCGGAAAGGTTGAATTCTGAGCTTCAATTGACGAGGGATTGTGCGTCACATGTCAGGTGAGAATATTTCCGATCGCTATTTCATCCCTTTTCAAATGTTACTTATTAATTATGTCAAACGGTGATATTCGTATCTTGTCCATATGCCTCACATGTAATCTTTCTATTAACAAAGAAGCCCCATCACTTTTCATTATAATTGCAAGCTGTGATATTTAAGGTTCTGGGACAAAAAAAATATACCTGTAACTCAAGATTGAATCAGCTAATTGACCAGTCACCTATTTCTCCCATTAGAAATATGTTAGACTGCTCCTAAAAGCATTAAGAAAGATGTACACCAATTTAATCCCATATTGATATTTTTTTTTGCAGGGTAAGGTCGTGCAGAAAATTAGCCTTGGAACACGTGTCGTCTTGTCTACCTCTGAACGTTCACTGCAGCCGAAGAGCTGTGACCTGTGATGTCATGCCCTACGTCAGAAATATCTGCCAGTCTGAGCAAGTGCGCCAAGCCGCCAATACAAAACGCAGGTGAGGTTGCTGTAAAAATTGTAACAAATTAAAAGTTGAATATTTAGGTCAAATTAGGTGATACAAAACATATCTTTTTGGGATGTTAAGCTGTCTGTGCTGTTCCGAAAGTATAACTTAGATCTCATATCTTTCATATTAGGGCTATTCCATTTAAAAGCCTGGGAGGGAGGTGGTCAGGTTGATTTATTTTTCGTAAGATGGATGTAGGGATCGACGGAAATTCGCTTCAGATGTATGGTGGGATGCAAAAGAAATCGCTTTAGATGTACGGGGGTGCATTATCACTCCATGAAGGCTTACGCATTGTAATAATAAAATTTTTATTTGATGCATGTGGGGTGGGTAAAAAAATTGCATTTAATGCATGGGGGGGTCGAAAATAATTCACTTTAGATGCATGAGGGGGGTCAAAAATGTAACCTGACCACCCCACTCCCAGGTTTTTAAATGGAATAGCCCTTATTAACAAATTCCAATTTTTATAATCCAGTGTAGTATTTGATGAAAATTTGGTGAAATACCGAATCTTAGTAAAGTAGTTTGTTATGAAACTACCAGAATGATACATAATCTAATATCAAGAAATTTTGGTTCTTTGTAAGTGGAATGAACTTATCATGAAGTCATGATCTTATACATTCATTTATGATCTTGTAATGGTAATCAAATTTTTTACAATTGTAACTTACATCCATTTTATTTTGTTTCAGGTTTACACATTACTTTGACAGTGTGTCACTGGGAGTTACAAAGAAGCAAACTGTTATGGACGTTCTCTGTACAAGTTTCACGTAGCAGTCATTTAAATACGTACCTGTATATATTATAAATATGGAATGGAATTTGAATAGTTTCTTGAAATAAGGTGCTTATTGACCATGCATGGATTTTGTATAGTATATAACTTTTTTATTCAAAAAGGGGGCCTTAGTAATTATGTAATGATGGAAAGAATGAGTGTTAATTTTGCCTTTCAAGGTTGTGGTCAGTCTTGGTGAAATAAGGACAGATTTTTGTTTAAATATAAGAGCAAATTCTTTCTGTGATACTCACTGTTACTCTTGTGTCGTACGTGCATGTAATTGGATTCTTATTCGTTCATACTTACCTGACCCCCTATTAACAATGAGATCTCCTACCACCTTCGTCCCCTATTCACTGCCCACAAAATAAAATGGACTCAACCAAGCCCATCGTCACGTGGGCCCTCGCCCCAGCTCTTCAGTTCCTATTAAGCATGCGAGCAGGTCGCATGCATTACGCCTTCGTCTTCGATTTTAACAGTGTTATACACTTGGATTATGGATGGAATTGAGTGTATTTCGACAAATACACATTGGATTTTCATCCTATGTACGCATTTAGCGTAATGGAGTCGTTTTTACGACGTAAATTCACATCGAATTTTTTCGCGCCACTCAGGCTGGTTGTTTATACCAACTGTCATGGCCGCCGGGCACCTTTATTTCTCGGCGAGGTCGAACTAAATGGCTAATTACGCATAGGGTAAGCGTATTTACACTAGTATTTCGATATAAATTCATTTATTTGAGTGTATTGGTTGTATTGACGACGTTGGTGAGTCGTTTTTGACCGTATACCGTTGGAAATCAATCGTAACAGTCGCTATAGCGATGGGCGATAATGGAGGTTTTTGACATTTTCACTTTGTGGAGTGAATGTTTTCAATGGAGCCACATTTTTAAATGGCTTTCAGGGTCTAGAACCCTTACTAAAGTACTTTTTTGAATATTTGGTGATGTTTTCACTTTTGTATATTGCAGTCCCACCTGTGAGGCCAGAGCAGTCATCTGTCAAGGCAGACCAGACCAGGCTCTAATGTGACACTACACAGGGGTAACAGACTGACAGTTCCATGGATGGTTGGAATCTCAACACGAACAGCCCTAACATGTCACTTTCCGGAAGATGGACGGCAGGCACTTGAGTTCTGAAGGGAACCACTGAAGTCTGCCGCTGATGAAGCTGCAGTGCATGGTGCCAAGCTAGCTGTCACTTCTTAAATGAATGAATAAATAAACAGGTGTTTATTGTCTCATGAACTAATAAATGAATAAACAGGGGTGTTTATCAACAGTTCAGGTATGGTATCATTCATAGTAGGCGCTGGTGTACAAAGGCTCTGGGAAGCCTAGCTCGATACACAAGCCTGACTATTGAGTAGTCACTACCCATCAGCCAGGGAGTGAACTCTCATGTCTAGGGGCCAGTTCTGTGGAATGAACTGTGTCACCCTTTGACTTGCGTATGCAGACCTAGTTATTGGAGCAACTCGCTACCCATTGGCTGGGAACGAGCGCTTTTGTTAGTCAAGGGTTATGCTCTGTGGTTAAGGGCTCGATTACCCATTGACTTTCGGCTGGACACAGGTCGCAATTTGGTAAATCTGAAGGGAGGCCGAGAGCTCTAGTTGATACAGAAGCCACCAGATTTTATGAAACGGTTCTACTCCAAGAGTGAGAGAGACCAGAATCTTGTTGAGTAAGAAATGAGCATGATAAAGAGTAATCTGCTCCTGCACAGACACGAGAACATAACAAGTTTTAAAACATTAAGAGTTAATTTTTGGCAATTAATTCTCTCTTTCGGCCTTCAGACAATTTTCGTAGTTTTAATTCAGGCATTTCTTTTGGTACCATTCAAATTATTAACAATTCTATTCAGTAACCATTCACCACTTGTGTTGTGGAATCCTAGAATGGCTATCAAGTATGTAAGGCTTCATATTGATATATGTCGCCCATCTAGTGGGTAACTAGATGGTGCTTTCCTCATGGTACAAGGACCCTAAGGGAAGTAGTAAACTTGTTGGCTTACTACAGTTTCGTAACTGTTCTTTGTGCAATCCCTCTATCCCTCTTAGTATTGGAAAGAGGACCACAGATGGTGGATTTAAGGAAATCCGTAACCTACTCCTTGAACAGGACAGTTATCTGCTCTTGGGCTTGCCGGCAGGTTAGACAGCCAAAGTAGAGGTGGCTAAGAGATCCCTAAGGCAGGGTTCTTGGTTAGCCTAAACTTAAGCTTAAGTATACAGTGAAAATGCGTTTAGCAGTGGAAGCTGTGTAACGTAAGCTGAATCCAATTAGTCATGCTCCTGGGAATGGCTCCCTGATAGCATTAGATCCTATACTATTGTATAGCCTATATTGTTGGGTTAGTATCCTCCCGAGAGAGGTCTAACTTGTGATGTTTTTTTCGGCAGAACTATTATAATCTCACTTTGGACTAAGCACCTCAGGGGAGATTCAAAGTTGCAAATGTTATAGATAACTTATATAAAATTATAGAATTCAGAAGGTCCCTGGTTAAATGACCATCAATTCCTTACTGAGGATCTGGCTGTCAGCTGGGACACCAGGCAATATTTCATGTTTCTGAATGGCAATTCATATTAGTGTCAAGGTGACCATGAATTTCTTTTTTGCGAGCTATCAAAGCTGCACATTGATGCTCCCTTGGTGTATACATAGAGTCGAGCATCAAAAGACCCAATAAGGCTCATGGGACGGAGATGCAAGGCCTTTGTAAAACAGGGCCTCTCTATTATCCCCATTATGGCTTGCCTCCATGAATGTGAGAGCTTAGGCCAAGCCTATCTAGAATCCATCTACCTACTCATTGAGACAAAGTTTCAAACTGAGTACAGAGCTAACAAGTCTCTGAGCAATACAAGTTGCTTCTGGTCTTAATGTGTTAATACTAACCATATAAGCATAAGTTCTGGTGAATTTAGCACAATATGGATATGGGATCAAAGTAATGTTGAATTATTCAGTTACACCCTCATGCATGACGCCCGATTGAGGCATGAGTCAAGAATTTGAAATTCGCAAGCAAGCCGAGGACGATGAGAACATCGTCAGAAGGAGCTTGCATAGGCCTATAAGGTATTTTGATTGACTGACTTGGTTACAAAGCAAAGGCTCTTTGAAGTAACACCAATACCTATATTGTACTTATTAGTTATGTAGCAATTGTGTTGAACTCTGCTGCTCAGTTATCTAGCTATGAGGGAACACTTGGTGATGTAGATAATAAATTACCACTACACTAGTCAGTAAACAGCTGTAAGTGGATCAGAATTTCTGGAGATTTTAACTTCCATGGCTTATATTTCTGACATCAGTGGCATGGTTGCCCACTGTTGGGACACCCAGTTTTCAATGTGGTACACTCCATAGTGATTTGGTCTCCGCTCACTTCGGTTGAGAGTAGGAGTGATGACAGTTAACATCCGGCGAGATGGGTCCAGTGGGACCCCCAGTTCGCCAGCAAATTACGGATGTACTGACCAGGTAACCCCATGAAGGGGGAGGTCATTAAGACTGAAGTCATTAAGATCGATTGGAATATGGCAATGTGACTGCAGGCATGTGTATGGCAGTCTTAAAAATACTGTAATCCTTGTGGTCGATGAGGAATTAGTTGCCGAGCATTTTAACAATTCCAAGGGATGGGGCTGATAAACCGTTCCGAAAAAGCAGGATACTGCTGTCACTTATTGTATTTGCTTGCAAAGGAATGTGACAAGATCCTAACAGTTATATAATATAACGGTTATATAATATAACAGGACTCTACAGATTTTGTGCCAGTAGCCTCTGTACCTTTTCTCAAAGGGTAAGACGGCTAGCTATTCAGTTGAAACATCTCTTTTGGATGATGAGGGTGCCCAGTTTAGGTGCACCTATGAATATTGATTCCATGTAGGTAGCAGGGCAATAACTGACCGCTCGAAATGCAAAGCACCAGCAAACTGCTTTCTCATGTTGAGCGGCTTGTCATAGGCTCTGGGGGCCTATGAAAGTTCAAAAAATCTTGGGAAATGCGTTCAATTATTTCTGTTGGTTTATGAAATCATAATACTTTCCTTTGAGTTCTATCTCAGGTCGTCATGACCTTTCCCAAAGAACTATTATTCTAAGTACTAGTTCTCTGAACTGCCAGGTCTTTACCAGTTGGACTTTGATGTTTAACTCCCTTTTTAGGGAGACTGGATGTTGCTGATGGAGGCAACGGTGACCAGAAACATCCGCCAAGTGCTGAATCATACTAAGTAGCAAACTGTACTTTGATATCTCCGGAGCACACAAAGTGTCCAGTTTCATGTTCGTTTGGACCAGATCTATCTTACGGCAGGCTGACACCTGACGGGTGTATTTGCCTTTTAACATCAAATCACGACAATAATTTCAGATTGATAACTATAATATGAATATAGTTTCAGGAATTAAATTGGTGTATATGTCGTTCTTTTTTCTAGCAAACCTGTCGAACTGTAGTTGTATGTTTGCAGTCCAGGTGATACCAGTTTCTCACAACCTCATAAACCGACAAAAGGCTTTGGTGTGAATGTAAGTCTCTTGTCTCCCAGTTATGCGCAGGATGGAGGAAATCCTGCCCCAACAAACGTTCTGAACTGGGTTTTATATATATGTATATGCAAAATGAGATTCCATTTTTATGTATACATGTATACTTGGGTATAAATGACAAGAGGTATCTCTAATAGACTAGCTGTTACCTCCCCACTTGTGGTGTGGGGTACCGAAATGGGGCTAGTTATTAATATAAGTATTATCACTATGTATGGCTTGGTACATTCGTTAACCACATAGCAGAACCATGAGGCGCAACACAACTGTGTCGCATGAATTGCAGATAAAAGGCAGCTGAGGAAGTTCTGCTGAAGAGAACAAACCCGCCGATGATGAGAACATGCTACAAACCCGAACTAATAGTTCGAGAGGAATAAGACTAGATCCGCAATATTGTACAATGGTCGTACACCTACCGACGGCATAGATCTAGGCAAGCTCACAGTAATTTTTGACTGGTCTCCAGAATGATCGCAGTCTTGTGAAATAGCAACTGTTAACTCCGCATGGGAGTTCTGATAGTCATGGCTAAAGGCTTGTGCAGCCTTGCTTAATACTCTAAAAGAGTAGAACGGTCATCAACAGAGGACGTGATGACAACTCCAGATGTAATTCCACCCTTATTAGTCTCTGGACTCAGGGGTGGCTAACAGTTCAAAGTTCCTGACAATTATGTGTCCATACTTACTGCAGTCTCCAAAGTAGGCTATTTCATGCAGTTTCTATACTTAACTGGAGTGCACCGAGTCACTCCACACTTTTTCATTGACCGTGATGTCATATGATGAACTGAGTATGCACAGACTCCACATTTTCCATTGGCCGTGGTTTCCTAATACGAAACAAATATACAGAGGTTGAGCAGTCCTGGCTAGGTGCAGGACAGCAACATTAGACAATGTATGGAAGGATGAGTCGACCAGATCTTGAGTCGACCTCATGCAGGTTAACTAAGTCATGTCTGATATATCCGGCTTGGACCGGTAAAGAATTGTGTAATATCCCTAATAAGCAGTGAGGTGAGGAACACAAAAATTTTGGACAGCCCATCAAGTTGTGGGCCATATAAGTATTGGGAGTTGGAATACCCACCCGCCTCCCTGAGGTGAGGAACACAAAAATTGGTGTTATTATGGGTTAAAAGTGAGTTAATGAATTGATCATTTCTCCAGGCTAATGTAGCCATCCCACCACAAGGATAGCTCTGGTAGTCTATCTCATTGTTAATAGGGGGTCAGGTAAGTATGAACGAATAAGAATTCAAGATTACCCGGTAGTCGGGATTCTTGAAGTGAAATACTTACCTGACCCCCAGCCTTTCCCCACCCTTCCACCCATATTTAGCCTGGGATAGCGAAGGACTAATGGTTTTTGCTTAATGCGGAACTGAAGAGCTGGGGCGAGGGCCCACGTGACGATGGGCTTGGTTGAGTCCATTTTATTTTGTGGGCAGTGAATAGGGGACGAAGGTGGTAGGAGATCTCATTGTTAATAGGGGGTCAGGTAAGTATTTCACTTCAAGAATCCCGACTACCGGGTAATCTTGAAATTTAGGAGGTTTTATGAGTTATTAAGAATGTGCAATTGTTTTTTGTAAATATATATATTTTACATTTTTTCCAAAAAAGTGTTATGCTACTCTGCCTTTCTTTTTGCCCACACACATTATTATTTTAAAAATCAAATGATTTCATTTTGACTGTCATTTGATTGTGATTTCATTTAATTTTGGTTCGGCGACAGTCGAAATTTTTTGCATTTCAATGAACAAACTGAATATTAAAAATCAAAACGATTCATTTGTAATGGTCGCTTGGTTGTGATTTCATCAAATTCCTGTTTACTTATAATTATTAGACCTTTTAGTGAAGCTATTAGTACAGGTTATTCCGCTGGGGTTCAGTTGTGATATGGTCAGCTTCAACATGCATGTGATACATTCGAGAATGTTTGTAGTCAGTGTTGAACTTGGGTAGTATATATTTCGTAGTTTCTTTCAAAAAGGAAATGGCCCATTTAAAAGTGAAATGATTCAGTTGTTCGATTGCAATTTCAAGTAGTAAAGTAAGGTAAAATACTGAACGCAGGCTTCTGCAGAAGCCTCTATGTTCAGATCTATGTTAAAAGTTTGTATACACCTTCAAATGCCAGTATTTGGAACACACTAGAAGGCTGGCTGGTGTGTATGGAAAATGGTTGAAAAACCATTCCCTGCAGGGGAAAAATCAGAATTCGAAATTTGGCCTCAAGTTCAGGGAAAACGTAAGGAATTCGATATTTGGGCCTGGTCTTTGGCTTGTTCTGTTTTTAGCCTTCAGGTGAATAATCGTAATGGGATACTACCCTGTTACGGACCATATCCAGTGACTACTCACAATTAGACAACTCTGTTAGGCGATCAGAAGCCTGTATTTCACTGCATTGAATCCCATATTCTTCGTTCAGTTATCGTCTCATGTTTGACTCTTCAATTAAGTGTTTGTCTCCTAGTATAAGCCAGTTATTCATTATGGTATCGGGAATATGTGTTCATCACACCTTGGGCTAAAGCGCCCGTGTGATTTATCACATATTCCCCCTCACGTGAATAACCTGATAAACATTTTTGAGTGTAATAACTGAAGTATCCTAACTTGACCTGACCAGAATCCGTGTGATGAGAAATGGAAGTTAACCTGATAATAGCTAAATAAACCAAGAGTTGATCGAGGCCAGCCTACAGTGGCATCAGTTCCTATGGGGCTGGTGGGGCAGATGCCCCACCACTTTTTTGCCAAAGTATTATTTTTAGCCTGGACCGGTCCAGAAGCGGTCCATCGGCATTTAGAACATTATGATAAAAATGAGGGTTTAAACAAGCTGTATGACATAAATTTTATTTTTAGATATCACAAAATTGATGCCACACCCTTCATGACATGAAAAATCACTGGACCGGTCTGGACCGGCACTTTACCGGTCCGGTCCAGCACTGGACCGGTTTTTTGTAGGTGGTCCGGTTTTTTGGCGGTCCAGGGCTGGACCGCGGACCGGACCGGTCCAAGGCGGTCCGGTCTGCATCACTACAAAGTATATATGGTTTTGAATTTTAAAAATGTAATTTTTCCCCTGACATCTTCCATGAAGGTGTGACCACTTTAAAATGAGACTGACGCCCCTGTCGGCCTATATTCCAGGCACTATAACAGTTTAGTAAGTTTGTTAAGTCAGAACGACCCGACAGGATGCTGTATTCTTGGGTCGCGTTGAAAACCAGTAACTCCTTGTCTTGTTGGTCCGGTCTTGCCCTTTGGACCTGTGGAATTCCCTAACATCTTAGGTGGAGCTTACAAATTACACGCTCAAAGGAATCATCCTCCTGCTCCTGCTCCGCTAGAAAGACTTACCTGAATGTTTTATGAGAAGCCTCATTGGCTATTCTCCACTATGGATATTCTCCACTATGAGGGGTAGCTATCTCCACACACACAACTGAAGCCATTGTTTGTGATCTTTTCGGCCGTATGTTTACAACATCTGCTTTGCATAATTTATGTCATGTCACATGGCCTATGTCACTTGATGTCACCTTCACATCCCTTTCACTTTCCAGCCAAGTGTGATAGCAAGAAAATGACAATCAAGTCAATGCTATATTTCAGATGATTTATTCATCATGTTTAAAAACCCTGTAAACAGAATATACACAAAATCAAAGACAATCCACAACATTAAAGAAACAGTGTCACAAAGTTGAAATAATATGACTGACTGAAGTTGACCTAATATTCATGACTAGAAGTGTAGGTTTGACAATTGAATAATTATTTGATAAAGTAAATTCAATTGTAAAGTTCTAATAGGAAATAAATACTGAAGTGAATATTCACAATATTCCACCGAGGTAATTATTTATATTTAATTAGTAATATTAATAACCAGTGAACAATTATAATTCATAATGGAATAACCATCTTACCCAAAATGGGGTTCATGAAGCATTTTCACAACCACATGTTTCCCAAGGTTAACCAAGTTGGCACCTAACCAAATAATGAAACATGTGTAAGCTAACTGACAAAATATGAATTTATACAACTGCTAAACTTTCTATAAATTTATGAGGAAATAAGTAACTAATTATTTGTAACAAAATATATAATTGAATGTAAGTTTGCCTAGAATAAAATATTAACAGAAGACACATACCTTGAACAAATTGGTTGCCAATGCATTAAGTGCAGAGTAGAGTCAATCCATGTTGCCTGGAGAGCAACTGAGACAAAACTGAGAGTGATCATTGTGGTCACTCAAGCATTTAAGCCTTTAAAATTGGGTCAATTCCCTAGTGGCCTTGAGGAGAGTGACAGAGCTAGGTGCTGCTGCCCTCTGTCCTAACCATTAATAATGATCAAAAGCAATGCCTACAGCATCAATATTATAATGGCAAATTTTACACTGCCACACAGCCCCGGGTTGGGAAAAAAACCGTCCCGGTTGCTGCCAAACTTTAAATTTAAATGACTGCAATATAAAACTATTTTAAATTCTATAATTTGCTTATTAATATAAAAAGACATTTATCAAAACCTAAATTGCTAACAAGACGCTAGCCTTAAAAGTTGTTTCTAGTCTGGAATGTCAGCATAATGAAATAACTGAAATAGACAATTTCTAAATAAACTGACACCAAAATGACACCAAGCTTTAACAAGCTATATTATAAATAACTCATAGATTGCAATAGTTAATTTGTGAATTGTTTTAGAAATTGATACCACATGTCAAAATCGCACAGTGGATTCAAAAACTAAACTGATATAACTGAATACGGAGATCATCAAATTTCTTGAAGCATTCAAAAAATTAATACATGTAAACATGCAAGAAAACTAGAAAATCTCTTACATGCATGAAATCGCAATTTTGATTCACAAATTATAAATACACACTCCACATTTGAACTAAAAAGTTCCACAATATCAAAATAATTTACAAGTATAAATTTCAAATTAGACTGGGTCAATCACTGAAATGCAATTGGTTGATAAATACCAAATAAACCTGAACAAGGAACATAACTAGCTAAATGACATGACCTGTATTGGTCAAAACAGCTACATCAATGTCCTTCAAATAACAAAATCTCTTAACCTGGTCGGCTTCTGAGCTAAAATAACCAGTACAGAATAAGGAAATCCTTAGTAAATCTGATGACGTAAGTATCCCGTCGATGATGACGAAACACTGGCGTGGCGTAGCTCAATTCAAGGAGTGTGATGTTGAAAATGTCCTGGTTTAGAAAATACGGCAAAGATGTGACAGTTGAGAAATGTGTTGGCAATCAACTTTGATGGTAAACATTATATATAGTACAAAATTATACATAGATATAGATGGTCCTGTAATCACGTCACTTTTAAATGTCCTCGTTGGCAGGATGAATCACGACTAGTAGCATGTTGATAGCTTTCACTCCTGGATCTGGTCGTTCCTTAAACACATTGACTGATGAGCCAATGAAACGCACTCCAATAAGCAAAATGACACAATAACATGGTCTGTCAATGACCAAAACTGCCATTGCTCAACAAACGATTTATATAATTCTGACAAGCAGTCCAGTCCATTCATGAATCATAAACATGTAGAAGGTCAATTCCTGTGAGGATACGAGTGAAGATGTGAAGTCCCGACAGTGTCTAGATGACTGGATGATGATTTGAGGGCATATTAAAATATGCAACGACACTATTATGAAGTCTTTTGTCACAAAAGGTTAAAAAGTCAATTCTCAAAATTCAACAATTACCATATAATACATTTTTTGAAAAAAAAAGGACAATCTTCAATAAGTCTAGAATATTATGCGAAATACAGCACATGAATGCAAAAGCATTTATCATTAAATTTTAAAAACATCAAAAATTTTATCATTTGCACAAAGTGCTAAAATCTGACGTCATTAAATTACATTGAAAGAAAAAATAATGTGCACAATAAGTGGCACCTATGTATATTCGAAGTGACACAATTAAATAAACAGTCATTGTTTCCCCAGTATAAATGGAAATCAATTTCACTGTAAGCTAATTAGCATGAAACAACAATAAAGTTGTGAACAGTTTGATGAATTGTTGACAAACTTAAAAAAAGTTCAAAGACTTAAGAGTCTGTAATGCACTTGTTGTGCTTATTAAAGAGTTCATGTACCTAATCCTGTTGTTTGGCCGAATGCAAACTGTGGGGATTGCTGAGTAGGCTGATCCAGGTTAAGGTGGTCATGATCCTCCGGGGGCTCCATTGTGATAGCAAGAAAATGACAATTAAGTCACTGCTGTGGCAGTGTAGAATTTGCCATTATAATATTGATGATGTAGGCATTGCTTTTGATCATTATTAATGGTTCGATCCTCACTGGGGGCTCCATTGTGATAGCAAGAAAATGACAATCAAGTCAATGCTATATTTCAGATGATTTATTCATCATGTTTAAAAACCCTGCAAACAGAACTCAAGATTGAATCAGCTAATTGACCAGTCACCTATTTCTCCCATTAGAAATATGTTAGACTGCTCCTAAAAGCATTAAGAAAGATGTACACCAATTTAATCCCATATTGATATTTTTTTTTGCAGGGTAAGGTCGTGCAGAAAATTAGCCTTGGAACACGTGTCGTCTTGTCTACCTCTGAACGTTCACTGCAGCCGAAGAGCTGTGACCTGTGATGTCATGCCCTACGTCAGAAATATCTGCCAGTCTGAGCAAGTGCGCCAAGCCGCCAATACAAAACGCAGGTGAGTTTGGTGTAAAAATTGTAACAAATTAAAAGTTGAATATTTAGGTCAAATTAGGTGATACAAAACATATCTTTTTGGGATGTTAAGCTGTCTGTGCTGTTCCGAAAGTATAACTTAGATCTCATATCTTTCATATTAGGGCTATTCCATTTAAAAGCCTGGGAGGGGGGTGGTCAGGTTGATTTATTTTTCGTAAGATGGATGTAGGGATCGACGGAAATTCGCTTCAGATGTATGGTGGGATGCAAAAGAAATCGCTTTAGATGTACGGGGGTGCATTATCACTCCATGAAGGCTTACGCATTGTAATAATAAAATTTTTATTTGATGCATGTGGGGTGGGTAAAAAAATTGCATTTAATGCATGGGGGGGTCGAAAATAATTCACTTTAGATGCATGAGGGGGGTCAAAAATGTAACCTGACCACCCCACTCCCAGGTTTTTAAATGGAATAGCCCTTATTAACAAATTCCAATTTTTATAATCCAGTGTAGTATTTGATGAAAATTTGGTGAAATACCGAATCTTAGTAAAGTAGTTTGTTATGAAACTACCAGAATGATACATAATCTAATATCAAGAAATTTTGGTTCTTTGTAAGTGGAATGAACTTATCATGAAGTCATGATCTTATACATTCATTTATGATCTTGTAATGGTAATCAAATTTTTTACAATTGTAACTTACATCCATTTTATTTTGTTTCAGGTTTACACATTACTTTGACAGTGTGTCACTGGGAGTTACAAAGAAGCAAACTGTTATGGACGTTCTCTGTACAAGTTTCACGTAGCAGTCATTTAAATACGTACCTGTATATATTATAAATATGGAATGGAATTTGAATAGTTTCTTGAAATAAGGTGCTTATTGACCATGCATGGATTTTGTATAGTATATAACTTTTTTATTCAAAAAGGGGGCCTTAGTAATTATGTAATGATGGAAAGAATGAGTGTTAATTTTGCCTTTCAAGGTTGTGGTCAGTCTTGGTGAAATAAGGACAGATTTTTGTTTAAATATAAGAGCAAATTCTTTCTGTGATACTCACTGTTACTCTTGTGTCGTACGTGCATGTAATTGGAATTTAGGAGGTTTTATGAGTTATTAAGAATGTGCAATTGTTTTTTGTAAATATATATATTTTACATTTTTTCCAAAAAAGTGTTATGCTACTCTGCCTTTCTTTTTGCCCACACACATTATTATTTTAAAAATCAAATGATTTCATTTTGACTGTCATTTGATTGTGATTTCATTTAATTTTGGTTCGGCGACAGTCGAAATTTTTTGCATTTCAATGAACAAACTGAATATTAAAAATCAAAACGATTCATTTGTAATGGTCGCTTGGTTGTGATTTCATCAAATTCCTGTTTACTTATAATTATTAGACCTTTTAGTGAAGCTATTAGTACAGGTTATTCCGCTGGGGTTCAGTTGTGATATGGTCAGCTTCAACATGCATGTGATACATTCGAGAATGTTTGTAGTCAGTGTTGAACTTGGGTAGTATATATTTCGTAGTTTCTTTCAAAAAGGAAATGGCCCATTTAAAAGTGAAATGATTCAGTTGTTCGATTGCAATTTCAAGTAGTAAAGTAAGGTAAAATACTGAACGCAGGCTTCTGCAGAAGCCTCTATGTTCAGATCTATGTTAAAAGTTTGTATACACCTCAAAATGCCAGTATTTGGAACACACTAGAAGGCTGGCTGGTGTGTATGGAAAATGGTTGAAAAACCATTCCCTGCAGGGGAAAAATCAGAATTCGAAATTTGGCCTCAAGTTCAGGGAAAACGTAAGGAATTCGATATTTGGGCCTGGTCTTTGGCTTGTTCTGTTTTTAGCCTTCAGGTGAATAATCGTAATGGGATACTACCCTGTTACGGACCATATCCAGTGACTACTCACAATTAGACAACTCTGTTAGGCGATCAGAAGCCTGTATTTCACTGCATTGAATCCCATATTCTTCGTTCAGTTATCGTCTCATGTTTGACTCTTCAATTAAGTGTTTGTCTCCTAGTATAAGCCAGTTATTCACCATGGGATCGGGAATATGTGTTCATCACACCTTGGGCTGAAGCGCCCGTGTGATTTATCACATATTCCCCCTCACGTGAATAACCTGATAAACATTTTTGAGTGTAATAACTGAAGTATCCTAACTTGACCTGACCAGAATCCGTGTGATGAGAAATGGAAGTTAACCTGATAATAGCTAAATAAACCAAGAGTTGATCGAGGCCAGCCTACAGTGGCATCAGTTCCTATGGGGCTGGTGGGGCAGATGCCCCACCACTTTTTTGCCAAAGTATTATTTTTAGCCTGGACCGGTCCAGAAGCGGTCCATCGGCATTTAGAACATTATGATAAAAATGAGGGTTTAAACAAGCTGTATGACATAAATTTTATTTTTAGATATCACAAAATTGATGCCACACCCTTCATGACATGAAAAATCACTGGACCGGTCTGGACCGGCACTTTACCGGTCCGGTCCAGCACTGGACCGGTTTTTTGTAGGTGGTCCGGTTTTTTGGCGGTCCAGGGCTGGACCGCGGACCGGACCGGTCCAAGGCGGTCCGGTCTGCATCACTACAAAGTATATATGGTTTTGAATTTTAAAAATGTAATTTTTCCCCTGACATCTTCCATGAAGGTGTGACCACTTTAAAATGAGACTGACGCCCCTGTCGGCCTATATTCCAGGCACTATAACAGTTTAGTAAGTTTGTTAAGTCAGAACGACCCGACAGGATGCTGTATTCTTGGGTCGCGTTGAAAACCAGTAACTCCTTGTCTTGTTGGTCCGGTCTTGCCCTTTGGACCTGTGGAATTCCCTAACATCTTAGGTGGAGCTTACAAATTACACGCTCAAAGGAATCATCCTCCTGCTCCTGCTCCGCTAGAAAGACTTACCTGAATGTTTTAGGAGAAGCCTCATTGGCTATTCTCCACTATGGATATTCTCCACTATGAGGGGTAGTTATCTCCACACACACAACTGAAGCCATTGTTTGTGATCTTTTCGGCCGTATGTTTACAACATCTGCTTTGCATAATTTATGTCATGTCACATGGCCTATGTCACTTGATGTCACCTTCACATCCCTTTCACTTTCCAGCCAAGCAAATGCTGCCTCTAGGGAAAAAATGGAAGTCTGAAAAAGGTTCAATGGCTCACAGCTAAATGCCTGAAGTTAAATCTCCCAAAAATGTCTCTTTTAATTTACAGCTCATGTCATTTTTAGTTTTCAAATTATTTATCTTTTCTTTGATAGTCCAAATTCGCCTCATTGCCATGTCCTCCTGTCCTAATTAGCCCGCCAATTGGATAAATAAAGGACGCAAAGCCCCAAATATCCAACCATCCATTCTTCAATGGCCGCCAGGAATTGTGCTTAAAAATTTTTGGGGGAATATTTTACTCCCACTTTTTGCATGATGACAGCACATACACTGTTGAACCATTTAGTTTGAGAAATTCATCTGCATGCACTCCATCAGAGAGATGGGCATCCGTGAACTTGGTAACTCTCCTCCTCTTTCCCTGGTGACCCTGTTTAATGGCAGATCTATAAACTTGGTGTTGAAGGTCCAGCGTTGCCTTCAGTAAGACTATACTCTGCTCAACAATCCACTCATTTAATTGTTTGAGATTTTTGAGTTGTTGACAACTTCAGTCTTTCCGAATTTATTCCTTTTGGTCTATACTGATGTGCTAATGTTGCGGCCGCTAAAGTATTTCTTGATATGCTTTCTGGGGAAACAGCAACAGTAATCTGGGAATCTGCTGCGCAAAGGATTGACACATAGAATTTATAATTTCCTTGCATTCATCGACAAAGACACTTGGTCGGTAGGGGAGAGTGGGGCACGTTGGACCTCGGGGCACGTTGGACCATTGCCAATATTTTTTTAATAAAACGTGCGCAGTTATGCAAATCCACGATGAAGAGACCTTTAGTGGTATGCCTATTATCCAAAAAATTTCATGAGCATTGATGGAAAAGTATGAGTTCTATGTCAGGTTTCTTCCGTGGTCCAACATGCCCCACATGGCGGTCCAACGTGCCCCGGGTCCGGGACACGTTGGACCAGAAAAAAACATTTTTTTCAAACTTATTTTTCTCAACAACTATAGAAGGTAGGTCAACTTGGTTTGGCATAAGGGTAGTGTAGATGTTTAGAAGTCAGTCAGTAAAGAGATTTTTCAAATATTTTGAGTTTTTGATTGAGAGCCAAAAAATAAAAAAGCGGTCCAATGTGCCCCACTCTCCCCTAATACTTCAGAAGTCTGATGTGTTCATTTTCCTTTGAGGTATTAAGGGGAGGTATGGGTGAGAAGGGCACTTTTCTGCAATTTTAAGTTTAATGAACAAAGTTTGGTATGAAAAGTTAGGTTTCAGTTAAATTAGATGATTTTGGGTCATTTTGCATTGTTATGATGAATGGTTGCCATGGTAACCAGTTTAAAAGCGAAAAAAGGCTGATTTTTACTGCTCACGGGATGTGAAATTTCTGAAGTAACGGACATGATAGAAAAATTTTGAAAAAATTTACAAATGAAGACAGGCAAGACGCAGAAAATTACAGAGCGGATTTTTGATATTTCTTTTCATAGTGTCAGAAATTAGGATAAAGTAGTCAAAAGTCATTTTTATTGAAAAATTTCTCGTTTCTATCGCTACAATGTCATATAATTTTGCAACGAAAAAAAATTTTAAAAATCTGGTCTGTAATTTTCAAGACAATTTTTCGAGGATTCCGATGATGTATCCCACAGGTTCCTACGACAAACGGTTGTCAAGATTTTTCACATCCCGTAGAGGGTAAAAGTTGATTTTCACATGTTGCAGAAAATGGCAAAAACGTGACGTTAACGTCATTTCAGGCAATTGACCACTAGATAAAATATTTGTGGCTATTTCTCCAAATCTAATGAAGCTACAGGTACAAAATTTTGCAACGATTCAGTTATCATTGCTATGTTTCACCACAGTAAATTCCATGTTGCCATGGTAACTACTTTTTTGTGTGGACATTAGAGCCCTGCGCGGTCAGACCGCAATGCGGTCGCCCGCAAGGACTGCAGCCCGCGGGGCGGTGCGGTCACAGTTTTCTTGACCGCGTGCGATGCGGGGCGGTCGCGGTCAGGTTGAGACCTTTGCGGGGCGGGGCGGTCATGGTCACACTTTTGCCAAGCGGTCGCGGGGCGGGGCGGGCAATCCATGCGGTCAGAATATGACCGCAATTGACCGCAAACTTCGGTATCTGTCAGTATTTTCTGTTACATATCTATAGGCCTATATATTGGCCAATATATTTTTTAATTTAGGGAAATTACAGTGATATAGATGACATTCAATAATTGGCATATTTTACATAATTCCTAAACTTGAGCATATCAGTTTATGTAACATCAATAATATGTGTAGGCTTTTTAGTAAATCAAATTTTTTGTTCTTTTTCCAATTGAAAATTAATATCCAAGGTTATTGGACCTTCATCTGTTCTCAGTCATAAGTATACCAAAGTTAGAAAAATCAACCCTTTTGCATTTTTGCAGAATTGTTGAAATATTCTAGAAGAGAATTGCATTAATAATATTAGAATGTGATATTAATATGCCAACATTACTTAATAGACAAGAAGTGTATAATATAGCTGCATAAGGGTATCTATTGTTGGACCACCATTGTTGTCTCAAGACAAAGACAATGCAATTGGGTCAATGCCCCTATAACATGTGGCAGTTCACCTAAAGTTTGAGAAATCAAGATTTAGTGTTTTAGTAACCTGGTAGAAACATTAATAATAACATAAGAAAAATAGCACACTAAACCATGATTTTATAGGCATGTTAAATATGAAATATTTTATTTGTACAGTTATTGTATCAATACCCCCTCATAAAATGGGAATTCCCCTAATTTAGTAATTAGTATGCACCCTGGTAATAATAAGTACAGCATAACAGGTATTTGTAATTATGCATTAATTGTATACCATGGCCTTTTCTTTTCAATATATTTTTTTCCACAATAAACTTAAGCTAATTAATAAAACTTGATTTATTTTTTTTCTGAATAAAAGACTGTAAGTAAAGAGTTGGTTCTTACACACACCTGTAGCTAGTGGAACCAATCATGCATATCTGCTATCACCCAGTGCTTGTTCAAACAGTGTCATTCCACTTTTACCCCACAAGGACCAAAATAAAATAATTACTTGCAAAAATAGTGCAATTAGAAAATCTTTTCAATACTTATAAAAAATTTTAAAAAAAAAGTATTTGTTAGTATTAAATGAATGACTTCAACCATTACTTACATGTGAAGATCTCAGATTTAATTACAATGAACTGAATAAGATGTATTTTCAGATTAACAAAGTTAAGGTGAATGGTATATTTTCTATTTTTAAGTAATTTAATTTCAAAGTTTTAAAACTTGTAAATAAATCTTATTCTAGAGATAAAATCTAGAGAATAAGATGACAGAGTGAGACAAATCTGTAATCATTAGTCATCCATTCACTGTTTTATCATTATGTGATTAGTTTCATATATATTCTTAGAACAGAAGACCCAAGTCACAAAATCTTTTGAACTGCGGACATCTGCGGTCATATTGCGGTCAAGCGGGGCGGTCGCGGTCAAGCATACCATGTCCGCATGCGGTGCGGGGCGGTCGCGGTCAGGCCTCAAGCATGTGGGGCGGTCGCAGTCGTGGTCAGCTTTTCAGCAGTGCGGGGCGGTGCGGTCGCGGTCAAGCTTAGACCATTGCGGGGCGGGGCGGTCATGCTTTTGGGGGACATCTTTGAAGTGACACAACGCCACTATTTACTCACTAAAATTTGGCGATGATTTGATATTTGACATGGCTTTAAGTGATGATAGAGACATATTTTAATATAATTGAAGCTTGGACTGGCTGCCTGAGTTGGTGTTGGTCAAAGATGTGCCATAAACTGGATATGTGAAGCCTACATATTTTTGGGGAATTTCTCACCCATACCTCCCCTTAAAAACAACAAATGCCACCTGCAACAATAATCAAGTCATAGCCCTCAGTAATACTCAGACCACCATTCATCAATTCAACCCTATTTAAGTATGGGCCACCAGAATGTCTATAGTTTTCACCAAAGACAAGAATTTTTAATTTTCAATGTGCCACTTGGTCCAGAAGTACCACACCTCCACATGAGCAAGTCCTTCATCTGTTGCACCATCAACCCAAATACAGTCATTTGGCCGTTGAGCCAGATAGAGTTTCACCTCCTCTGCACTCTAAAATTGTTTTTTTTTTTTAATCTTTAGCTTATTATCCATCCAATAGAGGGTCTAGTGGTAGCGTGCTGGACTGCCAATCGCTGGGTTCAGGGTTCGAATCGAGCCCTTGCCGGGTCACCTGGGCCTATGTTGGATGGCTGTTTCAATCATCCTTCGCATAATTGCCGTGTCCTTCTCCTGTCCTAATTAGCCTACCAAGTGCATAAATACAGGGCGTAAAACCCCAAACATCCATCCATCCATCATCCATCCAATAACATATGATAACTATGTTTCCTTGAAATTTGCTTCATTGATTGAGAGCATGGTGTCATGTTGAGGCTGTTTGTGGATCATCCTAAAGATCATTAACCAAAACTGTATAATAACACAAACTGGGCTTACCATGCATCCTGTAGCAAACAATTATTTTGATCCTGTACTTGTCATTGATTGCCTCAGTTTAGTTTAGTGATCTTTTAACTGAATTTCCAACATAGGGATGATCCACAAGCCCCCGCAGGTCTCGGGCCTCCTCGTGGCGGTGGGTGGTAACACTAAGGTGAAGACCTATATCCTTAGTGGCCAATACGAGACAGTGCGCAAGCACATGTCTTCCCGGCGGAAATGGGGCAACCTGTTTGCCGTGGGTTGCGACCTGTGTCGGAGGATGAAGGGGTCCTGGTAGTTGAGTTGGTTGGGACTAAGTTAGTCCCTCCCATACAATACACTACTTTGGCCTGGATTTCTCCTAGACGGGAGGCTGGATTGGCCCGGTCCAGTCAATCGGCTTGTCATGTTGTCTTTAGGACTTCGGTCCTATTTGGCCATGGCTGATGGGTCAATCAAAGAAGGTTCTGACCAAGTCTACATGCTGGCCATGTTTTTAAATATGATTGCAGCTGTATTTCTTACCTAGCTTTCTACGAGTATATCCCCCATGTATCCCTGGGACTAGGGTACTGGGCTCAGCCCTACCCATATTGGTCTCCCCTTGTTGGGCTCCTTGGTGGGTGGGGAGCATGGGGGATGAAACACCAAATATCATATGGCCTATTCTCTTTCTAATTCACAGTCCAGACTAAAACGGCAGCGGTCATCCTCGGATGACTGCATTGACCCGGAACTTCTAAATCGACCAACGACCACACGGAAGTCAGAATACCGACACCGATACATTGTGCTAAAACCGACAAGCAGACTTTCTCCCTTTGCGATCTTCAAGACAATTCTTCAAAAAGTCGGAGAACCTGCAGAAACCACACAACAAAGAGATGGAACTGTCCTATTTAAAACAAGAAACGACCAACAAACACAACGACTCCTTGAGCTGACAAGTATTGCAGGAACTCAGACTATAGTCAAGCCACATCGCACATTAAACTGTTGTAAGGGGGTGGTTTTCTCCTCACTTAGCCATTTAAATTCTGACAATGACTTACAAGAGTGGTTTGATGACTTACAAGAGTGGTTTGAAACCTTTACTGATGTCGTACATTTTCATCGCATCCCGCAGAGGGATCATCGAGAACTTCTTATCTTGACCTTTTCGGACACTACTCTTCCTGAGAGTGTTGGAGTTGTATGGGAACGATGTAAGGTACAACCTTATATTCCCAACCCAAGAAGATGTTTCAAATGTCAACGTTTCGGTCATCTGAGCAAGTGGTGCCAAAGACAAGAAGTTTGTGGACACTGTGGATCCCAGGACCACACCCAATCAAAGGATCAACCTTGCTCATCCCCTCCTCTTTGTGTTAACTGTAAGGAGGATCACCCCTCTTACAGCAAAACGTGTAAACATTGGACAGAAGAAAAAGAAATCCTCACATTGAAGGCCACCCAATCGATATCTTTTCCAGAGGCGAGAAGGATTGTGGAACAGCACTCAGGAATTCCCAGCTATGCTGACATGGCAGGATATCCCCACCTCAACATCATGCGACACCAAGACGACGGCTACAACTCGAAGAACACAGCATCAACTGATCACACCAACAACACACAGAGAACATAGAAGACACGAACAGACACTCAGGGAGAACAACTGAAAAATCCACTCCACAGACAACAACCACCACACAACGGCTTACTTCCCAGGCAGACCTTGAACAACCAAACCCATCAGCTGGAGCCACAGCTCCTCATGAGGTAGCTATGGACGAAGAACACACAACTACAACAGACACAACTACAACAGACACAAAAGAGGAAAATGATGACTCAGATGATGACAGAAGCACAACACCCGACAATGAATCCATGGAAGCAGAAGATGAAGAGGCAGAAGAGGAACGGGTTCCGAAGGTTCCACAGGAAGCAGAAAAAGAAGAGGGTCCAGAGAATCCACAGGATGAAGAAACAGCCGAGAGTCAAGAGGAAGTAAGGGAAGACCATTCACCAGACAAGGAAGCAGAACGAAAGAAAGAAATTATCGAAAAGGAACGACAACCCGTTGACAAAGGAAAAGACAAGCCGGTACGAGAACATTTCACTTACAGAGAATATCTTCTCCGCTTCCTTCAAGGAAGAGTACCAAATGGAGACATTCAACGACCAATGTTTGTACAAAAATACCTGAATCTGGCAGCTTCATATCTACCAATGCCTGGCTTTGACAAAATGCGTGCCAAACTGACTGAGCGAACTAACCAAAGGATGCACAGTTGGCCACCAGACACCTTTGCAACCAAAAAAGACGTACTTGATCTAGTCACTCAACACGACTTCACAGACGATTTTTATGGAGCCATGATTGTTTTGATTCAACATGATTTTTTGTTTGTTGCTTCGAAAGTGATAAAAGAACAAATACAAAGACAAACGAACATGAAGACAAAGACAGGAAACACAAAATAATTACCAAACACCAATCTAACTGAATCTAACTCCCTTGATACAAACCAAGGATGTCTCTAAATAGCCCAACAAGGTGCTGATGAGACGTAAAGAACAAACACACACACACACACAGGGATGATCCACAAACAGCCTCAGCATGACATCATGCTATCTGGTAAAGAAGAAAAAATTGAAGGATACATACTGTCTACAAGTGGACTGCTCTTGCATTGCCACAGATCAGAATGCTGTCTTGTGTTGCCACCTAGTGACTAGTGTGCTATTGCCCCCGCAGGTCTCGGGCCTCCTCGTGGCGGTGGGTGGTAAACACTAAGGTGAAGACCCCTATCCTTAGTGGCCAACATGAGACAGTGCGCATGCACGGTGTGTCCCCTACCTTACAGGGGAATATCAATGGTTATGTCAAATACCAAGTTTCAAATCGGATCGTACGTCAACCGGGTAACCAAGGTGCGCGTCCCTCAGCGGGAAACCAGGCTGAGATCGAAAAGTTAGCGACTGGACTACCAAGATTTCAATGGACAAGAACATCTTCGGATGACTTGACTGACCCTGACCGTCCCCCACAGCTGTCAAAGACTGAAAATTTGCTTGTTATCAAAGGTGTCACACAATCACTGGTAGACCTATCATCTGTTGCTCTATACGAAACAATTGCAGATCTTCGCGATGCGAAAATAGCAGATAGCCTGAGGCGCCAAACTGATGGCACATTCCTCCTGAAAACAGCGACCTCAGACCAAAAAGATAAATTGACCGGCATCCATGAGATAGCCAATGCCAAAGTCACCATTGAACCTTTTAAAAGACAAGGCAGAGGCATTATCTTCTCCAAGGAAAGCAAGACTTGCTCAGACTCTGAACTTACCAATTGGTTTAACAAACACGGCATCGAAAAATTCAAACGTCTGGCTCACAGGAACGGTTATGAGTTACTGTCGCTAACGTTCAAAGACGAGAGTGTACCAAAGAAAGTACCTGTGGCCTTTGAATGGTGAAGAGTTTCTCCATTCTTTCCCCATCCAAAACGTTTCAATTGCCAAATGTACGGCCATTTTAGTCGTACATGCATCAGGTCAACAATTTGTGCCAATTGTGGCCACCATAATCATACTCACACACACGTCAAACCGTGCTCTAAACTTTCACATTGTGTAAATTGTTCAGGGAACCATCCTGCCTTTAGCCATGAATGCAGCGTCTTCAAGAAGGAAAAAGCAATTCTTCAACTACGAACTGCAAGACAACTATCATTTCCCGAAGCCAGACGCCTGGTAGAACAGGACACGGCCAAACCTGGCCTAGAAGCAGATTACCCTAGACCAGCTCTTCATTCATCACCACAGAGAAAGATTCATCTGGACACGGACAAACCTGATCTAGAAGCAGATTCCCCTAGACCAACTCTTCATTCATCACCCCAGAGAAAGCTTCATCTGGACAGGAACCTCTTCACAGATGTCTTAATGAAAACACCTACACCGGCACAACCAAAGACAGAAGAACCTGAGAATTGCCCTGGACAAGTTGTGCACACCTCACCACGGACGCTCCAACAAAGTCAATCTTCTGATAATTCACAGACAAGGACTTCAGCCAAATGTAAGGAAAAAGACGCTCTATCATCTGCCGAGAAAGCACCCATTCCAGCAAGACAAGAATGCTCAACAGACCAATTGTTACCTCCCAAGGGCAAGAGAAAGACTGCTAGCAGAACAGAACAATCCTCACTACACAAACTTGTCATCATTTCACGGGATTGCAGCCTGAAAGGTATGTCAGCCTATGTCATCAACAAGACAATTATGGACATGATTGGCAAACCACAGTCAGTTCAACGACAACATAATGGAAATCTATTGGTGCAAGTCATTAACCCAACTCACGCTGGGAAATTATGCGAATTGAAAAAGATCGCTAATGTACCTGTGACCGTGAAACTTCTTCAAGTTTGAGTATGTCTCTAAATAGCCCACTCAGGTGCTGATGAGACGTAAAACTCAAATACACACACACACACACACACACTAGTGTGCTATTCAGCGAGCTCCTGTGAGCGTCCGCATACTTTCGACCAGTGGAACACACACAATTTTGTTTGGAAGACACCGGGGCTGTTTCTGAGTGTGCTGATGGCCTTGTCTACTTCCTTAGAGAATGTGATTGCCGAGTCTGACTCTTGTATACATCAATGTTGAATAGAAATTTTGTGAATGTGCAATGAAATTGGAACTATTTCTTGGGACAGCAATGCTGTAGCATAGGAAATCAACTTTTGTGCCAGGTGGCAGCAGCATGCAGTTCTCAGTTTCACCAGACTGGGATACATAGTTATTGGAAGGATAATAAATGATTGAGTGAGATGGTTGCACCATTCCTTAGAGCTGACTTAGCTTGTTTTTTTTAAAGTTATGACAACCTGTCCTCAAAAATTGTTTTCATGTTATTTCATAATAAATTTGTCTAATGTATGATGTCTCTTGTTTTATTTTGGTTTTATTAAAAAAATATATTTACCTTTTGCAGTTGACTTCTTTGGCCACTTCTTTGGTCAGGACCTTGCAAAAAGCCTGTTTCGCTGCTTTACTCTTTCCTAGTAGGATTCTGAAGAGCCTGTCAAATTTCGAATTGGCAAGTGCCTGAGTGGCGGAAGTTTTGAAATCCGGCCTTGCCGCTCCTTTTCGAGGACTTGTATTTGGTTTATATAACTTCTTCCGAGGCGGAGATTCAAAGACCCCACTGTCATCCATCACTGGTGCACCAGGCTGGAAAACGGATCAAGGGAAATCTTCCTTCTTGTTTTAATATGTTTTCCTGAGATAATGACGATAGAAGTCGGGTGACAGGAAGTCAAAATAAATTCATGTCCCAAACTGGTGGACAACATATCAAAAGTCAATCAGAATATCGGGTCCTTGTCTTTGCATTTGTTTTCTTCACATCCTCTAGAGATTAGTTAAGAAACTTTCCTGGTCAAGATTTCTGCAGTTTTCCCCTTAATTTTGGTTCACACTGGACTCCTTTCACCAACAGAACAGGGCTTCCAGTACAGCTTGCTCCACTGGCACAGTCAATAGACATCTGCAGCAGATTTGAGGTTTTGAATGAGTCTCTCTGCTCACCAAGGTGCACATTTTCCCCGCTGCCTCTGGGCCTATGTATTTTGCATTATTTTATGTAATTTCTTTTTCACCTACATACACATGTACTATAGTTATTTAGAATTAAACTAAGTGTCATTATATCAGCTTGACAAATGGCTCTTGCCTGTGTTAAGGCCTATGTGGACTTTGCAAATTTTAAAAATTATATGGCCTTTTGGCTGATAGGTCATTTTTGCATGTGTCTTACCAATGAAATAGACGGGAAAAAAATTGAAATTTACAGTTGAGGTCAAATGTATTCATACAGCAAGGGCTGCTGTTTTCAAAGTTATGTGGCATCGAAAAATCTGCCTATATTGGAATGAAAACCCTTCAGATTATTTGTTTTTGAACTCATGGCAGTGAAAAAACAAGAATCAAATATGATTTGCAGTTGTTAAGAGGCTCTGAATTCAAAATGTCCAAAATTTGGTGGGTCAAAAGAAATCATACACTTGGATTTTTCTCCAGTATGTGCAAAATAGGCATTGGTAAACCAACTAAATAATGGAAATTGATGTCAGAAATGGATGCCTCAATGCCTGATTATGTTTTGTTAATTTCTGAAATGCAAACTGTTGACTGACCTATTTTTTTCTCAAGGGATGTGATAAATTCCCCTCTTACACATTATTTCAATTTTTCAAAACTTATTTGAAGGAAAAAGCGTGTGGCATTTACATGAAAAGGTGAATAATTGAGTTCCAATGGTCAGGAAACAAATTGCATGCAGTATCTGAACAATTTCACACACCAAGGTCTACCATATACACCACCATGAGGAAGTATATGGAAAACTGGTCAACAGAATCACTGCACATGTGGGAAATGGATGAAGGCTGTCTGTCAGACAAGACTGAATTTTAGTCAGTATGGTAACAAACAACCCAAATTAACAATGAAAGAGCTCTGTGGAGAATTATGGACACAGGGGACATAGCTGTCAACAAGTGCTAACAAATTAACATTTCATCGACATGGCCTCTAAAAGGTTTCAATGCAAAGAAGAGCCAAAGCACCAAAACAAAACATCCAATTTCACCTCTAATAACTTCATGAAGTAGGAGAAAGATTTTTGGGATAAGTTATGAATCTCGACTGTACTTGAAACCAGATTATGTGACATTTTTACTGCATTGAAGCCCATTAGCCTGTGTCGAGGCAAAGTGTGTTAAACAATGCTTGCTCATAGCACTGTCCAGTGTCCACTATACCTGTAAATCTCCACCGAAATCCCTTCTTTCTTAATTTTGGGGTGTGATCCACTTTTCTGACCAAAACGCATTCTTGTTTTGAAGATAGGTCTCATCTATTTCTACTTATGCAATGATTCTGTTGACAGATAGGCTGCGGAGCCCACAATGGTCATCTACATGAAGGCATTGGCCTGTTAAATTTTTCACATACCACATGGTATCAGCACCCAGACTCTCTGAATTTTATTGCCATTGTTTTGATGTATTTTATGCATGTTCGGTTTCCCTTCACAATATTTTGAAATTTGAAATGAAATATAAGAGCAGTAACTTGTCACATCCCGTGGGGAAAACTATAGGTCAGTCAATTTTTGCTGTTCAGAAATTAAGAAAACCTCATCAGACATTGAGGCATCGTTATCTGACATCAATTTACATTGTTTAGTTGGTTTACCAATGCCTATTTTGCATATAGTGGAGAAAAATCCAAGTGTATGATTTCTTTTGACCCAAAAAAATTTGGACATTTTGAATTCAGAGTCTCTTAACAACTGCAAATCATATTTGATTCTTGTTTTTTCACTGCCATGAGTTAAAAAACAATCACAACAAATAATCTGAAGGGTTTTCATTCCAATATCGGCAGATTTTACAATGCCACATAACTTTTAAGACAACAGCCCTTGCTGTATGAATGCATCTGACCTCAACTGTAGAATGAAGCTGAAGCATGATTCATGACAGACGGAATTATTTCATGTTATTTCATAATAAATTTAATATGTATGATGTCTTCTTGTTTTATTTTGGTTTTATTAAAAAAACATATTTACCTTTTGCAGTTGTGGGATTTGTGCATTCTTGACTTCTTTGGCCACTTCTTTGGTCAGGACCTTACAAAAAGCCTGTTTCGCTGCTTTACTTTTTCCTAGTAGGATTCTGAAGAACCTGTCAAATTTCGAATTTGCAAGTGCCTGAGTGACGGAAGTTTTGAAATCCGGCCTTGTCGCTCCTTTTCGAGGACTTGTATTTGGTTTATATGACTTCTTCCGAGCGGAGATTCAAAGACCCCACTGTCCTAGTAGGATTCTGAAGAGCCTGTCAAATTTCGAATTTGCAAGTGCCTGAGTGACGGAAGTTTTGAAATCCGGCCTTGTCGCTCCTTTTCGAGGACTTGTATTTGGTTTATATGACTTCTTCCGAGCGGAGATTCAAAGACCCCACTGTCCTAGTAGGATTCTGAAGAGCCTGTCAAATTTCGAATTTGCAAGTGCCTGAGTGACGGAAGTTTTGAAATCCGGCCTTGTCGCTCCTTTTCGAGGACTTGTATTTGGTTTATATGACTTCTTCCGAGCGGAGATTCAAAGACCCCACTGTCCTAGTAGGATTCTGAAGAGCCTGTCAAATTTCGAATTGACAAGTGCCTGAGTGACAGAAGTTTTAAAATCTGGCCTTGCCGCTCCTTTTCGAGGACTTGTATTTGGTTTATATAACTTCTTCCGAGGCGGAGATTCAAAGACCCCACTGTCATCCATCACTTGTGCATCAGTGAGGATGCAGTTGCTAAGCAATGAGCAGAGCCCCAAATGGGCCCCATTTGGGGGGGGGCACAAATTTCCTAAATAGGAATACTAAATTAAACTACGTAGTTGAATTTATTTAGGCAACACATAGGCCAATGTGCCTGTATTTTCTGTAATGCTGTGTGGAAATTCTGTATTTTTGATGTCTTGAAACTGACAGGTTTGACAAATGGCTCTTAATATATCCCTCAGAAACATTATAATATTATGAACCTCAGAAACAGATATATTTCATTGAAAAATTAATGGAAACTTGTGCCTCTCTTGCATGGATCCTAAAAGACTTGATAAACTACAAAAAACAAATCGAATTCCTTTGATAATTCTTATTTATAAATACACAGTTGAAATCCACTGGATGCATTTAAAGAAAGTGTCCAAATCATCATCCTCGCCTGCCGACAAACTTCTTGGGGGGTAAACAACATGCAGCTACCGAACTTCCAGGCTGGAAAATGGATCAAGGGAAATCTTCCTTCTTGTTTTAATATGTTTTCCTGAGATAATGACGATAGAAGTCGGGTGACAGGAAGTCAAAATAAATTCATGTCTCAAACTGGCAGACAACATATCAAAAGTCATTCAGAATATCGGGTCCTTGTCTTTGCATTTGTTTTCTTCACATCATGGAGAGGAGTTTAGAATCTTTCATGGTAAAGATATCTGCAGTTTTTCCCTTAATACTCTTTCATCAATAGAATAGGGCTTCCAGTACAGCTGGCTCCACTGATTATGGTCAATAGACATCTACAGCAGATTCAAGGTTTCGAATGAGTTTCTGCTCACCAAGGTGCACATTTTCCCTATAAGTTGACCCGTGGGTGGTGGAGGGAATACCTGGACCACCATAATTCATATATTTAAGTAAGGCCAAACGGATGTCTTGTTGTCACCAAAGTCAAGAGTTTTTCATTCTCAAGGTGCCACTTTGTCCAGAAGTACCACATCTCCACAGAAGTACCTCACCTCCACATGAGCAAGTCATTATGAGCAAGTCCTTCATCTTCTGCACCATCAACCCTAATACAGTCAATTGGCCTACGAACCAGGTAGGGTTTCAAGTTATTCAGTTCTATGTATCAGAGGTTGCATTGTCATTTGGATGATGTTATGAAATGCTGGATAAGCCAAAACGTTCAACACCTCTTCAGCCTCTATCTGGGGCTGTTGCTGTGGTTACTTCCTGCAACTCTTTGACTTCTTGCCTCACTTTGGTGATGCTGATTTTTCGGCTGTGTTGGTTTTTCAGGGTTGGATTTTGAAATGTTTTTCATTGGACTTATTTCTGTTGTTGTTTTTCTTTTCTCTGTATATTCATGTAGTTTTGTTGCAAATTTTATGATTCAACGTTGTGCTGTTCCAAACTTTTATGCTATATCGGGTATTTCTCCTTCAGTGTTTTCAAATGTGTGCCTGCAGTCAGAACAAGGCACATGTACTACAGGGTGACCCAAAAAAAAGTTCACACTTGTGCAAATGAACTTTACCAATGCACACTTCAGCTGAAAAGTGCACAATCTTCATGAAATTACACACAGTGATGTACCTACATATTGCAAAAACACTGTTAAAGTTATTTTGTCCTAGTTAAAAAATTGACCTCACAGTGACCTTTTATGTAACCTATATCCTTGAAATTCATGTGTTTTGACCTTTTCGTCTGTTTCTTGCATGAACATTTTTTTAGAAGTCAGCTGATAGGTAAAATATCTTGAAGGTAATGCCATCTATGTATGCCATTGATATGGGTAGTCAGGCTTGGTGGGAACAGAATTATTTCTGATCAAAATTTGCCAAAAATTTAACTGGCCACTTTTGAGATCCTTCACGGTGGGTTTAAGCTGGTCGGAATGTTTATTGATCTTCAGAACATAGTTTGTGCACCTCTCGCCATGATTTGATGTATTATTTATCCAGGTTGACTGTATGTTTTATCAGCTCATTTAGGAATAATGAAATACATGGCTGTCCGTCAACTACCAGGGTTGTAATTGCCCAAATTCCATTAATACAATGTATATGGTCCTAAGACAACATTTTTAAATTTTTGTAGTATGTCAACTATATTTTCTGTCAATATCATGACAATGCTAGGATAAAAGCATCCTCAGTGATTATCTATACAAGGAGAGATTGGTGGTACACAATGACCAGTCAAGTCCTCACATCTCCATTTCATGTGCCATAATTTCAGAGTTAGACATAATAAGGAACAAGGCATTTATTAGGCCTCCATACTTA
This sequence comes from Platynereis dumerilii, assembly GCA_026936325.1. NCBI lineage: Eukaryota > Metazoa > Annelida > Polychaeta > Phyllodocida > Nereididae > Platynereis > Platynereis dumerilii. Next base: position 107,566,916 of record JAPTHN010000002.1, read on the forward strand.
ATTATAAGACACTTTTTGACTTTACTTTTCAAATATTTCCTGCTAAATAGAAATAATCTCTCCTAGACCTGGCATATTATGCCTTGCGTGACCATTTGACATTATTCTAAGGGGTTCTGATGTTTGCTGGACCAAATTTTCCTGTGTCAAGCTTCTTTACATACCAGTCAACAAATTTCAATCAGTATTTTATATCTCAGACCACTCATATCGACATATTCAACAGCCTTATCCATGCATCCTCTTCAACCCGGCACAGCAAAAATCAGGGACAACTCACACTTTGTCATAGCAGAAAGGCTATGCACGTATGTCTGTCGTTTTGGGTTTTCAAACGCAATGTGTTGATGATTACCAACAAACAGGGCCATAAATCAAAGTCATGTGCAAAAAATTTATGATCTTATGACCACTCAAAGAAGTGTGAACTTTTTTTTGGGTCACCCTGTATAGTAATTTAGGATTAAACAAGTGTCATTATATCAGCTTGACAAATGGCTCTTGCCTGTGTTAAGGCCTATGTAGACTTTGCCAATTTTAAAAATTATATGGCCTTTTGGCTGATAGGTCATTTTTTCATGTGTTTTACCAATGAAATAAACGGGAAAAAAAATTAAAATGCTGAGAAGTTGGTTATTCAATTTCGTGATTACACTGTAAGACAGTTAATTTTGAACTCAACATTTCTCTCTTAAATAACTTGTAATATTCAGGATTTTTCTCGAAGTGACACTGTTTGTGATTTTTTGTTTTAATTGAAATTTAGAATGAAGCTGGAGCATGATTCATGACAGACTGAATTATTTCATGTTATTTCATAATAAATTTTAAAAATGTGTCTATATGTATGATGTCTTCTTGTTTTATTTTGGTTTTATTAAAAAATATATTTACCTTTTGCAGTTGTGGGATTTGTGCATTCTTGACTTCTTTGGCCACTTCTTTGGTCAGGACCTTACAAAAAGCCTGTTTCGCTGCTTTACTCTTTCCTAGTAGGATTCTGAAGAGCCTGTCAAATTTCGAATTGGCAAGTGCCTGAGTGGCAGAAGTTTTGAAATCCGGCCTTGCCGCTCCTTTTCGAGGACTTGTATTTGGTTTAGGCCTGTATAACTTCTTCCGAGGCGGGGATTCAAAGACCCCACTTGTGTATGCCAAAAGCATATATAATCATTTACAAATATCCACAAAAGGCAGTCATGGATTTTCGCACAGTCTTTTGACTCTGACCAAAGAGCCTATTTGACTATTAGCCTATTTGATATTAACCTCAATTTTCATTGGCTGTTGGATATTAGATTGAAATCTCATAGAATTCTCAGTGTGTCCAATGAGGATGCAGCTTAATATCCACTGGCCAATCAATGGCAATCATGGCTCTGTGGATATTAGGGTTGACTGTCATTGGCTAGGATATTTGGCCAGATTCTCATTGGACAGGATATTAGGTGGCATTCTCATTGGACAAACTATTAACTACAGTGCCCCCTACTGTGGATATTAGGGTGGATTCTCATTGGTCAATATATTAGGGCGTATTCCCATTGGTCAGCTCACTATTATCCAAAGTTGGATATTTGTCAAAATCCACAATAGTTAAAAGAGTTATTGCTAGTGACTTGGGCATGTGTCCAAAGTATAAGGTCTTTGCCAAAATCCACTATAGTCGGGAGTGAGCGATGATGAGTGATTTAGGCATGCACCCAAAGGACCTATATTTTGCCCAAAGGCCTCGCGGATATTTTGAAGGATGCGATGACTTTTGGAAAGTCATGCCAAAAGGAGTCATAATGTCCAAAGGCCCTATAATTTTCCCAAAGACCCTAAAATTTGCCAAATGACCCTATATTTTGCCCAAAGGCCTAATATCCATGCCAAATAGGCCTATTGGGCACAATAGTGGATATTGGCGGTAACACCACTGTCATCCATCACTAAGTTGATCCATGGGTGGTGGATGGAATAAACAAGTTGCTATGTGCAATACTCCGCCCGCCATTCATATATTTAAGTAAGGCCAACCGGATGTCTAGTTGTCACCAAAGTCAAGAGTTTTTCATTCTCAAGGTGCCACTCTGTCCAGAAGTACCACACCTCCACAGAAGTACCCCACCTCCTCATGTGCAAGTCCATATGAGCAAGTCTTTCATCTTTGCACCGTCAACCCTAATGCAGTCTATTGGCCTATTAGCCAGATAGGGTTTCACTTCCTCTGCACTGTAAAATTGTTTTTTTTAAATCTTTATCTTGTCATCCATCCAAAAACTATGTTTCCTTGAAACGTGCTTCATTGGCTGAGAGCATGGTGTCATGTTGAGGCTGTTTTTGGATCATCCTAAAGATCATTACCAAAATTCCATAGAGTTGACGTAGCTTGTTTTTTTTTAGTTATGATAATCTGTCCTCAAATTTGATATTGTCGACCGTGACGGGTAGTGATCTCCCCACACACAATGCAAGCCATTGCTCATGAATCGTATCACCGTATATTTACAACATCAGCTTTGGATAATTTATGTCATGTCACATGGCCCATGTCACTTGAGGTCACCTTCACGTCACTTTCACTTTCTAGCCATGCAAATGCCGCCTCTAGCCCAGGGGTGTCATGAAAAATTTGAAGTCTGAAAAAGGTCTAAAAGCTGACAGCAAAGAGACTAAAGTGAAATCCCCCTAAAATGTCTTTAATTCACAACTCATGTAAAAACTGTATTTATCTTTTGTTTGACAGTCCATCCTTCACCTCATTGCTGGCTCCTCTTCCTGTCCTAATTAGCCTATCAAGTGCATAAATACAGGACGTAAAAGCCCAATCATCCATTCTTCGATGGTCCTTTGGAATTGTTCTTAAACTTTTTGGGGGGAATATTTTACTCCACTTTTTTGCATGATGACGGCACATACACTGTTGAACCATTTAGTTTTGAGAAATTCATCTGCATGCACTCCATCAGAGAGATGGGCATCCGTGAACTTGGTAACTTTCCTCCTCTTTCCCAGGTGACCCTGTTTAATGGCAGATCTATTTATGACAAGGTTCAAGATTTGAGTCAGACAATTGGGACATTTTGGTCCTAAATTTTATTTTTGAATTTCGGTCTGAAAAATAGCCTAGTTTTTTTTACACTTACGAAGTTCAATATCCTGTAACAACTTGACAAAACAAACAATCAAGGTCGACCCAAGGCAATTTTTTACTGCAAACAAAAACTAGATGTTTTCTTTCACAGACAATATCACTTTTTTTTTTGCCTGTAATATCACATCGTCAATAACATCTGGTTCATAGTAAATAAGAAAACTTTTTACCCAATACACAAAGTTACACTATCCTGTAACAACTCAACAAAATGATTAAAATTTTTTTACCCAATAGTAGTACACTATCCTCTGACGATTTGACAAAACGAACAATCAAGATCAATCCAAGGCAATTTTTTTGTATTTTTTCTGCTAACAGCTACTAGATGTTTCTTTCAGCAACAATATCGCATACTCCTTTCCTAATGAAAAAGTTAATCTATTTTATTACATTCTATCAAGATAATGAAAAAGTTAATCGCATTCCATCGTACTTGCCAACTATACTTGGTAAAGTCATTGATATACTTTCTTAAGTCCGTATAAGGGACGACATAGTCCGTTAAATTTTTTCTTAAGGCTCTCTTCGCATGAAGATCAGCCATCTCATTTCCTTTGATATCAACATGACTTGGGATCCAACAAAATATAATCTCCTTGTTTTCTTCCATTGCTGCTAAGGTAAAAAGAATGTCTAATACAAGAGGTGTTTCCACCTGCTTGTTAGCTATAGCCTGTAATATAGGCAGACTTTGAGTCAGAGCAAATTATAAAATTGTTAGTTTCTGAGTTGACTGCCATTTCTACAGCCTTGTAGATAGCTGTAAGTTCCGCTGTGAATATTGAGCAGACATCAGGTATACGTTCATTACAGTAACTTGTTTTTGCAGAGGTGACTGCATAACCAGTCAGAAGTCCATCTTTGGACCCATCCGTGTAAAGAAACTGTATGACGAATACCGGGATCTTATCATGAGGAAGGGTACACGGCGCAATTGATGGAACCTGCGCTTCAGCAATTATGCAGTTGTCTTTGTTTATTATGTCATAGTAAGGTTTCATTTGAAGCCCTAGGGTTTTTATAACGCTTTGTTTAGTCATATAAATTTGTTGGTACTTTGGCTGGAATACCGAGTAAAAAGCCGGATTTGTTGGACATGCTGCCAGTTTTACAAAATATTGCAGCGAAAGTTTTATACGCCGTATAAAATTTATAGGTTGGCACACGCCAGATAAATTGTGTATGCCACTACTAATGTAGTATTGTACTCCTACATTACAAAACAAATTATTGAATCACACAGTATGCATTAAGGTAGGAAAATTATCTGTAGAAGGTTTGTTTTTGTTTAGAAATAATAATTAGTAGGCATGTGTTACCACCAATATCCACTTTTGTGCCAAATAGGCCTATAGGGCATGGATATTAGGCCTTTGGGCAAAATATAAGGTATTTTGGCAAATTATAGGGTCTTTGGGTAAACTATAGGCCCTTTGGGCACTAAGACTCCTTTGGGCATGACTTTCCCAAAGTCATCGCGTCCCCTGAATATCCAGAAGGCCTTTGGGCAAAATATAGGTCCTTTTGGCGCATGTCTAAATCACTCATTATCACTCACTCCTGACTATAGTGGATTTTGGCAAAGATCTTATACTTTGGATACATGCCCAAGTCACTCGCAATAACTCTTTTATACTATTGTGGATTTTAACAAATATCCAACTATGGATAATAGTGAACTTACCAATGAGAATACACCCTAATATCTTGACCAATGAGAATCCACCCTAATATCCACAGTAGGGGGCACTGTAGTTAATAGTTTGTCCAATGAGAATGCCACCTAATATCCTGTCCAATGAGAATTCGGCCAAATATCCTAGCCAATGACAGTCAAGCCTAATATCCACAGAGCCATGATTGGCCAGTGGATATTAAGCTGCATTCTCAATGGACACATTGATAATTCAATTAGATACCAATCAAATATCCAACAGCCAATGGAAATGGAGCCTAATATCAAATAGTCTAATAGTCAAATAGGCTCTTTGGTCAAAGTCAAAAGACTAAGCCAAAATCCATGACAGACTTTTGTGGATATTTGTGAGTGATTTTATATGCTTTGGGCATACACAGCATGTATTTTTCACATTTATAGTCAGCAAAAATTTATTTGCAAATTTTGGTTTTTCATCCTATTTAATAGAATAATGCAAATATGATATCAAAAACCTTCCTATGTTTGGAGTGATGGAAATAATGTTTTTTATTGTATCTTTTACAAATTAACATCTGTAAGACATAATTTGGTGTTCAATGGTAGATTAGAAGGGTTACCCAAGGAATACACTCATTCACATTCTTTTCTAACGTATGGCTGTCAAATAGGACATCAAAAGCAAAATTGTCATGGAATTGAATCATAAAATCATAGTTCAAAACATCGAGATCTGCAAACTTTTATTCCCCGAAGCATAGTACATTTTTGGTTGACATGATTTTTTTTACCTATTTCACAAAATAATGCCAAATTGGGCTAACAAGGTCTGTGCTGACTGTATCTTAGGGTATTATAACAGAAATATTATTCAAGAAAATTAATGTAGATAAAAATTAATGTAGATAAAAGAATTGCCATACTGATGAGCAATGATATGGTATGAAAATAAGTCAAATTATATTCATCTGCATTTTTTTGCAAGATTATGACCCATACCTGGCAAAGAGACTCACTCCTGCAAATTCAATGACTATGCTAGTAGATACATATCGTATAGTAGGAAACCTCAAGACGCAAGCGTCGTATCAATGATGAATGTAATGTAAGCCCTGGTATGGCCATTACTTTGGGACATGGTGAGGGTGAAAAATTCATTGAGAGGTGTACTTACTTTCTGCAGCAACTGTATCATGTTATATATTAAAATTTTGCAACGTAATACTATTTATGTATTTTACAACATTTGTGCAGCACCTATTCCAAGAACAAAAAGTTCCAGGGCATGTGATGTCATATTGGACATAGGCCTATATCAGGCATTAAATATGTTAAAATTGATGCTATAAAATTGGTGCTAAAGTACATACAAACATATTGCCAACTTTTCTGCCCTCTGAGCATCTAATAATAAGAGGGCAAATCATATGTTGTAAAGCAGTTCCTTTTTAAGAGCCTTGCGCACTGCCTTCCAGAAACGAGGCTGCAAAGCAGGGTCTTTGGGCCACGCGATGTACGTTTTTGTGGTAAGGATGTGGACAAGGTGAGGGTTTAGAAGTTCTTCAGGAATGCTTTCCAAAAGAATGACCACAAGCCGACTGTCACCTTGTCTTCCACCATCTGTGCTGGCACGAGCCATTTCCAGCTCAAATCTGCACCAATGGCTAGTTGCGAAGGCTTTAGATAAGATGATGATGGTCTTGCGACTTTCAACGATACTCTTCCTTATATTGTCAGTGATGTATTCACCAACAAGCCAATCCCGGTGGTGTATACACAGGGAGTAGCCCTTCTCATTGAGGTATTCCTTATCCACATGATGAAGGAATGTATGTTCCACCCAAGGCAAGTCATCACTATGGTATGCAACAAAGGCGTCATACTCATATTGTTCTTCATTTTGTATTTCTCTGTATCGATGGATTCCTGCTTTAGCCAAGAAAAATATATATCTGATACGCCACTGATAATGTCTAATCAAGTACATGATTAAGAGGAGACTCATACCAGCCAGAGCAGTTCCTATGGGTTTCAAAATTGCCACCCACGGCTCCTCACAGTCTAGCACTTTAATGTCCAACTTTCTTGTCTTGTGTTGTCCTGGAGGGATGCAACGAAGATTGTCCTGCTGAGGGATGTAAATATGTTGACTCTTGATAGTTTGTACTATCCACAATATGTCACATGTGCACTTCAAATGGTTGCCTTGTAAAGACAATTTCCGCAGATGGAGCAAGTTGACAAATGAAATCCAACTGACTGCATCAATCCCGTTGTTGTCCAGGTACAATTCTTCCAGTTCACTTGTGTTTTTAAAGGCTCTTGGTTGAATGAATGAAATATAGTTGGCATTGAGATAAAGTATTTTCAGGTGTCTCAGTAAGCTGAACATCCCTGGAAATAATTTTGGTATTTTACAGTTATTCAGGCCCAATACTGTTAAATTATGCAAGTTTACCCAGATCGTTTGGAGCTGTATGCCAGCACTGCCAATTAGGTTGTCAGATAAATGCAGTGTCTTCAACATTGTCATGTTCCTAAAATTGCTTGCACTCTGGTATTCCAGTGTCAGGCTATTTTGAGAAAGGTCTAAGTGTGTGAGGTTCACAAGACTGGAAAATGCCCCATCTTGTATATGTGTCAGCCCACAATCTTTCATTTTCAAGGTAGAAAGTGATGACATGTTATGAAACAGATTTCTTCTTACTGATGTAATGCCATGATTTCTGCTCAAATCCAGAAAGTTAACATTATCCAATTCCCATAGAGTACCTGATGTAAATGATTCAATGTCATTTCGAGCTAGGTCAAGTTCTTTGAGCGCACTACCTCTTAGTCCATTCAATTCTCCTTTGAAATCAAACAAATGGTTATTCTTTAGGACAAGCACAGTCAAGCTATGTAGACCTCTGAAGGTGTTCCTTTCTAGTTTATGCAATTTGTTTAAAGACAGATCTAATTTCTCCAGGGCTCTCAAGTGAACAAAAGTCTCAGTGCCAATATATTCAATATGACAATCTTTGAGACTGAGGGTTCGTAATACATTTGGCTGAAAGCCATCAAATATTGTTTTATTTATTGATTTAATGGGATTTCCATCCAAGGTAAGCTGTTGGAGAGTGGAGTTTGAAAGACTTGATAAGAGATTTGTCAAATCTTTCCCTTGCAGCCTATTGTACTGTAAGTACAAATATTTCAACATGGGAAGTTTAGCTAAAGAGTTTGGTTCTATTACTTCGATGTGAGCAAAAGCGATAAATATCTTCCTGAGTCTTGGCAAATCAAAAAATGAATGACGCCTAAATGTTGGGATTATGTTATAACTTAAGTTGACATCTCTTATATATTTGGGTAATGGAGGCACACCTGACAAGCCAATATGTCTGATGTCAAGGTTATATATTTGTGTTAGAGAGCTGATCCAATTGTGAGATCCATTTAAGGGATTATATCCTAAGTACAACTGTCTGAGATGACTGAGGTCTGCAAAGGTACGGTTTTGAATTTCCTTAAATGAATTTCTTTGCAAACTTATAAATTTAGCGCTGAAGCCATGAAAGGCATCTTCCTCAACATAACTAATTTTGCAAGAATTTGCATCTATTGTCGTTACGTTCTGCAGTGGCCGTATGATGTCTTTAAATGACCCATTAAAATAATTTCCAGTCATGAGAATAAGATGCAAGTTCGTAAGATTGCTCATGCATTCGAGAGTTCCCTCACTCAGGATCAATTTGTTGTGTGACAATTTGATGTCCGTGATGCTTTTCAAATGGCAAAGCGTATTAATAATCCTTGATGTCAACTGATTGTGGTCCATAGTCAAGGACTGAAGCTTCTGCAAGTGGATCATGGCACTGGGATTTACTATCCTCAGTTGGTTTTGCTTGATGTTGAGCGCAATGAGGTTGTTAAAACATCTGAATGCTGTGTTGCTTATGGCAGTTATTTTGTTCTTTGCGATAGTCAGTTTGACAAGTGCTTCATAGTTCACACACTTTGGTGGCCCCTGGAGGATTCCCATATCAGACCCTCTGACAATGAGTTCAGTTGTGTGCTCTGGAACATCAGGGATCCTCATCCAAAAACCTGTTCGACATACAACTGTCACATTTTGTAAGCTTGTTGTATGACAATTACAAGAGACAGTACAGTTCATCGACTTTAATCCACTGCTAGTAGTAGTTAATGACAGAATGCATAAGAGATATACGCAGAAATACATCATGTCACACTTAACAGACAATCCTAATGTGCAAGTGTGATTCTGTAAGTTGGAGTGATTTTGTGCTGTCTGAATGTGGCTAATCTCATATTAATGCAAACTGGTCAATGACCTATAATCATTACATCCTTGCTGTTTGCTTCATGTAGATCCTGATTCAAACATTGCAGTAAGCTTGTATTGGATACCAATATCCTTATAAGTTTCAAAAATAGAATGGATAGCTGGTATGACCAGTGGTATGTGTAATTATCTGGTCATGTAAATTATTATTTTTCCCTGAGTGACCCTATTCAGGTTTCCTGAAGTTACATGTTATTAGAATTAAAATGTCAACCTAGTAATAACTGAATGCAGCTTACAGAAGTTTATCGATGAACATAACAGTCTCCTCATACTCCTCTACTCTTTACCTTCAGCAAACTAAGTTCGAGGAAGGTATTGTATTCACTTCGGTAAAATGATGTCTGTCCACCAAGCTGGCAGGCGTTGGGCGGATAGATCATTTCAGGGCCGCGACTCGGCCCCACGGAGGAGATGCAATGGTAATCAGAAGTGTTGATTCTGTGAAAGGATTTCTTCCTGCTGTGATGCATTCTTGAAAACTTGTTCTCTGATATCACAGATCATACTGTCATAGGTTGCTTTGGTGTCATATATGGTGATGTCACCTGGTGTGAAGCCTGCACCCATCACAGAACAGTAAAATGTAAATAGGAAGCAGCTAGTGTACGATATGAGAATTATTGGAGCCTTTTTGCATCTTCTCTTAGTATATATAGCCCCCGCAGGTCTCGGGCCTCCCCGTGGCGGTGGGTGGTAACACTAAGGTGAAGACCTCTATCCTTAGTGGCCAACATGAGACAGTGCGCATGCACGGTGTGTCCCCTACCTTACAGGGGAATATCAATGAATATGTCATTTACCATGATTCCAAACCGGATCGTACGTCAACCGGGTTACCAAGGTGCGCGTCCCTCAGCGGGAAACCAGGCTGAGATCGAAAAATTTGCGACTGGACTACCAAGATTCCCACGGACAAGTACATCATCAGATGACTTGATTGACCCTGACCGCCCCTCACACATGTCAAAAGATGAAAATTGCCTTGTGATACATGGACTTGAGAAATCGCTGGTGGACCTATCAGCAATCGCTGTGTACGAAATTGTTGCAGACATTTGTGACAACACACTAGCAGATAAAATACAATGTCAATTCAATGGAACATTTCTCATTCACCCACGGAATGACACACAAAAAGAGAAACTGACCCTTGTCAAAGAAATAGCGAATACACAAGTCTCCATTGAACCTTTCCAAAAACCAGGCAAAGGCATTATCTTCTCGGAAGAGAGCAAGACATGCACAGACTCTCAACTGAAGAAGTGGTTCCACAAACATGGCATTACCAAATTCAAACGTTTGTCCCAACGAAATGGTTATGAATCCATAAAACTGACATTCAAAAACAACAATGTACCCAAGAAAGTACCTGTAGCTTTTGAAAAGTGCAGAGTTTGCCCACTCTTTCCCTGACCAAAACGCTGTTTCAATTGCCAATTGTATGGACATATCAGCACAACATGTAGACGGTTCACAATTTGTGCCAATTGTGGTGATCGAGATCACACTCACACGAGAGACAAACCATGCTTCAGGCCCTCGCATTGTGTCATTTGCAGAGGGGACCACCCTGCGTTTAGCCACAACTTTGAAGTCTTCAAAAGAGAAAAAGAAATTGTACAATATGTGATTGACACAGGATGTTCCTTTCCTGAAGCCAAGCGCATAGTCCAACAGGACATGGACAAAACTGACCAAGACGCAGATTATCCAAGACCAGTTTTACATTTGTCACCACGGAAAAGGATTCAACTTAATGGGGACCTTTTCCTGGATCTCTTTCGGACAACGCCTTCACCAGACCGACCAAAGACGGGAGAAACTGTGAAACATCCTGAATCTGACTTATGCACACAACCAAGTAAAAAGATTCAACAAAGTCAACCATCCTCTCCTTACGCTCCACGGACAAAACTGTCACCACAACAACCGAAGAAGAAAGAAACAGCTCCACGGACAAAAATGTCACTACAACAACCGAAGAAGAAAGAAACAGCTGCTGAGTACAAGAAACCATCCAAAACAACAAATCAAGCCAGCTCAACAGACCAACAATTTCCTTGCATAGACAAGAGAAAAATGACAAGCAACAACAAAGCACCTGTCACATCTCACAGACCTAACATATCAAGAACCTTGACACAAACCAAGTATGTCTCTAAATAGCCCACTCAGGTGCTGATGAGACGTAAAAAACCAACTCACTCACTCACTCACTCTTAGTATATATATACTATAGTACCTTCAAGTGCATGGGTTCTTTGTGCTCAGCCCCTATTGCATGTATATGGATGAAGTTTGGCACACATATAGCCAGTATGGTCTAGTTGTGCCTTTTTATGGTCTGATTGTTGGATATTCTATCCTTTTTGAAATGTTGAGAAAAAACAAGAAAATGTTTTTTTTTTCGTTTCCAGGCAAAAACTAGGTCTCGCTATTGTGTGCGCAAGGATGAAATCTGATACACATATCACCTTTGTAGTGTAGCAGTGCATTCTGATTGTCTAATTGATAGGTATTTATCACTCTTTGAAATATACAGAAAAAATTAGAAAAATATGAATAAATCGATTTTTTTTGGTTTCCGACTAACAGCTCACAATCTATATCTTGTACATGTATGAATCTACACCATAATATATGTAAATTTGTTTAGTCAGGCCTTTCCACAGCTTTCTATGGCTTTCCATAGCCTGGCAGGCAGGTAGGCAGATGGTTGGACAGTGGGCTTTTTGATAATTTCAGGCCAAGTCTAAGTCACTATTATATATAGGGACATGCATACTGTACATGCAATTAGGTAAGCGCGTCTCTTTTATGGAGAATTTTGTCTTTTAAAGCAGTTGTTCACTGAAGGTGTGCTGCTATGAAGCCCATGTTTTTACCTTTCTCCAGTATTGTCTGTGAGTGGATTACAAAGTAATTTCAATATGTAATCAACTGACTTAATGGGGTAACTATACTGAGTACATGTACATAATCTGTCTGATTACTTGCTAGAACTCTCACACGCAGATTGCAGTTGCTTTTCCTTTTTGCGTTTGTGACTTTTATTTAGTTTCCTTTTACATTGTGGACCATGCATTGTCATCACAAAATTATCTCTCTGTCACTGACAATTGCAATCAAATCATGTTTTTGTAGTCAGCATCTCAGAATTATGTGCAAAGTAGAATTTTTGTCTCAGGCTGGCTTTATTATTTCTACAACTGCAATACACATTGCACAAAGTGAGCCATGTTACCAGTTTCTGTGTTCAGAGGTTTCTAATTAGAAGGCATATGGGAATGTGCATCCTATGGCTATGATGAACTGCTCACACTTAGAAATGCATACTCTTTACAGGTGATTTCATTACCATGCGATTCTGGTCATTTGCCTGTGAGGAATCAATGCACAGTATATACTTGCTACGTTTGATATATTGGCTGTGTGACGTTCTGTTGTTTCTAAACCAATCAGATAAAGCAAAAATGCTATGTATTTAGTGTGTAAAGAGTCTTAGAATCGCGTTCTAATGAAATTGCCTGTAAAAGGGACAGATTTTGAAAGATTATCCTAGCATTTGAACTGTACAATCCCATGTTTGTGAAACCCAATTCGAAAGTTCATTGTCTGAGCAGGTCTTGATTTCCTTGGAGAAGCCTTTGCCTGGTCTTTTAAAAGATTCAATGATGATTGGGCATCGTTTATCTCATGGATCCTTGTTAATTTCTCATTTTGCTCTGGGGTTGCAGGCCCCCGCAGGTCTCGGGCCTCCTCGTGGCCTTTTCTTCTCAAAAGAGAGCCGGACATGCACTGATTCTCAGCTAAAGAAGTGGCTTCAGAAACATGGTATTGAACCATTCATACGTGTTTCCCAACAAAATGGATATGAATCACTACACCTGACATTCAAAGACGACAAACTTCCCAAGAAATTACCTGTAGCTTTTGAAAATTTCGCCCCATCTTTCCTTGCCCAAAACATTGTTTTAATTGCCAAATCTATGGCCATTTCAGCAATACGTTTAGAAGGCCAACAGTTTGTGCGAATTGTTGTTAACTGGATCACACTCAAACTAGAGAAAAACCATGCTCCAGTGAGTGAGTGAGTGAGTGAATTAGTGTTTTACGTCTCATCAGCTTGGTTTGTGTCTTTATAGTTGTTCTTTTGCTACTTAGTTATTTCTTTTTTGTGTCGTGGTTTCCGTCGTCCGTTGTTTTCTTACCAATTTCAGAGCAACAGACAAAAGGCCATGAATGACCAGTAAAATGAGGATTCCATAGAATTCATCAGTGAAGGTGTACTTGGTGACTAAACTGTGTATTTCTGTTTTGGTTGTGTGTGTATCTTCTGGCCAGGAGTACAGCTTTTAACACAGTCCTGTGGGATATGACCCTTTTCCTGAAAGGTCGCATAAGTCTGACTTAGCAATTGTGTCAATTTTCCTGCGATTTGGACAAATCGTTTTACTCGGTATTACACAGGGTAATACCAAATGATACTCAAATGATTTTTTTAAATCATGAGGTTTCCAAAACATTGCATGTTGCAATATCTGAAGAAATTTCAAGTTGGTATGGCACTGATTTACCAAAATCACATTATTCCAGCATCTTGCAAAGAATGTGGAAAAAAACAAAACAATATAATTTGGTATATCAGTGATTTGCCCAAATCACTGAATTTCAAGTGTCTTGCTACATAAGTGTGGATATTTGTTCAAATTGCTGCATTGCAAAGCACAAAGTTTTTGCAAATGTTCTTAGCAAACTGGGAAAAATGAAATGATGATGGATGGATGGATGGATGGATGATTGGGGCTTACCGTCCTGTATTTTTTGCACTTGGTAGGCTAATTAAGACAGGAGGAGGGCACAGCAATGAGGTGAAGGATGATTGAAACAGCCATCCAACATAGGCCAAGGTGACCTGGCAAGAGCTGGATTCAAACCCTAGACCCAGCGATTGGCAGCCCAGCGTGTTACCACTAGACCAACCCTCCCCCATAATGAAGTGATAGATAGATATGGTAAGTGCAGCCCTCTAAGCCCAGTTCTGGGCGCTCACGAGGGTTGATTGATGACATGGGAGAGAGAGCGGTAGTCCGCAACATGTTACACATTTACCCCATGTGAGGGATCTTTTACTTGCCCAGCATAGAAACTGATACAAGGGGCCGCCAATTTAACGTCTCATCCGAACGACATCCAGCTGTGATTTTGCTCATGAAGGTTCACTGAAAATTTTGGGTTCCCCACCCGGGGTTCGAACCCATGCAGGCAAAGACCTTCAGCGGAGCAGGCGGGAACCTTAACCACTAGGCCACCCAGCTGCTGTTGTGATGAAAACACAATGAAAAGCATAGTGAAGAGCTAAAAAGAATGTCCTATTCTTTTTGTGGCAGAAAAGTGGGATGTGATGTGATGGTATGCTGTCTGACAAACCGCCTCAGAAGCTGCCTGCTCTGAGCGCCCTGCATGACCAAGTGTGTAGTTGCCCAAAAAGAAAGTGCCAGATTCATCCATCATCATACCAGTATTTCAGAATACTGGAGTTTGTCCTGTATGAAATAGAGGTTAATATAATTCTGAACAACATACTGTTCTAAATAATGGTCAAAACCAAAGGTGTGAACAATTGAAGACTCTTTTGGCTTTCCATAAAAATTCATGAAGAAACACTTCACATGTTCAATCGTTTGTTTTTGCACTACTTCCCTATTCCTTGTAACCTTCCGTTATCCTGGTATAAGATAACGATAGTGATAGCTTTATTGGCCATAACCTGATACAGAAAAAGAAATTTTGTTACATGGCATTTGACAGTGAGTACGGCCAAGATTAAAGAATTTAAAAGCAACATGGACAAAAGTTCCTTGCAGACGCTTTGTGTAAGCCCTAGGGACTCTCAACTCTACTACTAGTTAACAATTCACATTCATGAAACAACGGGTGGGATCTGAATTTCTGGACTTTCTTAGCCAGAGCCAAAGTTCTTTTCCTCTTCTGCACAGTCATGGTGTTGAAACAGACGCTTGCAGATACTACAACGTCGTTCAAGGTCCTTCACCAGTGCCCCTGACAACATGCCATAAGAGGCTGGACAAGCACATAATAGTGACAATGTAACAGCAGCATTGAATTACAGTCAGACATACAATGTTAACATCAACTTTCAGTTTACATGTACTGCAAATACAATACATCTTTATCTGAGATTTCCTAATTTGACTACTAACTTGTGTTTTAAAAAAGGAGCATCTGTAATCGATCCATATCCCCAAATGCTTATAATTATCCGAAGTCCCCTACCTCCTTTCTATTGTCATCTGCCAACCGTTTTCATGGCCCCTTAATATGATTCTACAATTTGTAGACATGTTTTTTTGGGACATACTCTGTATTTCTTGCTTCTATGGGATGCTAAGTTTTAACTACAAGTATTTACCGAAATTTGGCCCCCAACTATTTATTTGTCATTGACCAGTGGATCAGCATTGGGACTAGGTCAGTTCATCAGATCTAGACAATTTTACAGTCCAATTTAGAACTCGGGTCCTCATTCCTACTCATGTAATGTGAAAGGGGTGTAAGACTTGGTTGAAATAAGACTTGATCTGCTCAAAGAAATGGGTAAAACACAAGGTTTTCATGCAGCACCAAAAAGGCAAACCATGTTGCATGAACCACTTTTTGTAAATGCCTATAGTGTTCACTCTTCACCCTTCAATAGTGATGTGCACAAAATGATTATTGCAAATCAGCCAATGATAAAAATAGCACAACTCACCACGGTCTCCCCTGTTGTCAATTGCTATGACATCATAAATATTAAATTTGCTGCATCACCCCTTGCAATCAAAAAAAAAAGAGTAGATTATTTTTCGATTATTTATTTTTTCCCAAACACATCGTAAATACATGTATACAACGAAAATAAGTAAAAAGTAAAGACTGTGTTTGAGGTGAATGCACCCAAGTTAAGAAAAACTGTAACAGGCGTAGCCTGGCATGCACACACATTTGTTACTAAATAACATAATAAACATAACATAATAATTATTCATAATTCTGTAAATTTCCATGCTGATAGTCTGATGTTATATTAACATAAGTTTATATATCTATATTACATAAATTGGCCTATTATATAAAGACACATTATAATATAGTTGCCGCCTCTGTTTGGCAATCTGCAGATTCTTGTTTTCGGGACAATCACTAACTTCATACATGAAACTTCACATTGTTTATGCAACAAGTTATATGCAGATTAAGTTTTCTCCTTATATATCCCTATCAATGAAGACTTTTAAAATGACGAAGGGGGAGGGTTGGTCTAGTGGTAGCGTGCTGGACTGCCAATCGCTTGGTCCAGGGTTCGAATCCAGCTCTTGCCGGGTCACCTGGGACTTCAGACTGAGGCACAGACCAGTCAACACATACACCAAAAGAGCTCCAGTTAAAATAGCAAAATATCTCAAGAAAATAGCAACACAAACACACGAAAAACTGCAACGTACAAGCCTTCATACCTGAGAAGCTACAAATAATGATGAAAGTCAACTCACACAAGCATAAAAGAAGAAAATAGATCGTTTCTCAAGAGTACAGGAGACAGTTCAAATCAGTCCAAGGCCTGTTGCTATGGAGGGCATGGCCAGCATGCTTAGCAACCATGACGTTATGCAGCCCTTAACTACCTTGCTGCTGCCCTTAACTTCTTTGCTGCAGGACTTCACCGCCTCGATGTCACAACAGATGAGTGTAGTCCTGCAGAAAATGGACAGCTTCGAAGCAAACCGTTCAAAGAATGAAGAATTGATCAATAAGTTGTCCACAGACCTTCAAAGACAGGCACAGGAACTGGCACAATTGAAAGTATGGTACCAACAATTTGTGAAAATGCCGAGCGCAGTAGGCCTAACCACAAAATTACCGACTGACCAACTCCGCCCAAATACTCAATCAGCTACAGCACACTCCACAGAAAATTCACAAAGCCGGCCTGAGAGGGGTATCCGAAGAAATAACCTGATAATATCTGGACTAGATTGCAATGAAAACGACCCAAAAATAGTGATTGAAAATTTCCTATCGACGACATTCTTGACCAGGAAAGAAGCAATACTTGCTGTACAGAAAATTAACACACCAGCACCTTCCCCCAGCCGCTACCTAGTAACCTTAAAATCAGTGTGGGATGCACAGTTCATTTATAGCCAGAGGTTACAAAAATTAAGGAACCGAAACGTTTTCATTTCAGAAGATCTAACACAACAGGAGGCCTCAGTATTTTTTAAGGCAAGAAGTCTCAAAAGAGCAAATTTGATACAGTCAGCTTGGACAAAGGATGGCCAAACTTTCATCCGACAGTTTGCAGGACAAGAGGCAGTTTTACTCCATCCGAACCATCCACTGATAACAGAAAACCAGACTACAATTACATACAATAAACCTGAACGAACTCCAGCTACAGTGTCAGTTGTTCCAATCAAGATGCCCTCCGCCACACCACCTGCAACTTCATTAAGAGTCGTTCCAATAGAACTGCCAAAAATACTCGAAGATTCTACATCAGAAAAAGAAAAGAAGAAGGAAAATGAAAATATCACATGTACAACAGAAGAGGATGACACAATAGTTGAGGAAGTAGACAAAGAAAATCTGAGCCAGGAATGCCTGCAACTCATTGAAGGGGCCATAACACGAGCGTCTAGGAGGAAAAAAGAAAAATCGAATGCAAAAGAAATTGATAACAATGGCTGAAAATAATATTAATGGTAAGCAAGCCCTTCAAACAACAGAATACTTCTCCGATTATGAATTACCAAAATTAATTTTAGGAAAATCAAAAAATTCATTTACAGTTCTGAGTCTTAATTCACAAAGCCTTCGTGCAAAACTAGATCAGTTAAAGGTATATTTGGAAAATCTAAGACAGAGATCAATAATATTTGATGCAATATGCATACAAGAAACATGGATAAAAGATAACTATGGCATATCATTATATGAAATAAAAGGATACAATCTTATAACAAAGAGCAAAAGTTGCGGAGAACATGGGGGTCTAGCAATATACTTAAGAGAAAACTATTCCTATAAGTCACTGGAAATACCTCTAAAGCATGCGCATCAATGGGAATGCCAGTCAATAGAAATCCAAAATGAATCCAAAAGTAGCATAATTCTTTCAAACATTTACAGACCCCCGCGAAACCAAAATGAAAATCTCATTGGCTTCATGGAAGACCTAGAGATGGTCCTTGAGAAATTTGAGTCCATGTGTGGTTCCCATGTACTTGCAGGTGATTTCAATATGAATCTGCTCAAACTTGGCAAAGACACAGCAGTAGATAATTTCTTTGAACTTATGACTGTATATGACTATAGGCCAGAAATAACGATGCCAACAAGATTTAGTGGAACGCAAGGGTCTCTGATAGACAATTTTTTCTGCAAGTACTGTAAAACGTGCAACTCTCAGAAAGCAGGTATCATAGAAAGCAATATGTCAGATCACTATCCATATTTCATCTCTATAAAAATGAATCACAAGAAGGTTGACATACCCAAGTACATCAGTGTCTCTACATACAATCAAACGGCGATACAAAATCTAAAGGAACAATTAAATAAAATTGACTTTAAAACAATAGTTGAAACATTGCCAAAACAAAATTCCGAAAGTTGTTTTCTCCAAAATTACAAAAGATTTCATGCTGTCATCACTGATGCTTTAGAAAAACATTTGCCAACCAGAATTGTGCGATTTAATAAACGAATGCACAAAATATCAAAATGGATTACAAATGGCATAATACACTCAATAAACTACAGAGACAAACTCTTTAAAAGACTGAAGAAAATAGACAGAAACACAGAGAAATTTAAAGAACTAAATGCAAACCTTAGAGTATACAATGGCATTTTGAAAAAAACTATCAGGAATGCAAAGGTAGACTACTACAATAAATGTTTTGAGAATTCCAAGAATGATATTAGAAAAACCTGGGATAACATAAATGAAATTCTTGGCAGATCTAAGAATGCAAATCCAATTCCTGAAGAAGTTACATTTGATAATCAAACACTCATAAATGCAGCAGATATATCAAAGGCCTTTAATGAATACTTTGCAAATATTGGTCAAAATTTAGCTAAGAACATCGCAATGCCTCAAGATGCTTCATACAAGGAATACCTTACAATGGCAATGGACAGCACTTTTAAATTTAAAGAGCTAAAAGTTCATGACACCATAAAAATTGTGAAAAGTCTGAAATCAAAATCCTCCAGAGATGTCTATGGTTTGTCAAATGTTATAATGAAAGACATAATACCCGAAATTAGTGAACCTTTAACATTTCTTATAAACCAATCACTGACTACGGGAGTATTTCCTGATATGTTGAAAATAGCAAGAGTAGTACCTGTGTTCAAGAAAGGAAAAAAGGAAAACGCTGAAAATTATAGACCTATTTCAATTCTACCAGTTCTCTCTAAAATATTTGAAAAAGCCATACATCAACAATTACAGGACTACTTTGAAACCAATAATCTATTTTATAGTAAGCAGTATGGATTCAGGAAGGGCCATTCAACAGAATATGCAATACTAGACCTCGTTGATAATATTATATGGTCAGTGGAACAATCAAAGCTGCCTATAAGCATATTTCTCGATTTAACAAAAGCGTTTGACACGATTGATCATGATGTAATGTGCTCCAAACTTGAATATTATGGTGTAAAAGGACGGGAATTAAGCCTTCTTACAAATTATCTTGCAAACAGAAAACAGTATGTCATAATCAATGGTACGAAATCATCTCATGCAGTAGTAACCACAGGAGTGCCACAGGGATCAATATTAGGGCCATTGCTCTTTATAATTTACATGAATGACATTCATATGACTTGCACAAATTTTGACATAGTATTGTATGCTGACGACGCTGCTTTAACTGTCAAAACAAACTCAAATCAGATTGATCAACTTGAAATTGAAAATCAACTTGAAAAAATTTCTACATGGCTTAAATCAAACAAATTCAGTATAAATAGTAATAAAACCAAATTCATGACATTTCACCCAAGGCAGAAAAAGGTTCCTGATATAAACCTTAAATTTGATAATCAGCATATTGAAAAAGTAGACACTTTTAACTATTTAGGAGTTATCCTTGACTCTCATTTGACATATTCAAATCATATAAAGTACATGGCAACCTCCATGGCAAGAACAACTGGCTCTCTAAATTCCATCAAAAAATTTGTTTCTCCGCGAATCCTGAAGCAAATATACACCACTCTTATCCAGTCAAAATTATACTATGGCTTGCTAGTATGGGGCCACAAAGCAAGTCAACTTTTGAAAATTCAGAAGAGAGCAGTAAGAATAGTGTCTTTCTCTAGGTATAATGCACATACAGATCCATTGTTCAAAGCTCAAAAAATTCTGAAAACAACCGACCTATTTCAATTGCAAATTCTCAAACTTTATTTCAAGATTGAAAATAAGTTAGTGCCTGAATTCTTTGCAAATCTATATCACAAAACAAATAGACACTATAATACACGACATCAATACCACATACCACCAATACACACAAAATTAACCTTGACTCAGAGCTGTATAAGAATAAAATTATCAAATATCATCAATAATACTGATGAGCTAGTCATTCAAAAGGCTAACACACACAGTAAAGAAGGGTTTGCTTACTACACCAAACTTAAATTAATAGAAGTATATAATGATAACTGTTCTGACAGAAATTGTTATATTTGTGGCAATTGTTAATTTATTACTATTTTTATTTCATTACCTCCTCTTGTGAATTAATGTAAAAATGCGCCTGAACCAGCGGCTTCGTGCCAATTGGGTGCATTAAATAAACTCAAACTCAAACTCAAACTATGTTGGACGGCTGTTTCAATAATCCTTCGCCTCATTGCCGTGTCCTCCTCCTGTCCTAATTAGCCTACCAAGTGCATAAATACAGGACGTAAAGCCCCAATCATCCATCCATCTTTTAAAATGACGAACTACTTGGTGAAGATAAATATATAGAAAATAGCAACTCCATTGATTACAACTGCTCCCTTCCCGTCTTGAAAAAACGTCTGAAAAACTATCTATTAAGTCTGTAATATGTGATTTCCTTTTACTTAAGCTTGAAATTTGTTATCTCTTAAACTGTTATTAATATATACACATGTGTGTCAGCCACAAATTTTTGATGAAATTTTGGCCAAATACGCCGAATGGCGTCAGGCCCCTGTACCTTAATGGTATTAATAAAGACTTGAACTTGAACTTGAATCAAGATTTTGCTCCATGGTTCTATAATACCACTAAAGAGACCAACTGGGAAACACTGTTTTGCTCTGTTACTTGGAATTGACATAATACCTATATCTGTTCTTGATGACAACAGTTTATGCTAGGATTAGAGCACAATAATTATAATCATAGTTTGTTTTTAACAGTTTTCAATCTAACAATTGAGCAGGTGTGTCCTTTAAACTTAAATCAAACTTTGCAGTATAGTATCAAAATTACAAGACACAGTTTCAAGTGTTTAAACTGAAGGCTAGCTTATTGGAATTATTCATAAATTATAAGGTAAATACATTTTTTTATTAATTCATGAAATATTTTTGAAATAGAAAAAGACAAATTTCATATCAACTCTGTCATTTATAGGATGTAAGATTAGGCGAAATCAGAACAATCAACAAATTATGATGAAGCTTAATAATAATATGGCTTAAAAATTAAGTGGATGCTTACTGTCCCTTTGAATTTATTGTTTTACTATATAAGAAAAACATTAGAAATATTTTTTCAGTTTGTAGAGGGATGATCAGTGTTTTATATCCATTTTTTTGCTATCATCCTAGTTGTGCCTTTTAGGAGTCTAATCCACATGGCATTAATACTTTTCTCACAATTATTGAAAATTTTTTTGTGTATTGGGCAGTCATGTTAAAACTATAGCATGTATATATTTTTTTGTATTGGAACGTTATTGTATCTATCATCATAGTTACGCTTTTTTAGGAGTGTCATCCACATAACATTAATAATATCCCCATATTATTACTACTTTTCTCACAATTATTGAAAAATTAAAAACAAAAATTTCAAATACCAAAGATATGCCTTTTGGGCCATTAAATGCTTTAAGAAAAATGGACTGACTAAAATCCAAAAGTAATGTGAAAAATTACATTTTTTTTCAAAACTGCGTTATTCAGTCAATTTTGCAACAACATCTATGACATTTTTTCCGTTTACGCTTCTACATTATAACTCTTGAAACATCATTCGGAATTTTAACCCAATCATACTTTTTTTGAAAACCAAAAGAAAAAAAAAATAGAAAAAATAATCTTTGCTAATTTTCTCACATTTCTGTCTGAAACGCCAAAATAATGCTGGCTGAATTATTTCAATTTATGGCGTATTATAGCTAAACATACATACTATGACAGAATATTCATATCCACAGCATGAGTTATCGAAATTTAAGATTTAAAGTGCAAGAAATATGTTAAAATGTCTATTTCCTCCAAAATTCTAGCAAATTTTCCTCTTTTTAGAAATTTTGAGAAATTTGTTCTAACTGCATTGATTCCAACATAGATTTTTATTTTGAACACAACATTAAACTTCCAATTCAATTGCAAATCTTGACCCGATAGAAACTGAGACATGACTTTTGGTAACCCATGCAGGCTTATGGGTTATGTAATATCCTAGACTTGACGACGGACTTGGGCCTACGTGACGTTATGTTACTTTATCATGCGACCTCACCGGTCATGGCAAACACTAACTTGAATGGGTGACGTCATGGCAACAGCTATTGAAGGTGGCGTCATCAACAGACTCAGACTCGATCTCATATTCATGACGTGACGCGATCAACTGAAAGCCAGATCAACCAAAAAAAAAATTTCACCATGAATACAGAATACCTTTGTTTTTTTTTTTAAGTTTCATCATGTAGGGGGCTATGGATTTTATCCCTGGGACAAACTTATTTTGTTGGTGAAGCGTCGAAAAACAATTATCTTTCACATGGAGACTGGCGACAAACATCTTTATCGCAATTTTAACATTATGGTACCCTTGCTACTGTACAGATAGAAACAAACTTTCTTTTTTCATGTTCTGAACAAACTTTTTTTTTCAGTGTCTGATGTGAATCAAATTTTCATTTTTACAAAAAATCAATAGCCCCTCTCCCTCTCCCCCCAAAGATCATCTGGTCGGCCCCTTACAACAGTCTCTCAAAATGAGCATAAGTGATTATAAGCTTACCTTCCAACTTGCTACATACCATTGTATTTTGTTCTGAATAATTCATGCAGCGAGCATGAAACACAGCGGAAATGATAATGGTACATCAAGTTGCTAAAACATCTATGCTTAGGCCTATTGTCATTTATTTTTGTCAAACTGCTGTAATAGTACAGGATGGAGAAAAGACAAACAATAAAATGTCTATTCACAGGAATGTGTCACGTAACCTGCTGGTGACTCTACGACCAGCACCAATTAACTCTTTTTTCAGTTGTGATATTGTGATGTCAGCCAACAATGATCACCAGAAAGGATAAGGGGCCGACCAGATGATAGTTGGGGGGGGGGGCTATGGACTTTACCCCTGGATGAACTTTTTTGCGACAAACTTTTTTATTGCAATTTTAACATTATGGTACCTAGCTACAGGTGGAAACTAACAAACCTTTTTTTTCAGTATCAAGTTGGAAACAGACTTTTTTTTTTCACCAATTTCCATAGCCCCCCCCCAGGATCATCTGGCCCCTAATGTTCAGAACTTTTATACAAGCCCCCCCCCTTCCCCCCCCCCCACTTTCATTCTAAATTGAATGATCAGGAAAACTAATTATTTTGTTGATGTTGTTGATTTTTTTTTGCTGCTCCCATGTCAATGACCTTTTGTAACACAGCGCAACAATGTAACAAGTTTTACATTTCCAGACAAACAAAACGTCTGAGTTTTTGTTGCTCTATTAGTACTTGATATTGCTCAATGACGTTTGATTGACCTTTGCACCTCAACAACTTAATTAAAAATCATCTGAAGAAATCTTACTTCATGAGAAAATCACAAACTACTGGTACATGGCTTCTATGACAGTTAGAGAGCCGCGGTTTTCGGCTAACTAAAAAACTCTTCATTTCAAACAGATATGGCTTGATTTCATTATTCAGTTTATGATACTTTATGCTGGGCCAAAATTACAGAAAAATGCTGTAACCCATTGTCTTTTTTTTTGCCTTGTTTTGTATACCCCATTATGCTAATTGGTCTATTGAAACAAAGCGTTTTGGTAAGAAATGGATATAGATCTAATGGTTGACCTTTTTAGTGAATGAAACCTCAATATGAGCGTTTTAAAAGAATCTCAGATGGGCCTTTTCTTTTTGTAATTAATAAGGTCAACTTACAAGCATTTATAAACCCTAATCATTAGGGGCCGACCAGACGATAGTTGGGGGGGGGGCTATGGACTTTACCCCCGGGACGAACTTTTTTTTTCGATCGCGACGCGTCGACGAACAATTTTTTCACATGCGCACTCGCGACAAACTTTTTTATCGGAATTTTAACATTACGGTACCCTAGCTACAGGTAGAAACAAACTTTTTTTTTATTTCCATGTGCTGAACAAACTTTCTTTTTCAGTGTCAAGTGGGAAACAATCTTTTTTTTTCACCAAATATCCATAGCCCCCCCCCCCCCCCCAAAGATCATCTGGTCGGCCCCTTAGGCCTACATTAACAATTTTTTAGATCTCAGGAGGAGTCTACAAGTTAAAATAAAATTTCCAGGCAGTCCTTAAATATTAGTATTTGCTATGAGGTGGATTTCATAACACTGTACACTGTATTCTTGACAATTTGTTGTATTGTTTGATTTGAACTTAGGACATTTTGTGCAGGTAAGAATTTGAAATTTCCACAAAATGATTTCCCGTCCAGGGATAGGCATACTCAAAGTACTCAAAGCCCTTTCTTGTCACAAAAGCAGGGCTACTGATGAAAAATAGAAATTGAACAGCAAAAATAGTAAGGCCTACGTTTTCATGATAGTTTTGCGCTTTTTTTTAAAAAAGTCATTAACCATATTTCATGGCAAAGTCAGTCAGACTGTGCAACAATCCATTTTAATCCGGACTCTGTTCAGTTATATTTTTGACCTATATATATAGGCCTATCTCTGAGGGAAGCTACGTGGTCTATAGCCTACATGTCCGAAAAAAAAAAGCAACAAATTAGGTCTCTAGAGGCATACCATGTGGCTATAGGCTATGAGCATTTTCAGAATGAAACTCAAGGCATTTCATGAATTTTGACTCTTTGACTCCACTCGCCTCCCCCTATTTTTTAACGGTTGTAACTTTTAAAATTCCTGCTTCACTCCCAAAGCGAAGTCAAATAGTCAAACAGGCTGAGGACAGGCTACATTAATTTTAGTCTGCTCATTTTGCAACGAGAGGGGTATTACAGGAGATCGCATTAAAGTTGATTTGCCGAGTTGAAAACCAAGCAATTTGGCTCTGCGTGACGTATCGTAGAAAGTAAATCATGTATGACTGATTTTAAGTGAATTCCATGTGGAATTTTGGAGATATAAATAGCTGAGAATTCGGACAAACAAAAGAAAGCTGTGAATTTAAAATATTTCCTATCGGTTAATCCACTTTTCACAGACCAACGCAAAATTAATCGTCTCCCTCATAATCCCCTGTCAATCATCAAGTGCACAAAACTGCTTCATGAATAACTTTTCTGACAGATTTTGACCTGGACCACGTTTGATCATCTCAGAGCGCATTCTGTAAATTTATGCATGCCTGACCATTAATTCTGTAAAGGCCTGACCATTACTTCTGTTTTGAAGGTGTAAAAAATACATTTAAAGACTGGCCACTAAAATTTAAAAAAAAAGAAGTTACAACTAAATTTCATTTCCACATATTTTATATAAATCAATAGATAGATAGTCAGATAGATAGTCTGTTAAATAGTCAGATCTATATGTAGTCAGATCTATAAGATAGTAAGATCGATAGTCAGATAGATAGTCAGTTTATAAATAGATAAACGAATAAATAAAGATATATAGAGAAAAGGTAAGTAGGTATGCAGGTACCTACCTAGACAGGTAAATATTATCTATCCATCTATCTATCAGTCTGTAGGCCTAATGAAACTATCTAGCTCTGGTGGGAGCATGCTTTCAAAAATATGCGGTCTGGACTTGTGGAATATGGGCCAGTTGAATCACTTTACAAAATTATAAAGACACCAACCAATTGTAGATACAACTAGAATTCGTGTCGCAAGCGGAACGTGGGCGACTTTCGCATGTTTATTTTGGTTTTGCACGCGTACTTTTGGCAAGTTGAAGCTTGGGGGAAATGTAGCGGAATTTTATGTTCTGTGTTTTGTAAATGCTTGGGCAGTTAGAACAGAGCAGTGAGATTGAATATTGCAACTTTTCTGATGAGGTATGGAAATATACGGAAATGTTAAAGTAAAGCGCAGATCAAAACTGTGTTGTGAAAAGCATTAGTGGTCAGTTAGTGTGACTGCAGCTTGTGCAACGGAGGAAGTTGAGTATTGCTTGCTGTTTGACTTGTGCATTAAATGCAATGATGGGAATTGAGTAGATGAAAGTCACATGTCATTGTACGGCACACACCTAGGCCTACTTGGCATTTTCATTTGATCAGCAGTGCACTGTTCAAGTGAAGGATATCATGGAACAGCAGCAATGAGAACTGATTAGATGAAATTGACATGCCAGAGGTTTGGCATTTTTATTGAGGAGTGATTAGACTTGAAAATGTGAAAGTAAAGAGTGATGAGTCTGCAGTGAGGGTTGGAACTGGGGAAGTATTGAGGCTGTGTTACTTAAGTCAAGGACCGACAGGACGTTGGAACGGAAATTGACTGGATGAAATTCACATGCCTGAGTCCAAGCATTTTCATTTGAGCAGCAGTGAGATTTGAAAATGTGAAGACAAAGAATAGGGAGTCAGTTGTGAGAGGTGGAATTTGCAGGTACGGAAGGTGCACTATTCTGGTCTATGAAGATATGGAAAAGGAGCTCTGGGATTTGCAAAATTGATTACATGAAATGCACAAGGCTTGGCATTTATATTTGATCATTGACAAGATTTGAAAACTTGAAAGTGATATTAGTAAGTCTACTTTGAGGCCGATTCATGCAAGTATGGCAGTTACATTATTCAATTAAGTTGTGGACATCAAGGAATTTAGCAAAAATGGGTATGGAGTAGATGAAATTCAAATGCTGGGAACCTAGCATTTTCATTTGATCAGCGATCAGTCTTGAAAATGCACAACTAAAATGTAGCGAGTCCACCATAAAAGTCGAAACTCGCAAGTACGGCAGCTGTACCTTTCAAATTCAGGACATCATAAAATATCAACAACCTGAAGCAGAAGAATAGTTTGTCCATTGTGAGCCGATCTGAGGGATATCCGTTCAGAATTGGAGGAGCATAAAAAATTAAGACTCAAATGTATGTGAAACTGAAGAGTAGCAAGTCCACCATGAGAGTCGAAACTCGCACGCATGGCAGGTGCTGAAGTGCACATTCATATCAAGGAAATGAAGGACTAAATGGAACAGCAACAATGGGAACTGAGAAAATCATATACACAGGCCAGAGACACCGCATTTGATCTGCAATAAGACTTGAAAATGTAGTCCACCATGAAAGTCGAAACTCGCAAGTACAGCAGCTGCACCCTTCAAATTCATGACATCATGAAATATCAACAATGGGAATTGATCAGATGAAATTCACGTGCCAGAGATTCAGCATTTTCAGTTGATCAGCAATAAGACTTGAAAATGTGAAACTAAAATGTAGTAAGTCCATCATTAAAGTCAAAACCCGCGAGTACGGCAGCTGCACCTTTCAAATTCAGGACATCATGAAATATCAGCAACCGGAATGGATGAGATGAAATTCACATGCCAGAGACTTCGCATTTTCAGTTGATCAGCAATAAGACTTGAAAATGTCAAACTAAAGCGTAGTTAGTCCACCATAAAAGTTGAAACTCGCAAGTACAGCAGCTGCACCTTTCAAATTCATGACATCGTGAAATATCAACAACGGGAATTGATCAGATGAAATTCACATGCCAGAGATTTAGCATTTTCAGTTGATCAGCAATAAGACTTGAAAATGTAAAACTATAAAGACAATTGAGGAGATCAGAAAGATTATTTTCCATAATTAGAGAGTAAAGTCAATAAGACCAGCTTAGTGGCCGTCGCTGACTCATTACCAACATAAAATATTGCTCATCTTAACACATTTATTTTTGAAAAATAAATGGTCCTTGTGATTCTGTAAAATAGGCCTATGGAATAAAAGGAAAGTACAAGACACATTTGTAGCATTTATATGATAGTAAATCAGGTAATTTTAGGTTACGAATGACTGATATGTTTGCTTTAGGCCTATTCTAGATTTTTACACAGGTCACATGAAAATATTAGTCAATTTTTAATATTATCCCATTCCTGTTTCCGTACCTAATGGATCCAATAACTGTAATTCATATGAAAGACAATATCTTTGCCTTTCATATGATCTATAATATTGGCAAAAATACCATCAGGGGGCTGAGATATGACCTAAAATTTATGTGCATATTGTCCCAAAACTGAAATTTTACCAACTCACGGCACTGGACCACTAGTGACAACTGAACTACCTAAAACCAAGAAAAGTCCCTTATTACTTTCTGGTGCCTTTTTAGACTTATCGCAGTACTTATATACATGTCATATTAATTGCCTGTTCGTTGTGTATGCCTGTTGAGAATTTATGAGGGGTGATGCCTTTTTGTTAAAAATTGATTTTACAACTTAATTATCTTAATAAACATCTATCATTGACCACCTGGCTTCACCATCGAAGATAAAATCATCTGATCATCAACAATCAACCCAAAAGAAATCAGTAGGACAGAAACCATAAAATAATTTGCAATTAAAATTAAATTGAAGAGATTCAGGCCTAGAATCATAAGGGCTATTCCATTTAAAACCTAGGGGTGGGGTGGTCAGGTTACATTTTTGACCCCCCTCATGCATCTAAAGTGAATTATTTTCGACCCCCCCCCATGCATTAAATGCAAATTTTTTACCCACCCCACATACATCAAATAAAAATTTTATTATTACAATGCGTAGGCCTTTATGGAGCGATAATGCACCCCCGTACATCTTTTGCATCCCACCATACATCTGAAGCGAATTTCCGCCAATCCCTACATCCATCTTACGATAAATAATTCAACCTGACCACCCCCCTCCCAGGTTTTTAAATGGAATAGCCCTAAGGTATAGCTGCTCAACATGTTACCAAAAGTAGATTTTTTGCTCATTGACAGTAAACCATTTAACATTCCAATCTTCAGCTTAATGAATGTGCCTCTGGCTGTGCAGGTGAAATCAAACAACAGTGATGTCCCTAATATAGTTACAGTTCATGCTTGTTGTTCACATTTATACAAATTGCCATCCATTTTTCTTCTTTCTTTGTTACAACAGTTCTGTATTTTCAAAGATGTCTCGTGTTCACAAGGTTCGGTTACCATTCACTTTCCTAAAAGGCAAGACAATATGACATTATGACTACATCCTTAGGATATCTTAAATACTATATAAATTAAAAATCAAGGTAAATCAAATTTAAGTTCAGTTTGACGTAGGTCTGGGTTTGCTTTAAATTTGAAATATTTTGTGAATGTACGTATAGTTAACAACTTTAGAGTCAAATATCCATGATTTGAATAAAATACAATAAAATAAAAATAAAACAACTTTCCAAGTTAAACAAAAAGGGACATTTTCAGCAGACTATAGATATTTGACTTAAATTCTCTTGTAACTGCCAAGTTTCTATTCTAATTATCTTGTAACAGAATTTTTTTTTTAGTATTATAATATATATCATTTATTCACACCTACAGGTCTTGAGCTACTCCATTGCAGCTGCTTCAAGAAGAACTGATCTGTGGATGGATGGATATGCTTATTTCCTTCTTTCACATGCTGTGCAATCTTGGGCCCTTATCACTGAAGCAAAAAGAAAATTGTTGAAATATTGCAATGGAAAGGGAGATTCAGAGAACATGAGTAATTTTTGTCTGCAACTCATTTTCCAAGAGACCTAATTAAAATTTGTCATTTAAAGATGTTGGGTTTGCAGATTTCCATCACATGTAACTATTGCAACATGGTGAAATGTTTACTTTCAATGGACAGTATAACCATTTGATCACTGAAATAATTTATTTCAAGATCGTCCAGACATTATTTATTTATTTCACCAAAACTGAGAAAGAAATTATTTATTTAACGAAAAAATCCAAGCCCCCCCCCCCAAGAAAACAAATGGTCACCCCCTAACAGAGTTGTCAAAATTCAATACTGGATCACTACATCATGAGTCTGTTCTGTTAGTGTTATGAAATGATCTGACAATGATCTGTAGTAGACTGTAGTATAGTCACAATCCAATTAGGTCAAAACACAAAAATGTCACACTCTTGACTGTAAATTTCAGATCCATAACTACTGACAGGTGTGAGAATTACCACATTGTTACCACACAATTTATAGATAAGTTCATCTGATTTAAAGGAATTCATAACTAATTGAAAGAGTGCACTTTCCACTTGAATGCATTATGAATTGTAATCAGCCTTGATACATTCCAAAACATGAAGAACAATTGACATAGGCTTACATAGTGTCAGTGCAATGACAATTAAAATCTTGGAAGTGTCAACCCACAGAAAGCACAATAAGTTGTAGCTTCACTGGAAATTTAGACAAATTTTACAAATGATTAACTTCATTTTGCAGAATATTTTTCTGGTCACCCTGTCTCATACCTGCAATCATCAGTGCAATGAGCTCAAAGCAATATTAGGCCAATCTCACAATTATCACAATAGTTAGATACACTTTAATGGTTGCTTTGTATCAACATGTATGCAATAGGGACTAAATAAAGTTTGCCATGCAAAATATTGGGGGTTATTCTTTACACTTGAAGTTATAGGTACTGGCATGAACATTTTCCATACCAGAAATATAAAATGCAGAGAATTTGAAATTAACAAGACGAGGGTGGATATTTAATAGATTTTGTATTGCAATGTTTTCATCCACTTCAGCTGTTTTTATCTGCACTGTAAAATTTGAAATTTTGAGTTAGCTCAAATGATTGAGTGAGATGGTTGCACAATTTGTTTGAGCCATGATAGCTTGCCGTTTTGAGTTATGATAATCTTTATGTTGTTATAACTTGCAAACAACAAGCTATCTTGGCTCAAAGGAAATGTGCAACCATCTCACTCAATCAATTAAGCTAACTCTAAATTCAAAATTTACAGTGTGGCATAATTATGTGGGTCATTTCATATCAGGCCAATCAGGATTTTGACTTATAATAGGACACCTATAGGGCTAATACAAATTCCTCAAAATTCCCTGAGATGTAGAATATAGGTTTGTATTTAGACCCCGGAGCCAGTCAAGTCATGCTTGGATGACTGACTTGATGTTCAATGAATTTTGGTACCATTGGAATCGTCTTTTCAAAACAAATCCAACGGTGCCAAACTTGCTGGGATAATAAGATCGGCGGCGGCTGACTAACTCATCACTGACGGCTTGGATTGTCAGTGACTTGACTTGTCCATGCATTGACTGACGGCGGGAACTTTTGCCGACGGCTCCGGGGTCTATTTGTATTGTACCTGTCAATATTTAAGTTGTTTATAAAATTATAAACTTTAACTATCTGTGTTTGTTGTTCATTGCTGCTGACTCCCAAGATTTTGCAAGCAATTAATTCGGGGCAATTCAGAATTTAGATCAATAAACCAATTCAAAAGGGTGTGATTGTTATTGAAGTATCAAAACCATATTGGACTGTCATGTCTGAACTCTGAAGTGTTATCCTGAAGTGACAATTTAAAACTTTCACACCTTCAAATAATTATAGGCCTATGAAATTCTTCAAAACAAACTGGGCATTTTTTTTTTTGAGGTGGGTAAATATTTTGATCTACCAAAGCTGCAGGGTAGATTGCCACTTACTGAATTGGAAAGTCACTGCATGTGAACTTGTGAAGTGTCAACTGACTGAGCTGTCCCAGGCTCTCACTCTGATTGCAATCCAAATTCAATCACACGTAGCAAGTGCACCTGTTTGCAATTAACTGTCATTGCCTGATTACACTTCACCTGGGGTGAGAAAATTGCCTGATTGCATCAACAGTCTTAAATTGACTGTTGAATTGTAATTAATGGTAGCCCTGCCCCAAGAGGTTGCCACAGTTATGCCACTGCACTTGTTACTTATAAATCTGTCATTAAAATAACGGCGCGAACTTTTTTAAGATCGCCGATAATGCAGAACGCAACAAGTTATGCCACAATAATCTAACAGATGATCACCTAAGATCCTTGTCATTATCTGGCTAACCACAAATAATCACCCTCGATTGAAAACAGTGGATATATATGACTTTTCATGGTGATATCTCCAAAAAACACTTCTGCTTCTTGTCTTGTTGTCACCTCGGCCGCCATTTTGTTTGCAGCTCCGGTCGTTTTAAAATACTTTAATACTTCTAACAGCCTTATAAAGGCATCTGTAGCTGCAAATATTCACTAATCACTAAAAATACACAAATTCGATGGTTTACATCGGAAGATAAATCTGAGCCAGTTAACAAGACATGTCTGAATTATTCCAGTCGCTGCGACCCTGAAATCACTCACCTGAGTTTTCCCAGAAGGCACCGCGCGATGTTTACATCAGTTTCTTGTTCCTTGTAACACATGACGGCGGTCGGCAGAAATATGCAAATGTTGCCGTGGAAACAGAGCCAAACATTGCATTTCGTTGAAAAAAGACATCCGAATTAAGAAAAGCAAAACACACAAAGCTACCAAAGGTGAGGACCATGCACCCTTTATGGAAGTTTTTTATAAATTGTGGCACAAATGACAAGAAAAAAGTGCCCCTATTCCTCCCGCGAGCGATCCAAAATTTCTCTCCCTCAGCCCAATCCAGGGGCCAAAAGCAAAGGCGAAAGCGCCAAATATGGTTGGCAGCTTATTTCTAGTATTTCACTGTTTCGTTTTGTTTTTGACATGTTTCATGGTCAGATTACTGACTTTTTTTTCCTGTTAGTAATCTTTCATGCTTGAGCAAATCTAATTTTGTATGTACCACACGAAGATCAATACATTTTTCGCAAAAATTCATCATTTATTTGCTTTCTAAGCACTTGGATTTTGCTGGATCATTCCTGAACTAAGTGCCCACCAGTTGCAAAGAAAATATGCAAATTCAACTGATCAGTTTGTGAACCATCATCAAAATATAATTTCAGCAGTATTCAAACTCCACAAGTCAACTTCATGGCGAATTCCTGTAACACAGGCTGCAGGCCGAGTGACAATAGCTGCTTTGGTTGGGCATTTATTAAAACGGCGGCAGTAAGTTCATTGACCTATTCACGTGACGTCACAACTGATTTCTCGCCATGACCGGTGGGGGCGCTGACCTAAAACAACATAGTTGACGTCACATATAGTAAAATACTCCGAGTCCGACATCCATTTATTGTATCTGGGGTAATATGTACAACCATGCATGACCGTATGTTACAGCCTGGAATTTTGACACAAAAAATTAGCTGCATTGTGACAATGGCACTTTGTGACTAATGGGCCCAATTCACTGACCTGTTGAGACCTGTCTAATTGCTTTAGACTAATCCCAATTCAGAAAAACAATTTCACCAACAGGTCACATATTCATATAAACGTAGCCAATTTCCACCAGCAAAAATTTATCCCGGCTTGAGACATACTTGCTGCATTAAATATTTATAATTTTTTTTATAAAGTTTTTTTTGGTGATGTTTGATTGAAAAAAATTAACTTTTTATTTCGATAAATTTGCAGAATAAAAAAATAATAATAATGTTGCCCCATAAGCTATGGTTCTTCCTAAAGATGAGAGAAATATTCAATTTGATAACATTTTACAAAAACTGTGAAAAAAAGTTTTCAGACTTCGAGACTGGTGGCAAGCTGTCTCTGTTCGGGACTGTCAAGTGGCAGCAGAATGCTGACAGTCACTGGAAAATCAAATTGGGTCAACAATGATTTGATCCATTTTGGACAGATCACAAGATCAGGGCGCACAACAGCTGTCCATATTACTACGCCAAACTACTTTCACAAAGCATGGTTGCTGCCAAAGATCCAGTCCACTGCTTTGAATGAAAATGTTTGGAAATAATGAGACAAAAAGAAAGTTTCGAAACTTTAGCATAAACTTTGCCTGTGAAAGGGACGATTTTACTCATCAGAAGTTTGATGGTATTCAATCTACTTATGCCATTTAGTGCATGTTATAGTCCTTGTCATACTTACTTGGAATCTCAAGTTTTTTTTCTATGCTGTTGAACTGTGATGTCAGAGATGACTCTATTCTAGCATTGCAATATATGTAAATTAACTACAAGCTGTGATGTCATTTCAAACGGGGTCAGATTCCCCAGCTTCTAACCAATGCGAATCCACCAAACTGAGCATCACAGTTTCAACTCAGTGTCAGAGTTAAAATTGGGTCTGGGAAAAACCCATGCAAGTTTGACATCACAGCCTCTCAGCCAATGGGCTGCCAGAACAAATATACATAACATAAGCCATGTGTTTACAAACAAATTGTCAAAGCCTACTATTAATACCAACTTCCATCAAAGTTTAAAGTTGTAAGTTAACAAGTTTGTAGATTAATCAAACAACTCTGTGGGAATTATAACAGTTGTCTACTCTGAATGTTCACAAAGCTGCCATTTGGTAGAATTACACTGGTGATTTCTGTGATAAGTCGTTGGGATCACAAATGTAATGCTTCCTTCAATATATCAATGATTGAACTGTGATGACGTAGTTTACGGTCATCCCATTGGCTATTAAGCTGTGATGACGTAGTTGTAGAGGCTATCCCTGATAAAACTCTTACTCTGACACTGTGTTGAAACTGTGACACTCAGTTCAGGAGGATCAACATTGGCTAGAATCTGGGGAATCTGACCCCGTTTGAAATGACATCACAGCTTGTAGTTAATTTACATATATTGAAATGCTAGAATAGAGTCATCTTTGACATCACAGTTCAACAACATAGAAAAAAAACTTGAGATTCCACGTAAGTATGACAAGGACTGTACATTGTGGTCAGAAAAGTGTCCAAAAAGAATGCTCTCTCACTTATTCACGTGTCCATACAAAGCCAAAGTTTTTGCTTTGCGACATCGAAAATACTCATTTGTATTTATTCTGTTACTTTATGGAGATTTATTAACCAGGGCAACAATATAATTTACAATTTCATAACAGCTCTGTAACACTCAACAAAATGTCATGACCTTGCCTCAAGTGGCCCCCTTTATACTGGCATTATATGTGAGCTACAATGTATACATCCTCCATGATAAAAAATAGTTCCAACTTATTTTGGTATTTACAAGCTGTCTGCTTAAAATTGAAGCCAACCAGTGTCAGATTAGACGCTTACAGAGTTTTTGGAAATAAACTAGACCATCACTAAATGATGGAGCTGTCTTGGTTATTCCAGACAGTCCTGGCTTCTTCCAGAGATGAAATTCTGTTGACCATTCACAGGAGCTTGCAAATTTTGCACCCTAGGTGGCACCAAATAGCGGTCAACTTGTAGACTGGATGGCAAGTCAGATCTTTTGATGGCATTTCAAGCCATTTCATCAACAAATTATAGACAAGTCCCAATTTCTTTGGATTGGACTGCTCCTAAGCTGTTGTTTGGCATCTTACCAAGATGTCTGATGAGAATGTTTGTTAATCCTACACTTTTGATTCAAGGTGACCCAGCAAGAGTTGGATTCAAATCCTGGACCCAGCGATTGGCAACCTAGCATACTACCACCAGACTAACCCTCCAGTCACCCACTGTAGCTTGCAAATTAAGCTGATAGCTGATGAAGTATCATCTTCTCTACACTGAACATTGGAAACATGGAGGCAGTTTGATCAGTTATGATCAAGAGAAGGCCATTAAATTTTGATTTGTCATAACTGATTTTAGAGTAAAAATCAGATGCATAATCCTTTTGTTTGCTGTCACCAACTCTTGATGGGTCGCCTTGGCCTATGTTGGATAGCTGGGTCAATCATCCTTTGCACATTGCTGGTCCTCCTCCTGTCTTAATTAGCAAACCATGTGCGTAAATACAGGACATGAAGCCAAAATGATCCATCCATCCTTTGCAAACTGCAACAGGGCAGTTTTACAGTATTTGCACTCAAAGTGTCTCATGGGGGATCAAAATTAAGTTTAAAATTTGAGAATTTCCATCATTCTATCATAAAATTAACATATTACTGTTTCTATGATCAAAGAGGACTGAAGTGATTTGGTGCATTACTACCAAAATATCGCTACTTAAAGTACGCAAGGGTTGATTCTTGATAAAACTGTTTATCAGGAAAAATTTCAGTCCAGAAACAATTTCCACCTATTCTTATTCTTGGAAATCAACCCACATTGTTGCATAGGAACATCAAAACCCATACAAAACTTAAAGTTTGATTAGAGATGCCACAATTTTTTTTTAACCATTTTTATTACGAAATTACAGAAATCTGGCTTGCCCTTACCCTGAAAGTTTCTGTTGAGTAGGGTACTAGTCTCAAAAGACACATGAACTCCGTGATTAATAATTCCTAGGTATCCTAGTAACCCCATGTCAAGTTTTGTTACTGAACGATTGAAACTCATGGTGTTTGGCTGTGTCAAACATAGTGGTTGTGAGCAAAAAAACCGCCGAAAATGACCAAAAATCAGGCGCCTTAGGAAAAATCATCTTTGATGGCTCCATCAACAAGATATTTGGTTATTATCCTTTAAAGTCATTCAGTTAATAGCGAAAAATTACAATTATATTGATATATGACACAAATAAATCAACTTTTTTCTCAATTTTGATTTTCTCAAAATAGTGTAATAGATAACGAAAGATAATACATTTGACATTTTCAATACTTATAAAAACCCTTTTTAGGCATCCAGGTTTACTTAGTTTGTATAACCATGGCCGTTTCTTCGATGAATCCAGTGTTAAAACGCACGAATCAGAGCAAAATTTCTGATGTGTTGGAGAGGACATTTTTTGACATGAATTTTAATTTCTAAGAAAATGTATGAACATGGCCTGGATATCTTTTTAACTTGTATCCGTCACATACTTGTAAAGGCACATGACTGAGCAAAAGATACACACATTTTATATCTTGCTTTTTCTACAAAACAATTAGTGTTTTTTCTATGGGTTGGAGAGGACATGCTTTTTTTGACATCACATTCAAGCCTCACATTCTGAAAACCAATTATGGTTAGTGAAACAAATGTTTCTGTTTACCTTGAGATATGTCTCAAGCTTCAAAATTAACACAAATAGTATACACACTCTTTGATAGTTACTCATAACAGCCTATAAAGCAACTGATGGTCCATCGAAAACAACATTTTTGACATCTGCCATTTTTTACATTTTAGGACCCAAGTCATGTTGTATATAACTTATTCACATGAAACCTGTTGTATTTCATATCCAAGCCGTAGGTCCATAAAGGTATCGTTTCAAGACATGAATCACAACTGATTGAATATTTTTTTCTGTTCATCTATGAAATTGGCAAAAAAGTCTCTGAGACATAAAAATGTGTCAAAATTTGTCCTAAATTCCTTACAGCTTAAAAAAAAAGCATTGCAGAAGGGTAAAATATGATGCATTTATATGTCAGTGTAGGACAAGATTGCCACTGCCCGAAATTTAGATATACCTATCATACTTTTCTCGTAATAATTGCATAAACATGAAAAATCGGCTGAATGCAAATATAGTAAAACAAGCGTTGGTGAGCAAATTTTATTTGTAACTGACGCTATACAAAAATCTTTTATTATTATTATTATTATAAAACTGCCCAACAGGCAAGCTTGTCAGGCAGACCCTTTTTTTAATCTCTGTTCTCCAGAGTTTAGAGTTCGAACAAACTTTTGGCTACTTTTCAAATTAAGAATAATCAAAAGTGTAGGATTAACAAACATTCTCATTGGACAGTTTGGTAAGAATGCCAAACAACAGCTTAGGAGCAGTCCAATCCAAAGAAATTGGAACTTGTCAAAAATTTGTTGATGAAATGGCTTGAAATGACATCAAAACATTTGACTTGCCATCTGTCTCAAAGAGACAAGTCTGAAAACTTTTTTTTTCACGGTTTTTGAAAATGTTATCAAATTGAATATTTTTCTCATCTTTAGGAAGAACCATAGCTTATGGGGCAAAATTATTGTTATTTTTTATTCTGCAAATTTATCGAAATAAAAAGTTAATTTTTTTCAATCAAACATCACCAAAAAAAACTTTATAAAAAAAATTATAAATATTTAATGCAGCAAGTATGTCTCAATCGGGGATAAATTTTTGCTGGTGGAAATTGGATAATTTTACATGAATATGTGACCTGTTGGTGAAATGGTTTTTCTGAATTGGGATTAGTCTAAAGCAATTAGACAGGTCTCAACAGGTCAGTGAAATTGGGCCCATTAGTCACAAAGTGCCATTGTCACAATGCAGCAGTCCACTAATTTTTTGTGTCAAAATTCCAGGCTGTAACATACGGTCATGCATGGTTGCACATATTACATAAACCATAAGTCTGCATGGGTTAATAAAAGTCATGTCTCAGTTTCTATCGGGTCAAGATTTGCAATTGAATTGGAAGTTTAATGTTGTGTTCAAAATAAAAATCTATGTTGGAATCAATGCAGTTAGAACAAATTTCTCAAAATTTCTAAAAAGAGGAAAATTTGCTAGAATTTTGGAGGAAATAGACATTTTAACATATTTCTTGCACTTTAAATCTTAAATTTCGATAACTCATGCTGTGGATATGAATATTCTGTCATAGTATGTATGTTTAGCTATAATACGCCATAAATCTAAATAATTCAGCCAGCATTATTTTGGCATTTCAGACAGAAATGTGAGAAAATTAGCAAAGATTATTTTTTCTATTTTTTTTTTCTTTTGGTTTTCAAAAAAAAAAATTATTGGGTTAAAATTCCAAATGAGTTAAAGTTACCCAGAATGATAGGCGGGACTGGACCAAAAGTTTCTCTAATTTTTACAAGATGTCGGGTATCCTGCTCACAGTGATGAGTGTGCAAATTTTTTTTTTCTAATTGAAATGACCAATAAATGTACTGAATGACCCCTAGATTTTATTTCGGGTACGCACGGAAAAAATGATCAGTCTAGCTGGCTATCAACTTTGTAACGTCACCACCATTGTAAGAATTTGTTAACTTTTAACTATATATTTATAACAATGGATATTGTGACGTCATCAATAATCAAGGTGCTGGAGGATCAAGATACT
Source organism: Platynereis dumerilii (assembly GCA_026936325.1). Taxonomy (NCBI): domain Eukaryota; kingdom Metazoa; phylum Annelida; class Polychaeta; order Phyllodocida; family Nereididae; genus Platynereis; species Platynereis dumerilii. The sequence continues at coordinate 107,606,671 of JAPTHN010000002.1, forward strand.
ATCAAGAAAAATAATATAAAATATCTAAATAATTTATTTAGTCAAAGAAATACATTAATAAAGTAATCAAAATGTCAAATATCACAATTTTGTATCATAACGCACATAATACCACTGGTATTTAGCAAAGGATTTTATCATTCACAGCAACTTTAAGATGTTTCAAGAGTTATAATATAGAAGTGTAAACGGAAAAAATGTCATAGATGTTGTTGCAAAATTGACTGAATAACGCAGTTTTGAAAAAAATTTAATTTTTCACATTACTTTTGGATTTTAGTCAGTCCATTTTTCTTAAAGCATTTAATGGCCCAAAAGGCATATCTTTGGTATTTGAAATTTTTTTAAAAATTTTTCAATAATTGTGAGAAAAGTATTAATAATATGGGGATATTATTAATGTTATGTGGCTGACACTCCTAAAAAAGCACAACTATGATTATAGATACAATAACGTTCCAAAACAAAAAAATATACATGCTATAGTTCTAACATTACTGCCCAATACACAAAAAAATATTTTTTCATAATTTTCATTAGTTGCGAGAAAAGTATTAATGCCATGTGGATTAGACTCCTAAAAGGCACAACTGGGATGATAGCAAAAAAAATGGATATAAAAGACACTGATCATCCCTCTACAAACTGCAAAAATATTTCTTATGTTTTTCTTATATAGTAAAATCATAAATTCAAAAGGACAGTAAGAATCCACTTAATTTGTAAGCCATATTATTATTAAGCTTCATCATAATTTGTTGATTGTTCTGATTTCGCCTAATCTTACATCGTATAAATGACAGAGTTGATATGAAATTTGTCTTTTTCTATGTCAAAAATATTTATGAATTAATAAAAAAAATGTATTTACCTTATAATTTATGAATAATTCCAATAAGCTAGCCTTCAGTTTAAATACTTGAAACTGTGTCTTGTAATTTTGATACTATACTGCAAAGTTTGATTTAAGTTTAAAGGACACACCTGCTCAATTGTTAGATTGAAAACTGTTAAAAACAACTATGATTATAATTATTGTGCTCTAATCCTAGCATAAACTGTTGTCATCAAGAATAGATATAGGTGTTATGTCAATTCCAAGAAACAGAGCAAAACAGTGTTTCTCAGTTGGTCTCTTTAGTGGTATTATAGAACCATGGAGCAACATCTTGATATTTTCTATATATTCATCTTCACCAAGTGGTTCATCATAAAGTCTTCATTGACAGGGATATATGAAGTTTCATGTATGAAGTTAGTGATTGTCCCGGAAACAAGAATCTGCAGATTGCCAAACAGAGGCGGCACTCCTTTTTTTTTTTAATTGCAAGGGGTGATGCAGCAAATTTAATATTTATGATGTCATAGCAATTGACAACAGGGGAGACCGTGGTGAGTTGTACTCACTGTCAAATATCATGTGACAAAATTTCTTTTTCTGTATCAGATTATGGCCAATAAAGCTATCATTATCGTTATCTTATACCAGGATAACGGAGGGTTACAAGGAATAGGGAAGTAGTGCAAAAAACAAACAATTGAACATGTGAAGTATTTCTTCATGAATTTTTATGGAAAGCCAAAAGAGTCTTCAATTGTTCACACCTTTGGTTTTGACCATTATTTAGAACAGTTATGTTGTCCAGAATTATATTAACCTTTATTTCATACAGAACAAACTCCAGTATTCTGAAATACTGGTATGATGATGGATGAATCTGGCACTTTCTTTTTGGGCAACTACACACTTGGTCATGCAGGGCGCTCAGAGCAGGCAACTTCTGAGGCGGTTTGTCAGACAGCATATCATCACCTCACATCCAACTTTTCTGCCACAAAAAGAATAGGACATTTGTTTTTAGCTCTTCACTATGCTTTTCATTGTGTTTTCATCACAACAGCAGCTGGGTGGCCTAGTGGTTAAGGTTCCCACCTGCTCTGCTGAAGGTCTTTACCTGCATGGGTTCGAACCCCGGGTGGGGAACCCAAAATTTTCAGTGAACCTTCATGAGCAAAATCCCAGCTGGATGTCGTTCGGATGAGACGTTAAATTGGCGGCCCCTTGTATCAGTTTCTATGCTGGGCAAGTAAAAGATCCCTCACATGGGGTAAATGTGTAACATGTTGAGGACTCCCGCTCTCTCTCCCATGTCATCAATCAACCCTCATGAGCACCCAGAACTGGGCTTAGAGAGCTGCACTTACCACATCTATCTATCTATCTATCTATCACTTCATTATGGGGGAGGGTTGGTCTATTGGTAGCATGCTGGGCTGCCAATCGCTGGGTCTAGGGTTTGAATCCAGCTCTTGCCAGGTCACCTGGGCCAATGTTGGATGGCTGTTTCAATCATCCTTCACCTCATTGCCGTGCCCTCCTCCTGTCCTAATTAGCCTACCAAGTGCAAAAATACAGGATGTTAAGCCCCAATCATCCATCCATCCATCCATCATCATTTCATTTTTTCCAGTTTGCTAAGAACATTGCCGAAAACTTTGTGCTTTGCAATGCAGCAATTTGAACAAATATCCACACTTATGTAGCAAGATACTAGAAATTCAGTGATTTGGGCAAATCACTGATATACCAAATTATATTGTTTTTTTTTTTCACATTCTTTGCAAGATGCTGGAATAATGTGATTTTGGTAAATCAGTGCCATACCAACTTGAGATTTCTTCAGATATTGCACCATGCAATGTTTCGGAAACCTTATGATTTTAAAAAATAATTTGAGTATCATTTGGTATTACCCTGTGTAATACCGAGTAAAATGATTTGTCCAAATCGCAGGAAAATTGACACAATTGCTAAGTCAGACTTATGCGACCTTTCAGGAAAAGGGTCATATCCCACAGGACTGTGTTTTTTGTTTTGTTCGCTCAGTCAGCTTCCTAGACACATTGCCGAAGCCGGACATTTGAGTGAGTGAGTGAGTGAGTTAGTGTTTTACGTCTCATCAGCACCTGTGTGGGCTATTTAGAGACATACTTGGTTTGTACTAAGTGTCTTTATAGTTCTGTTCTTTTGCTACTTAGTTATTTCTTTTTTGTGTCGTGGTTTCCGTCGTCTGTTGTTTTTTTACCAATTTCAGAGCAACAGACAAAAGGCCATGAATGACCAGTAAAATGAGGATTCCATTGAATTCGTCAGTGAAGGTGTACTTGGTGACTAAACTGTGTATTTCTTTTTTGGTTGTGTGTGTATCTTCTTGCCAGGTGTACAGCTTTTGTTTTGTTCGCTCAGTCAGCTTCCTAGACACATTGCCGAAGCCGGACATTTGAAGATGTGAAACTGCTGAGTCTAGGTAATGGTCTATAATCTTTAGTTGGTATGTTTGTATGTGTTCAGGTGGTACTTCTTCAAGTAGGAGGTGGAAGAGATAGGCTCTGTGAGTGATTGGGTTGTCTTTTTCAAGACTGTCTGTTCCTCCATCCTGAGGGTTTGTTTCCTTTTTTTCCATTTCGTCCACTCCGTCCTGTCCTTTGTTTTCTGGATCGTCTTCTTCTTCCTCTAGGCCCTCTTCCTTTTCTTTTTCCTGTAGATCTCCTTGAGCTGCTGCATTTTCTTCCTCTTCATCTTGTTCTGCTTCCATGGACTGGTTGCCGGGTGTCGTGTTCCTGCCATCATCCGAGTCTTCCTGTTCCTCTTCCGTGTCTGTTTCAGTCTGACGTACTTCCATTTGGAGGAGTTGTGATGCCAGCTGTTGGGATTTGTTCTTCAAGGTCTGGCTGGGAATCAGGCTGTTTTGTGGTGTTTGTTGTCTTTGGCGTGGTTGTTCCATTTGTTCCTCCCGAATGTCTGTTGTTGTCTTCGATGTTCTCTGTGTGTTGTTGGTGTATTCTGTTGATGCTGCGTTCTTCGAGTTGTAACCTTCGTCTTGGTGTCGCATGGTGTTGAGGTTGTGGATATCCTGCCATGTCGGCATAGCTGGGAATTCCTGCATGTTGGTCCACGATCCTTCTAGCCTCCGGAAAAGATATCGCTTGGGTTGCCTTCAATGTGAGGATCTCTTTTTCCTTAGTCCACTGTCTACAAGTTTTGCTGTAAGAGGGATGATCCTCCTTACAGTTGACACAAAGAGGAGGGGATGAGCAAGGTTGTTCCTTTGATTGAACGTGGTCTTCGGATCCACAATGTCCACAAACTTCTTGTCGTCGGCACCATTTGCTCAGATGACCAAAACGTTGACATTTATAGCATCTTCTTGGATTGGGGATGTATGGTCGTACCTTACATTGCTCCCATATAACTTTGACACTCTCTGGAAGAGTCGTGTCTGAAAAAGTCAAGATAAGAAGCTCCGGATTATCCCTCTGTGGGATTCTATGAAAATGATTGACATCAGTGAAAGTTTCAAACCATTCTTGTAAATCGTCGTCCGAGTCTAAATAGCTAAGGGAGGAGAACACCACTCCCTTGGAAGTATTCAAGGTCCGATGAGGTTCGATTATTGCCTGTGTACCTGCAACATCTTTCAGCCTAAGGAGTTTCCGAGTCTGGTCGTCGTTTCTGGTCTTAAATACAGGGATGTGATTGGCTTCAGAGAAAAAAACCTGAAATGCACGGTCGAGTGGCGAAGCCACTCGCATACTAGGGGGGTCTGGGGGCATGCCCCCCCAGGAAAATTTTTGTAATGCCAGGCCAATATATGGCATCTGGAGGCACCTGAGACCATTTCTTCCACTAAACAACAAGCCTCTCAAAAGGTGCACAGTGAAGGAGAAAATATAAGTAGTAAAAAAATCTCAGTTCCATGACCAACAAAATTTTACACATACATTATTGCCGTCTGCAATAAGTGAAACAAGTGATGTTCGTTGAATTCTCATCTGATGAGATGAAAACATAATAGGGTCATAAATGATGATGTTTCTAAGTTTTTGGCTCATGTGTAACTGTTTGTGGAGCAAAGAAAATTGGCAACCATTTGTATCCCATCAGCCTCAATTTTTTCCCCGATGAGCTTATATATTTTCTTTGCATCAAATGAGTGAATTTCTGTTTTTAACACCATGTTGTGGTTTATCACACTTGTCAAACTTTTAAAAATGCAGTATGGCTGAGGATGTTTAGCATTGACCTAGTCAGCCAATAGCAAAACATCACTTGTTTCAACTATTTGGACTGAAAACACATTTTCTGCACTTCATTGATGTGTGATTAAGACGAAAACTGATGTAGCTCAAACCTCAGACTCCAAAAAGGTAACTGTCACTCATATGGGTCACAATGGAGTCAAGTAACAGTAATCATCACACATGCAGATAAGCCTTATGTTTTGGAGGTTTGTCACTTCACCACCTCACTGGGTTTGTAAAGTAAGGAAGACCTAGTTGGCAACTTGACATCCACTGATTCTTGTTTTTCCAACAAAATGAATGCTGTTTCTGCTGATATTGAGTTTGTTGAGTCTCAAAATTGGGATCTAACAACATATCTATAGACGGCAACATTTACATGTATGTATATCTGCATGAAATATCTTGTCAATAATTCCCAGAATTTCTAATGTGACTCTTGGTGGAATACTTGTGGGTTAAGTGCCTGTTGACAGCCAAAACTGAGGTTGTCATTATTGCTGAAATACTCCCTCAAAAATATCACCACTTACAGTCTGTCACTTTACAGCGAAACACTTTGATATAGAGTTAGAGTGGACTGTGGTACTGTGAAAATGGCACGTCGTGTGTCATCATGCTGATGATTTGTCATGATCAAACCCAATACTTTCAATGTTAATTCGATTGAATGAGACTTATCCCACTTGTTGGTGACAGCCAAATGAACGGATTATGCATCTGATTTTCACTCTAAAATCCGTTATGAGAAGTCAAATGGCTTTCTCTTGATCATGACTAATCAAACAGCCTCTATCTTTCCCATGTTGAAAGTAGAGAAGATGACTCTTCCTCAGCTAACATGAGTCACAAAGTGCCATTTTCACAGTGCCACAGTCCACTCTAATTCTATATCAAAGTGTTTTGCTATAATATAGAAAATATGAGGACCAGTTCACTGTGAAAAATGCACTTCTTGACCCATGGTAGCCGATGAAGTGTCACCATCTCTTATTTCAACATGGGAAACATAGAGGCTGTTTGATTAGTCATAATCGAGAGAAGGCCATTTGACTTGTCATAACTGATTTTAGAGTGAAAATCAGGTGCATAATTCTTCCACTTGGCTTTCACCAACAAGTAGGATAAGTCTCCTTAATTAACATTGAAAGTATTGGGTATGATCATGACAAATCATCAGCATGATGACACACGAAGTGCCATTTTCACAGTGCAAGAGTCCACTCTTTTCTGCATCAAAGTGACAGACTGTAATGCTTGCACTTGATATAAAGAAGATCAGGGTGTGTGCAAGCAGTTAATGAACAGCTGCATTTCGGGTGGTTGGAAATGGTGCTTTAAAGGTTCTGTCATGTTGACTTTACACCCTCAAGCAGGTGAAATAGCAATATGATATGACTTCAGAGATTTTGCTACGTACTTCACTTTAGTGACTTATTGAGTTATACTTGTGTCACCAGAATTTCCTTGGTCAAGAGTGACTAACTTGATAACTTTGCTTTCACTTACAGAAAAAAAAAATTAAAAATACTGCTTGCAATGCATATTGTGCAAACGTAGGCCAAGCTTTAATTGTGGTTGTGAATCCAAAGTAAAATTTTCTAAACATAGCTATCAAGAAGCCAAAGAAAAAGTATAGGAATGTGTATGCGCCTATAATGAAATAAGCTGTACACCTAAATGAGTCCTTTCCTACTCTTAGCATGCTTTGTTACAAGTTTGGGTACGCACACTGAGTGTCACTGAATGGATGAGTCATATAATATGTGAATTGTCACACACATACATGTCTCAAATTAACAACTCAATTCAATTTTAAAGGTGTGACCTGAGCTGTCATGCAGTGACATCACTGATGCATGTCAATGGTGGACTAATGGGTGGTCAAAAGTAAGCACTCATATTTCCTTAGCTGTAACTGCTAAGACCAGGGATAACAACTGAGCAGGAAACACCAGCATTTTGAGCTTGTCAGACTCACTCCAAAATCCGTACACCTCCATAAAAGAAGCTACAACATAACGTTAAGTGTGTATTGAGTGGATTGCATCCTTCAATGATTTCAACAGTCCGAATGACTGTCATTGAAGACATTCACCTCCATATGAATATAACTTGATGTGAGGCTCTATGGTAGGCCTATAACTGACCTAGCTGATTGCACTTCTCACTTTAATATGACAGGTCACTTCAATCAGTGTCAATAGCACTTGTCAAGAATTGGATTGGAGTTACCTGCAGTAGGTGTGAAAGGAAGCCAGACCACTGTCTTTCAGAATTGCAATCAAGTGTTGTTACAAGTGTCAAGTGCCATCCAGATACAATGACTTCAAAATGCTTTGCTAATTGACAATGCACGTAAATGACGCTGTGGTTCGCCGCTCATGGCTGTCCCTGCAACCCCCCCCCCATAATTGAAGTGAAAATATTAAATTGAATTTGCATGAATCACAGGGGTGATGGATTAGGTGCCGAAAATACCGGAAATCCGGCAAAAACCGGAAAAATCACATCCCTGTAAATAGGACGGTTCCATCTCTCTGTAAGGTTGTCTCTGCAGGTTCGCCGACTTCTTGAAGTATGGTCTTGTAGATGGCGAAAGGAGATAGCCTGTTAGTTGGTTTGAACACTATGTACCTGTGTCGGTACTCCGACTTTCGTGTTGTCGTTTGTCGATTTAGCAGTTCTGGGTCGATACAGTCATCCGAGGATGACCGCTGCCGTTTTAGTCGAGACTGTGAATTAGGAAGAGAGTATGCCATAGGAATTTGTGATGTTCATCCCCCATGCTCCCCACCCACCAAGGAGCCCAACAAGGGGGACTAATATGGGTAGGGCTGCGCCCAGTACCCTAGTCCAGGGATACATGAGGGATATACTCGTAGAAGGCTTGGTAAGAGATACAGCTGCAATCATATTTAAAACATGGCCAGCATGTAGACTTGGTCAGAACCTTCTTTGATTGACCCATCAGCCATGGACAAATAGGACCGAAGTCCTAGTGACAACATGACAAGCCGATTGACTGGACCGGGCCAATCCAGCCTCCCGTCTAGGAGAAATCCAGGCCAAAGTAGTGTATTGTATGGGACGGACCAACTTAGGCCCACCCAACTCAACTACCAGGACCCCTTCATCCTCCGACACGGGTCGCAACCCACGGCAAACAGGTTGCCCCATTTCCGTCGGGGAGACGTGTGCAAGCGCACTGTCTCGTGTTGGCCACTAAGGATAGAGGGCTTCACCTTAGTGTTACCACCCACCGCCACGAGGAGGCCCGAGACCTGCGGGGGCAAAAAAAAAACCATGCTCCAAGCCCTTGCATTGTGTTAATTGTGAAGGGGATCACCCTGCATTTAGCCGAGACTGTAGAATTTTCAAGAAACAAAGGAAATCCTACAACTACAGATTGACACAGGAATATCGTTCCCTGAAGCCAGACGCTGTGTAGATACAGACAAAATGGACCAAGAACCAGATTACCTGTTTTACACTTATCTCCACAGCAGAAACGGATTCAACTGAAGAGGAACTTCTTCATGGATGTCTTGCAGAAGAAATCTTCACCAAAACAACCAAAGAAGAAAGAAGCCATGCACTCTCCTGCACCAGTTTCATGCATATCACCTAGGAAACTTAAGTCATACGTCCTCTACTTGTATCCCTGAAACGAAGATGTCACTTGAACAAGGCAAGACAAAGGAAGTGTAGGCTTCTTACAACAAGAATCCCAGAAAAGGCAATGAAGTTATGGCTGCATCCAACAAAGACATCTACCTCAAATAGGTACACAAAGATCTTTCACTGACCACAAACAACCACCTAGCTTTGGTTGAGAAACATCTAGAAAATTTAAAAAAAAGTGACAAATGCTTGTAGAAAATGGATATTGACTTCTCTTACTGAGAATGTTCAAGACAAAGTGCGGGCTGCTGGCCAAAAGAAAAATTATGTACTCTAGCTGAGATCCGAGAAGCCATGGCATCCCACCTATTCACTAGATCGAATATGGAACTATGATTCTTCATATCCATGACCTACTCTTTTTATTCTGAAATTGGCAGAACGTAGTCAGAACAGTTCATGTCAAAAAGAACAGCCAGGACACCTAACCAAGTCAGCTGCAGCAGCTGCAGCAGCTGCGGGCTCGAGTGATATTAATCCACACAACAGCTCGTGATATTGTTACTCAGCGACCCTGACTTGGGTTGTTTTGTTATAGAAGATCTGTAAATAATTTCTTCATACCCTTCAGGCTGCCATCCCGTGAAATGATAACATGTTTGTGAATTTAGGATTGTTCTGTTCTGCTGGCTGTCATACTCTTGTCTTTGGTATGTAACAAGTGCCTGTTGAGCATTTTTGTCTTGCTTGATCAGGCGCTTTCTTGGCAGATGACAGAGCATTTTTTCCTTGCATTTAACTTGTCCTTGTCTGTGAATTATCAGAAGATTGACTTCGTCCGAGCTTCTGTGGCGAGGTGTGGACAACTGGTCCAGGGCAATTCTCAATTTCTTCAGTCTTTGGTTGAGCCGGTGAAGGTGTTTTCATTAAGACATCTGTGAAGAGGTTCCTGTCCAGATGAATGTTTCTCATTGGTGATGAATGAAGATCTGGTCTAGGGTAATCTGCTATCTGGCCAGGTTTGTTCGTGTCCTGTTCTACAAGGAGTGCGGCTTCGGATGACGATATTTGTCTTTCAGCCGTAGTTGTAGGATTTCTTTTTCCTTTCTTGAAGACTCTGCATTAGTGGCTAAAGGCAGGATGGTTCCCTGAGGAATTTACACCATGAGAAAGCTTAGCGCAATGTTTGTCGATTGTGTGAGTATGAACACAATCGCCACGATTGGCACAAATTGTTGATCTTCTGCATGTCAGACTAAAATGGCCATCCATTTGACAATTAAAACATTATTTTGGATGGGGAATGAAAGGAGAAACTCTGCACTATTCATTATTCAAAGGCTACAGGTATTCCCTTTGGTAAATTTTAGTCTTTGAATGTCAGAAGCAATAACTCATAACCATTCTTGTGAGGCAGACATTTGTATTGTGGAATCCCATGTTTGTGAAACCAATTGGTAAGTTCAGAGTCTGACAAGGTCTTGCTTTCCTTGGAGAAGATAAGGATAAGGATATCTTTATTATAGTGAAAAGTGACATTTTACAGAATAATAATACAAGTCGAAACAGAGATGAGTAAACAAAATTACCCAGCCCCAATGGGCTTATTTGTCACTTTAAATAATTTTACATTGAAAATACATACATAGGTGGCAGCACAAATACATTTTTTTTCAAACTAGCTGTTATTGATAAACACACTTTTTTCGTATATAAAAGGCATTATTTATAAAGATGGCAGTATATTTCTGACAGTCATCATCATTCAGAAACATAAATTTGTCTATATCATCAATATCTTTGAATTCTGGGTATATTGCAGTTATCTTTGTATAAAGCTTCTTTCTTTCAGTTTCATATTTTGGACATTCACATAGAAAGTGGAATTCATCTTCTATCAGTTGACTATTACAGATTTTACATGTTCTATTATTAAGGTTTACATTTGAAAATCTACCTGTTTCTATTGCAAGAGGTAATATTCCTGATCTAAATTGAGCATACGTCGATCTTTGTGATTTATTTAAATTGCACAATACATAGGGTTCTGGTTTTAAGTCGGATTTGAATAAATTGTAATAGCGAAGCTTAATTTTCTGATGTCTACTTTGGTTCCAGGAGGCAATTTGGTTGTTTGTTAAGTCAATTTTGCATTGTTCAATGTCTAATAGGGGTAAGTTATCATTTATAAGAGGGATTCGCTTCAATTTATTCAATTCCGTAAACCAGTTGTTACATAAATTCCTATTATTTATATTGTACCACAGTATTTTCTTCGGCAGCCGATCATTTGACATGTTTACCAAGCGATTCCATAAAATTATCATATTTAATTGAGCTCTTACTAGACAACTTGTCAAACCCATGTCACCCTGAAGATGATGCCTTCGCCTTGTCTTTGAAAAGGTTCAATGACGACATTGGCATTGACTATCTACCTCCTTGATGGCCATCAATTTCTCCTGTTGTTCAGAGCTTGCAGGTGGAATGTGCCATTGGTTTGGCGCCTCAGGCTATCTGTGACTGATTTGTCGCAAAGGTCAGCAATTGTTTTGTAGAGAGCAACAGATGATTGTGTGGCACCTTTTATCCTACTATTAGTTGATGGATCCCTCCATCTGTTGCAGCCAAATTATAACTAGCCCATCCGCAAAAACTTGCATGCAACCATTTCTCACCGATTCATGTTCAAAATTTAGATTTCATATTTTGCCCCCACCCACATTTAACAGTTATCATACTAGTAACAAGCAAATTCTCAGTCTTTGACAGCTGTGGGGGGGGGGTCATGGTCAGTCAAGTCACCTGAAGATGTCCTTTGAAATCTTGGTATTCCAGTCGCAAACTTTTCGATCTCAGTCTGGTTACCCGCTGAGGGTTGGTTACCCGGTTGACGAACAATCTGGTTAGAAAACATTGTAATAGACATATTCATTGATATTCCCCTTGACTTGACTTGTGTTGGTGTACCCCGGATCAGCCGGGGCAGCTCAACCACCATCTTTGTGGAGGGAGCTGCACTTTTATTTTTTGGTGACCGCTGTATGATGATGAGATAAGAAGATTGGGAGTCTGGAACATACCCTATTAATTCAGGGATGCCCAGGGTCTTTCAGTTGCTCCAGCATAGAATACTGGATACAACCCGCCTCCATTTAATGTCCCATGGGCTCCGACTAAAGTGAGTTCGCGGGATGAGATTGAACCCATGCCCTCAAAGCCAGTGGACAAGCAGTCTTGACCTTTAGGCCACAGGGGAACCTGTAAGGTAGGGGACACACTGTGCACTGTCTGATGTTGAGGATAGAGGTCTTCACCTTAGTGTTACCACCCTCTGCCACTAGGAGGCCCAAGACCTGCGGGACACAATTTCGGTGAAATCATTAGTCAAGTCCTATTACATCATTTGAAATTATTTATTTATGCACCAAGAATAAACAAACATCTTAATTGATAATGAATGCCATTGCTGTTGGGGTAACTGCAAATTTAAAAATTCTAATTTCAAATTCAGTTAGATAATTTTTTCAAACTTAATTGGTTGGCCGAAGACTGATAAAGCTTGTATGCCACTACAAAGGTGGCATCATTCTCATTAAACATTTAAATTGATATCATTAAACAAACTATTAATTACACAGTATGCACATAGGTTAATATCTTTAAGAATTTTTTTTTCACACTAAGTCAACAAAAAAAACTTACTTGCACATCTTGATTTTTTAATCCTACCTAATAACATAATGCCAATATGATTTTTAAAAACTGTCCTAATTCTAGAGTGGTGTCAGTGACAATGCTTTTAGTTTTATACCAATTTTTTTGTGTGGAAAATAATAATCCCATATTAAGAACTATATCAAAATAGCTAGCAATGTAATTGTAATTAGCATAGGGGCACAATATCAAAGAAACCTAACACAATGGGGGTGATGGAGTTTGGTGTCGGTTTAAAGAAAAAATTAATGTAATTTTAAAAGGTTCATAGTAGGTAAAGGTAGGAAATGATTTTGGGGGAGCCTGAAGTTGTGAAAACATAAAGTAGTGGCAGATTATTCCTTCCTGCTGAGGTAGTCGTACTTTTTTTTGGGTTGTACTGTAATATTAGACAAATATCAATCATAAAATATGTCAAAATTAATACTAATATATGCAACATTTGACAACTTTTCTGCCGCCTGAGCATCTTAACATTTTACAACTATTCTGCCGTCTGAGCCTCTAATGATAAGAGGACAAATTATACGTTGTAAAGCAAGTCCTTTTTGAGAGCTTTGCGCAGAACCTTCCAGAAGCGTGGTTGCAGACTGGGGTCCTTGGGCCAGGCGATGTACGTTTTTGTCGTAAGGATGTGGACAAGGTGAGGGTTGAGAAGTTCTTCAGGAATGCTTTCCAAAAGAATGACCACAAGCCGACTGTCACCTTGTCTTCCACCATCTGTGCTGGCACGAGCCATTTCCAGCTCAAATCTGCACCAATGGCTAGTTGCGAAGGCTTTAGATAAGATGATGATGGTCTTGCGACTTTCAACTATACTCCTCCTTATATTGTCAGTGATGTATTCACCAGGAAGCCAGTCTCGGTGGTGTATGCACAGAGTGAATCCATTGTCATTGAGGTATTCTTTATCCATATTATGATAGAATTGATTTTCCACCCAAGGCAAGTCATCACTGTGATATGCGACAAAGGCATCATACTCATATTGTTCTTCATCTTGTATTTCTCTGTATCGATTGATTCCTGCCTTAGCCAAGAAAATTGTATATCTGATATGCCATTGATAACGTCTGACCAAATACATGATGAAGATGAGACTTATACCAGCCAGCACAGTTCCCATGGGTTTCAAAATTGCCACCCATGGTTCTTCACAGTCCAGCACTTTAATGTCCAACTTTCTTTTCAAGTGATGTCCTGGAGGGCTGCAATAAAGATTCTTCTGCTGAGGGATATATATATGTTGACTCTTAATTGTCTGCACTATCCACAGTATGTCACAAGAGCATAGCAAGTGGTTGCTTTGCAAAGATAATTTTCTCAGATTTGGCAAATTAACAAATGAAATCCAGGTGACTGTATTAATCCTGTTTTTGTCGATGAATAATTCTTCAAGTTCACTAGTGTTTTTGAAGGCTGTAGGTTCAATGAATGAAATATAGTTAACATTGAGATAGAGTATTCTTAGGTGTCTCAGTAAGCTGAACATCCCTGGAAATAATTTGGGTATTCCACAGTTATTCAGACCCAAGATGGTCAAATGTAGCAAATTTGTCCAGATTGTTTGGAGCTGTATACCTGCACTTCCTATTAGATTGTTGGATAGATACAATGTTTTCAACATTGCCATGTTTTGAAAATTGCTTGCACTCAGGTATTCCAGTGTCAGGCTATTTTGAGAAAGATCCAAGTGTATCAGGTTTACAAGACTGGAAAATGCCCCATCTTGAATGTATGTAATCCTACAATCTTTCATAATCAAGGTAGATAGTGATGACATGTTATGAAACAGATTTCTTCTTACCGAAGTTATGCCATTTCTGCTCAAATCTATAATGTCAACATCATCCAATTCCCATAGAGTACCTGATGTAAATGAATTAATGAAATTTTCAACTAAGTTAAGTTCTTTGAGTGCACTACCTCCTAGTCCATTCAATTCTCCTTTGAAATCAAACAAATGGTTCTTCTTTAGGACAAGCACAGTCAAGCTATGTAGACCTTTGAAGGTATTCCTTTCTAGGTTATGTAATTTGTTTAAGGACAAATCTAATTTTTCCAGGGCTCTCAAGTGAATAAAAGTCTCAGTGCCAATATATTCAATATGACAATCTTTGAGACTGAGGGTTCGTAATACATTTGGCTGAAAGCCATCAAATATTGTTTTATTTATTGATTTAATGGGATTTCCATCCAAGGTAAGCTGTTGCAAAGTAGAGTTTGAGAGACTTGATAAGAGATTTGTCAAATCTTTCCCTTGCAGCTTATTGAACTGTAAGTACAGATACTTCAACATGGGAAGTTTAGCAAAAGTTTTTGGTTCTATCACTTTGATGTGAGCAAAAGTGATAAATATCTTCCTGAGTCTGGGCAAATCATAAAATGAATAGTTTTTCAGTATTGGAATTATGTTATAATTCAAAGTAACAATGCTTATATATTTGGGTAATGGAGGCACTTCTGACAAGCCAATATTTCTGATGTCAAGATCATGTATTTGTGCGAGAGAGCTGATCCAATTGCGAGATCCATTTAAGGGATTATATCCTAAGTACAACTGTCTGAGATGACCGAGGTCTGCAAAGGTACCGTTTTGAATTTCCTTGAATAAATTTTTTTGCAAACTTATGAATTTAGTTTTGAAGCCATGAAAAGCATCTTCCTCCACATAACTTATTTTGCAAGAACTTGCTTCTATTCTTGATAAATTCTGCAATGGCCGTATGATGTCTCTAAATGACCCATTAAAATAATTTCCATTGATTTGGATAAGATGCAGGTTCTTTAGATTGCTCATGCATTCGAGAGTTCCCTCACTCAGGATCAATTTGTTTTGTGACAAACTGATGTCTGTAATGCTTTTCAAGTGGCAAAGTGAATTAATAACCCTTGATGTCAACTGATTGCGGTCAATAGTCAAGAACTGAAGCTTTTGCAGATGGATCATGGCACTGGGATTCAGCATACTCAGTTGGTTTTGCTTGATGTTGAGCGCAATGAGGTTGTTAAAACATCTGAATGCTGTGTTGCTTATGGCAGTAATTTTGTTCTTTGCGATAGTCAGTTTGAGAAGTGCTTCATAATTCACACACCTTGGTGGCCCCTGGAGGACTCCCATGTCTGACCCTCTTACAGTAAGGTCAGTTGTGTGCTCTGGAACATCAGGGATCCTCCTCCAAAAACCTGTTCGACATACAACTGTCACATTTTGTGAGCTTGTTGTGTGACAAATACAAGACACAGTACAGTTCTTCGACCTTAATCCACTGCTAATAGAAGTTGATGACAGAATGCATAAGAGATAGACGAAAAGATACATCATGTCACACTTAACCAGCAATCCTGATGTACAGCACATTTGATTAAATAAGTTAAAGAAAAGACGTCAAGCAGTCCAATGCAGTTGATCACTATATTTACATAATCTGTCTGAACAATGATACCTAATCATTACATCCTTATTGTTGTCCATGCAGATCCTGATTCAAACATTGCAGTATTCCTATTTTGGTTATCAACATCCTTACAATTTTCAAAAATAGAATGTATTGTTGGTATGTGTATCATGTAATTTTTTTGCTGCAGGCGAATGACCCTATTAATGTTTCCTGAAGTAAAACTTTCTGAAAATAGAATTTAAAGGTCAACCTAATATTTATTTATTTAGTGACAACTGAATGGAGCTAACAGAAGTTAGGCGATGAACATAACAATCTCCCCCACTCCTCTACCCTTCTATTACCCAACACCAGTGTTGTGAGCAATCGGATCACAAAGTCATTTCATTATAAAATTAACTTAATATGGTAACTATATACACTGAAAGACAAAAGTTATGCATATGCTGTGCATTCAAGAACCTCATCTGTGTGCTTAATATAAGGTTCTACCAAACACATGCTTTACTTAAAATAAACCATAAAGTCTAAAGATAATGGTCTTGGGGTTCATTCGAAGGTTGTGATTTCCTCTCATCTGTAGCATCCCTACAACATCCAGAAACATGCCTTCATTACAATGGTGGGTATCTTGAGTTCCGGTTGTTTTTCAGGGTTCAACACCTCTTTGTTTATTCCTTGTCTACCTTACCTCCCTGTAACAGGCAGCTTTCTTTGATACACTTGACGGATGAACATCTTACACTCTACAACATTAAGCTGGGTTTTCACACCTGCACCATTCCAATAGTTTCATCCCCGTCATATTCTGTAATTGGGGACACAATACATTCAGTTGTAAAAGAATTGTGTGCTTGTATGTTTAAGGATTCATTTAAGCTCACATGAAACCTCATGCCTGCAAATGGTATTGGTCAACAGCAAAAACTGTGTTTTCTGAAAACTCCCCTTTGTCAGCCATTTTGTCAGCCATTTTTAAAAACAAAAATGTTTCCCGGTTCAGTGATTTATTGTTTGTGACCCTATTTTCGGGTGTCTTACACCATGGAACCATCATATTGACCATAACCCTTGAACATCTTGCCCTCCCAACATATGCATAACTTTTGTCTTTCAGTGTATTAAAAATAAGTTGGTAGGCCTAATCTGTTTGATTACTAACTAGAACTGTCATGTGCATATAAGTCTTTTTTATTTGCATTTGTGCATTTTCAGTTCCCTTTTACAACTTGATGCTATTGTTCATACAAAAATGATCTCTCTGTCACTGATAATTGAACTGTGTTTTTGTAGTCAGCATCTCAGATACGGAGCAGAATAATCTGCATGGTGTCTCAGGCTGGCTGTATTATTTATATGACACACGATGCACAAACTGAGGCAAGTCATCAGTTTCTGTGTTCAGTCCAACTAGAAGGCACATGGGAATGGGCACCCTATGGCAATGATAAACCGCTCACACTTAGAAATGCACACTTTTTAAAACTTTTCTATAGAGAACTTGTTTTAATTTCCCAAGTCTGCTTATTATTATCGTTTTCATAGCTATGTGTTTTTTTGAAAACTTCGTTTTGCAGTTAAACCGTGACATCATCGGGTATCTGTCAATGTGATTGGTCTAATCTTCAGTCTGTGACATATCAGTTCAGAGTTTGACATCACAGTTAATGACAAAGGAAATTAAAACTGCCAGGCAATGTTACTATATGTGTACAACCATAACAAACAACGCATGTCTAAGCTGAGTGTTACACCTCACCAAAAGAGTTTCATTGTTTTCCAAACAAAATGTGTTGCTGTTTTTCACAAGACACCAGTCACCACAATTTCAAACAACTTTTGTTGTCATTAATTGCAACTCTCCTTTCAGGCTAAGTAGTTTGTTTGGTTCAGTTACAGTTCATTGAAGCATCTTTCAGCCAGGGCAAGCTGAACAAGTGAGACATACATCATCCATGTGTCAATGCACTTCGTCAGTTTCCTGAAATTTGTGCTTGTAATAAACGAAATTATTCAACTTAATCTCTGACATCACAGTTTTAGAATGAAGCAACTTGCAAACTTGAAAAAGGCGTAGCTATGAAAACGATAATAACTAGTTTGCATGGGTTTCTCAAACAGCCATGCACTTTTGTGGATTGTGGCAAATTTGAGATTTGCAAAGTTGAATGACACTGTAATTCAGAATAGCCACAATATCCATATATTAATGATTCAAATGTTAAAAAGATGTCCACTGTATTGCAAAAATTATTAGAAGAGTTTTTACTCAGGTTGTATTTTGCTTCAATGTTACAGGTGTTTTCATTACCATGAGATTCTTGTCATTCACACTTGGCTGTTAGGAATCAATGCTAAACCAGCACTTACTACGTTTGATAAATCCAATGTGTGACGTTCTGTTGCTTCTAAACCAATCAGATTAACTAAAAATGTCATGTATTTGGGGGGTCAGGAACCTAAGAATCGCGTACTAATGAAATCGCCTGTAACGGTCCTACTTATTATTATATTATTATATACATTTCATCTATGCTATGCTTCATTACCACCTCGTCTGGTGAAATTTCCTTCCTCATCAAATTGTTGTGCCTCTCTCAGCTTGGTTGGGGAGGCATCATGTTCTTAGCTGACAGGTGTCACGTACGTCCTGTGTAGGGTTCGAAATTTAATTGTTTGGCTTGCTTAACAGTTAACTGTACACTTCAGTTGAGAAAATAAAGACAGGCCCTTCAACTAAATGTAATAGACCAGAAAATGTTTTACTTAGATTTCAGTGTTAAAATTACAATTGAATTTAAACAATCAACTGTTTGGTTGGAAACCTTAGTCCCATCCACTGTTCAAGACAACTTACGCTGCACTGTTATGTTATGCTGCTAGAGTGTGTGTTTGCGTGATTGCATTTTACACCTCTTTGTGGGCCACATCAAGGCAGGCTATATGTCTTGTGTCTGTTTTCCTCATACTTTGTAATATTCGCGCAGCGAAACGGCCGCAATTTTTTTTTTGAGTATCATTACGGTTCATTGTACTGTTCTGGTTTATGAGTACTTTTACAGTTGTTAGAGCTGGAACAAAGTTGCCGGTTAATTTAACAGGAATTTTTTGCAGTGTTCCTATCAGCAAATATCACCACACCCATACATGTCTCTATAATCTTATTCATGAGCACGCCCAACTCATTATAAAACTTGTAGCAAAGCCACAGCCTATACAAAACAACTGTCAAACCATTACACCTTGCCAAATGCCTCAAATTAGCCCACTTCAACAATTGCTTTTAACCATCAATTCCTGCCCACTAAAACTCCCCGCACTATGACCAAAACTGTCTTGCTGTCATTACCGTAGAACTGGGTAAAGTTGGCAATCTGGGGTAAAGTTGGCACGCTATTTTGACCCATTTAATGGATGAAATGGCAACTTTTCTTACTGACACAGGTATCTTTGGGAAAGTTGCCATATGTGTCAGAGAGGAAAAATTGGCAATTCTTCCTTTAAGCGGGTCAAAATGACATGCCAACATCACCCAGATTGCCTACTTTACCCCGTTTTACGGTATCCGACTCGCCTCCAAAAATCTACTAAACCAAAAAATACAGTTAATATAAGGCCTGGTGAAATTCACCAGAGAATTAGCAAGGTTGCCATTGGGCAATTCCGTAAAGTCTGATTCACAGATTTGACACTTTAGCAGCTTGTGTAGCCCTACCATTACACCTCAGCTATTTCATTGTTATCCAGGCACGAGGGCAGGTAATAGGGGTATCAGACAAGCCATCAACCAAAGCTCCAAGTGTAACAGGAGTCAAGCTGTGGCAAAATATCATGGTGTCGGACGTACACCGTGTGATGTACGTTTTTGTAGTCAGCATCTCAGATACGGAGCAGAATAATCTGCATGGTGTCTCAGGCTGGCTGTATTATTTATATGACACACGATGCACAAACTGAGGCAAGTCACCAGTTTCTGTGTTCAGTCCAACTAGAAGGCACATGGGAATGGGCACCCTATGGCAATGATAAACCGCTCACACATAGAAATGCAGACTTTTTAAAACTTTTCTATAGAGAACTTGTTTTAATTTCCCAAGCCTGCTTATTAACTAGTTTGCATGGTATAACTATGAAGGTTTAATCCTGACCTTTGGAAATCCATAATATTTTGTACAGTTCATAGCACAAAGGTCTGTTTGACTCACAAGAGCTTTCACCCATATCTCATGGGCTTCCTCAGCTATCTGACAGGGCTCACTGCAGTATCTTTTAGTTTGCATGGGTTTCTCAAACAGCCATGCAATTTTGTGGATTGTGGCAAATTTGAGATTTGCAAAGTTGAATGACACTGTAATTCAGAATAGGCACAATAGCCATATATTAATGATTTCAAACGTTAAAAAGATGTCCACTGCATTGCAAAAATTATTAGATGATAGTTTTTACTCAGGTTGTATTTTGCTTCAATGTTACAGGTGTTTTCATTACCATGAGATTCTTGTCATTCACACTTGGCTGTTAGGAATCAATGCTAAACCAGCACTTACTACGTTTGATAAATCCAATGTGTGACGTTCTGTTGCTTCTAAACCAATCAGATTAACTAAAAATGTCATGTATTTGGGGGGTCAGGAACCTAAGAATCGCGTACTAATGAAATCACCTGTAACGGTCCTACTTATTATTATATAGGCCTACATTTCCACCTCGTCTGGTGAAATTTCCTTCCTCATCAAATTGTTGTGCCTCTCTCAGCTTGGTTGGGGAGGCATCATGTTCTTAGCTGACAGGTGTCACGTACGTCCTGTGTAGGGTTCGAAATTTAATTGTTTGGCTTGCTTAACAGTTAACTGTACACTTCAGTTAAGGAAATAAAGTTTATTGATTTGGCATATAAGTCTCTTTAAAAAAAGACAGGCCCTTCAACTAAATGTAATAGACCAGAAAATGTTTTACTTAGATTTCAGTGTTAAAATTACAATTGAATTTAAACAATCAACTGTTTGAGTTCAGGGTTCCCACTCAACCTGGAAAACCTTGAAAACCTGGAATTTTGGGTTGTGCTTTTCCCGGCCTGGAAAAACCTGGAAAATGTGATATTTCCACCAAAAACCAGGAAAAAGTCTGGAATTTGGGGTTCTCTTGCCAAAATTGAAACGGTCCAACAAATTGTGGACTTCGACGACTGTCCGGGCGCAAAATCAGTTTGAAGGAATTTCAGGTTTAGACCTTGAAAATTGGTTTTGGCAGCCTTGAATAACTTACCCTGCACTGTTATGCTATGCTGCTAGAGTGTGTGTTTGTGTGATTGCATTTTACACCTCTTTGTGGGCCACATCAAGGCAGGCTATAATTATGTCTTGTGTCTGTTTTCCTCATACTTTGTAATATTCGCGCAGCGAAACGGCCGCAATTTTTTTTTTGAGTATCAACCCCCCAGGTGACCCCTTTGGGCCTTGTTAATTATAAAATTTTAAAACTGTCCAGGGTGACCCCCAGCCTAGCAATATAACTAGCCACAAAAGAATTGTTTGCGAGTACCCCAGGTGACCCCCTCGGGCCTTGTAAGGGTTTGCTGCAGTGCGCTATATGTCTAGAGCATTTGTGGCTGATTTTCTGTGATTTTTCCACCTGTTCATTCCTGCCCACTCATTCACAGTGGTTCGCACCTTCGTCTGGGTGTGAATGCCCTCTGTCCAATATATTCTCCTCTTTTCCCGCGCCTCTTAGTTGTGCTCCTTTTCAGCACCCACCCGCTTCCTCCCTTTTTTTTCTTTTTCTCTTTCTCCTATCTCCATTTTCGTGCAAATTTGGCACAATTTACAAAAAAACAATTAAAAACTAATTTTATGAGGCGATTTAGCCTCTCAAAAATATACCCATGTTCTTGCTAGATTCTACATTTCAAATGTGTACTCATTTTCCGATTTTAAACCCTTTTACACTTGTACTTAAAAATTGTATTCAATGATACCTATCGCTCGTATTTATGTTCGCTATTGTTTATTCCAATGTCAATTTTATATTTATCGTTTCCTAAATCATGTATTAATTTATGTTTTGTGTTTCCATACCTGCTTTCATGTAAAGTGTGCTCCTAGTGATTAAATAGCCCAGCACTGTGGCTGGTCTGGAGCAGCAGGTCTACCTGTGCGTCCTCTCTCCTTTTACGTGTGTTATGAATGTGTGTGATTGTCTTTATTTTGTTTCGTTTTAATTGCCAATTAAAGGCACTGCAGCCATCCTATTTTACATCCTTTTTGGGTCCTCTATCCAGTTGGTTCAATTATTTTTTGCCGAGTACCCCCCTGAGGTGATACCCCCCCTTAGATGACCCCACTCTTGATGATGATATCTTTTAATTTTTTTTTTTAGGGGGGGCATCTCGCCAGCGATAATTACTTGTCTTAGAGATGTCCTCCCTCTTTACTGTAACATAACGTTTCAGAAAGAAATAAAATATCTTGAGTCTTGAGTCTTGACAACATAAATATTCCTATTGGCTAATTTGACCACACCCACACATGTCTCAATAATCTGATTGGCTTATTCATGGGCATGCCCAACTCATTATAAAACTTGTAGCAAAGCCACAGCCTATACAAAACAACTGACAAACCATTACACCTTGCCAAATATCTCAAATTAGCCCACTTCAACAATTGCTTTTAACCATCAATTCCTGCCCACTAAAACTCCCCGCACTATGACCAAAACTGTCTTGCTGTCATTACCGTAGAACTGGGTAAAGTTGGCAATCCTGGGTAAAGTTGGCACGCTATTTTGACCCATTTAATGGATGAAATGGCAACTTTTCTTACTGACACAGGTATCTTTGGGAAAGTTGCCATATGTGTCAGAGAGGAAAAATTGGCAATTCTTCCTTTAAGCGGGTCAAAATGACATGCCAACATCACCCCAGATTGCCAACTTTACCCCGTTTTACGGTATGCGACACACCTCCAAAAATCTACTAAACCAAAAAATACAGTTAATATAAGGCCTGGTGAAATTCACCAGGCAATTAGCAAGGTTACCATTACCATTAACACAGAGGGATTTTATTTCTGTACCTGAGGCAGGATCAAGAAACAATGCTTCAACCATTGAGGCACTACCAAAGAATTTTACAACTAACAATACAGCATCTAGCTACAGAACCTGGTCCAACCAGTGAGGGTCAATTCTATGCAAAATTGTCCAGTCCCTGGATCATCAGAATATCACAGACCCAACAAAAAATATCAAGTCTCCGAAACCAGAACGTACTTGATTATCTCCCGAAGCCGGTGACGTTAATGACAGAGTGGATTTGTTGGACAGAATGAAATGATTTCTCGAAGTGCGATCTATTCGGTGGAACAAACTAGAAGAGTATTAAATGATGGCTAACATTTGTCAATGGAAACCCAGTGGAGTGTGTGTGTGTGTGTATGGGTTTAACGCCTCTGCAGCACCTTATCGAGCTATATCGAGGCTGGCTTGGGAAACCCAGTGGAAGAGCCAGCAACAAGTGAGGCTGTATTTTACTGACTTCTACTGCATATGTCCAAATTCACCAGGTTACTCTGATACTGATGTATGAAAGTATGCCTGCTTATCGGTTCTGTGAAACTCAATTACTTTTAAAAAAAGCTGATACTCAAGAGTTATAAGAGTGAAAATAAAGAAGTAAAGTCTTAATATTCAGTCTTCTCACCATCTCAAAGTGGCTACCTGACAACTTGAGTCATCGAAACTACTCCTTCACTTTAGATGGTCGATCACAGATGAGTAATGTCTACGCAGCAGTGCGGCAGCACCGTATTGGGCTATATCGAGGCTGGCTACGGCGTTATTACTCTTAGGTTATTTTCCTCATATGTGTATTTTGTGCTTAGGGAAGGTACAGCTATGTAATTGTTGTTTTCTGGCTTGTGTGTGAGTAGATGTGCAACAAGGCCCTTCCAGAGAGAGGGATTCGTCTTGAACCCACTTGACAACTCTTCTTTGTTGTGCTCACGTTGATGACATTGTCACTACATTGCTGCAAGGTAGATGCGCCCATTGGAATGTCATTCAAAGATTGGCATGACTACTATATAATTTATTTATTTCGGGGCAGCAAATCCTGCAGTTGCAGAAGACTTGATGTTAATGAGAGTAGTGAAAACTTTGTACACCATCAGTTAGGACCCCTTAAAGACAGGAAATTTGACAGGCAAAAAGAGTGGACTAATGCAGTATGAAAATTGTACTTCGTGTGTCATCATGCTAAGATTTGTCATTGTCAAATTAAATTACCAACAACAATTAAAATAAAAATCAGATGCAGAATCCTGCATTGAATACTTAAAGGTCACTTCCGTCAAATATTATTGTCCTCTCCGAAATTGGGTCGGCTAAAACAGTGATAACATCAAATTAAGAGTTTTTTTATTTTACAGAAATACTCCTTCAATAGATTAGACAACGTTTTTCATTTAAATTGCACCAACTGCGCGATACTCGGAAAATGCCGAAAACCACTTTCCGTCAAATCATGTCCTCTCTGAAAAATGAGGAAAAATGGCTGTTATTTCCTTACAAAAGGATTTACCTGACTTTTAAGACTTTGAAATTGTAGTGCTAATAGGTTTTGAAACACTGACAATGCACATCTCACTAACATTAATGCTTATGCTGAATTGAGCCTGTCAAATGTCATTGTCCTCTCCGAACCAAAACAAAAGTTGGGTTTTTTGGTGTTATCATATCCAAGGGCATAATCTTGCTAATTGCTGTCCATAGCCATTGATATTTAGTATGTGCACAATATGCAATGTAATTTGTCATTTTGAGTTATTTTTAACTGCTCAAATGCTCAAGTGCCACCTGGCGTGGATCCTCAGAACATGGTTGATATACATCTTTCTTTTTCAATTGCTTAAAGAGAGATTTAAATACCCCACTACCTTGCGATGTTCTCATGGTTGTTTTGCCTTGTTATTTCCTTTATAGTTAGGTCATTCAAATTAATTTAATCATTACCTGGTACACCCTAACATATGAATGAAGCCGTTCTACTCTTTAAGGGCTTAAATGATATTGCTCGGTTAACTGGATATATACTAATGAGAAATGTTCAAGTAATATAAGTGCCATCAATATGCCTGAATGAACAAGCAATGCATATATATGTAGTATACGTCTCACAAATTTCTGCATAAATGACAAATCTATAGTGCCAATAAGAACTATTGTATTTGCGAACATTATTATATAGCTTTAATCACAATTTAAAGAAAACAAAAGGGTATCCTTAGTCACCTAATTCTATGACGAAAATTGTGTTTCAAGGTCTGATTCATCCACAACTGCGAGAAGTATGCCACAGAGACTTTATATTATAAACATTGTCATGTCAAAATAAGTGTCCTCTCCAAATGAATTTATGTTGTCGTATTTGTTAAATTCAGATGGTCATACCATGACTATCAGCATGAATAAACTGTTGAAATTTGGTGGAGTTGTTCTATTTTATCTTGCAGACCAGTCAGTCTGCGAAAATGTGGGATCAATGGCAGATAGGAGTTGCTAGGTAGAAGATATAGTATTGTTATCGGAAAATTTCCCAAAATGTTTCTTTTTCTTGGTATAGACAAAGTGCTTGTGCCAAAATTAAGCAAGTAAGATTATTTTTCATTGCCATATGTCTCTCTACCAACTCAGCATAAGCCCATACAACGAGGAACGCTATAAACCAGTAATAGAGGGAGTGGCATGATAGTTGTTTTTGGTCAAATTTATCAAAACCACAACACAAAATGTCAAATAAAAAAAATTCAGAACACTTGTAGCCCTAAAATTTTCAGAAATTCAAGGCAAGATATATTGCAATTGAAACAAGCATCCTCGGATACAATGGCTGGTTAATCCTATGGGAAAGTAGAAGGTGTGATTTGCAGCATGCGAGAGCGTCTGAGGCAAAAAATATGAGTGTAGGAACAGTGGAACTGGAGGTTGAGGTATAGTAGGGTGATGTCTGCGTGAACTAGATTCTCTTGATGTGAGGGTATAGCAATGAAGTATAGGTGCAACTTGCTGCAGTGAGCATTGCGCAAGTGTTTGAGTAGAGCGTGACAGCAGACACTAGTGTCTAACAGAGTCGCTGCCCATATAGAGCTATGGGCCGACAAATTCATAATGTGGAATACTTGTACCAAATTTCATAACTCTAAAATAAGCGGAATATTAAGGTCACAAATGGACAGTTCAAGAATGACAAAAGATGGCTGCCAGAAAGGCCTACATCTTGAATTGATCGTCATGTTCCCAATCAATACCCACAGGCGTACACCTGAACCAAATTTTATAACTCTTAAGTGAAATATTAAGGTCACATTTGGCAGTCCAGGAATGAAGAAAGATGGCTGCTAAAATGCACGCTATCTCAGTTGTCTCGACAGGTAGGCTACTCATTCTTCTGCTTTCACCCCTAGCATATAACTAGCAAAACTAGCAAAAACAATTTTTTTTTGCGAGGACACCCCCCGACGTGACCCCCCCCGGACTTGTAAAATATAAAATTTTAAAATTACCTCCTTCCGAGGAGAGCCCCAGCCTAGAAATATAACTAGCAAAAATTAAAATTTCTGCAAGTACCCCCCCGGATGTGACTCCCCCCGGGCCTTGTATAGAATATAAAATTTAATACCTCCCGAGGTGACCCCAGCCTATCTAGCAGAAATAAACTTTTTTTTTTTTTGCGAGTACTCCCCCCCCGAGGTGACCCCCTCGGGACTTTTAAAATCCTAAATTTTTTAATTACCTCCCTCCGAGGTGACCAACCTAGAAACATAACTAGCAAAAAAAAAAATTTCTGCAAGCTCCCACCGGATGTGACCCCCCCCCCCGGGCCTTGTATAGAATATAAAATTTAATACCTCCCCCGAGGTGACCCCAGCCGAGCAATATATCTAGCAGAAAAAAAAAATTTTTTTTGCAAGTATCCCCCCTGAGGTGACCCCCCTCGGGACTTGTAAAATCCAAAATTTTTTAATTACCACCCTCCGAGGTGACCCCTAGCCTAGAAATATAACCAGCAAAAAAAATTATTTCTGAAAGTACCCCCCTGGAAATGTCCTCCCCCCCCTCGGGCCTTGCACAGAATATAGAATTTAATACCTCCCCCGAGGTGACCCCAGCCTGGCAATATAACAGGCTGAAATTTTTTTTTTTTTGCGAGTACCCCCCCCCCCGAGGTGACCCCCCTCAGGACTTGTAAAATCTAAAAATTTTTAAATTACCTCCCTCAGAGGTGACCCCAAGCCTAGAGATATCACTAGCAAAAAAAAAAAATTTCTGCGAGTACCCCCCCGGATGTGACCCCCCCAGGGCCTTGTATAGAATTTAAAATTTAATACCTCCCCCGAGGTGACCCAAGTCTGGCAATATAACAGGCAGAGAATTTTTTTTTGCGAGTACCCCCCCCGAGGTGACCCCCCTCGGGACTTTTAAAATCTAAAATTTTTAAAATTACCTCCCTCCGAGGTGACCCCCAGCCTAGAAGTATAACTAGCAAAAAAAATAATTTCTGCAAGTACCCCCCTGGATGTGTCCTCCCCCCCCCCCCGGGGCCTTGCACAGAATATAGAATTTAACACCGCCTAGAGATATCACTAGCAAAAAAAAAAAATTTCTGCGAGTACCCCAGCCAAAAAGTTAATTTGGTGAAAAAAAAAGACCTTCATTTTTGACCCCCTTGAGAGAAAACCATGTACCCCGATTGAAAAACAACCCTTATAGGAGTCCGAACAGCTGCTGGAGAACCAGCAAGTCCGTCGCAAACAGCTTCGCGTAGCTTACGAGGAGCTAGGAGTGTCCGACGAGGAGACCGACCACTCGCTCCACGATCAGAGCACAACTCGGAGGATGTCCGAATCGCCCATTAGTGAGACTGCTCATCGGCAAGCTTCATCCATCGGAGGAGCCCTAAATGCCATCGCGAGTATGGACTGGCCCAGCGAGCCGCGGGACCCTGTGAGTAGCACTGCCAATAATCTCGGAACTTTGAGTGATTCCCCCTCGAGGTGGCTTAGTAATCCACGTGCTATGGCCTTCCCCCCCCCCCCCGAGCAAAACCAGTCTCGGCGACTCCCTATTGTATAGCCTTGCTAATCCAGGAGGTCCCCCGAGAGAGGCCTCGGTTGACAATGTTAGACCTACTGGTGGATTCGGGAGTCATGGTTTCCCCACCTTCGGGGCCTCACAGGGACAGTTTCGTTACCCCAACACCACCCACGTTAACAGTGATCGTATGCTTGCCCCAACATCGTTGACCGCTGTTCCCAATAACTCTGCTCAGACTAGAGGATTTGTGTTTTTATCGGCTGGAGTCCCAATATATTCATCAGCCCCCCGTCTGAGTTCCGTTCAAGCCCCAACCTCTAGCAGCTACGCCCAGAGCTCAGGCTACAATTTCGCCCCACTCCGAGCTATAACTTCGCCCCCACGCCTGTCTACAATTTCGTCCCAAGGGCTGCCCCGCCCCATGTGCTCACAGACCCCGCCCCATGTGCTCACAGACCCAGCCCCCCTTGCGAGCACCTTTGACCGCTCGTCTACAGTACACAGGAGCCTTCCCGCAGTCCCACCTAGACATGCCTTGAGGGACCCCGGAGCCAGTCGCCCCTGTCGACCACTTCCCCGGAGTCTATCTCGTCCACACCCACAGACAAGCTACCGAAACATACCACCAGGTCGGCGTCCCAACCCTATCAGAAACCGGAATGGAATTCGTCGACGACAGGTCCATCGCTCACGCCATCAGTGGTGAGATGTGTTGCATTGGAACATTTTTTGAATACCAATATGTTTGATTTAGTTGAAGAAATTTGGCCCATTTTAGATGATTGTGGGAATGTACAAATCAAATCTGTAAAATCTTGGCGTCAGATTAATACTATGTTTAAATGGTTGGAGGCATGGGCCATCTACGAGATGGTTATGGTAAAGTTCTTCGGTATTGACCTCTATTTCGAAATGGCCAGATACCGTTCCTTTCTTCTTAATCTATGTTATACATGTACCTTTTACCATGTTATCGCTGTACTGACTGTGATATATGTATTTTCCCCATTTCTGGGGGCTCAATAAAGAAATTTTCAAAAATACATCAACGCGAATTTGAACAAAGAGAAACAGGATGTATTCTACAAAGAAGAAAGAATATTAGCCACATGGACAAAGGAATTGAATATAATTGTCAAAACAAAGGAGAGTGAGAAAGTTACCATAAAGAACATGGACGACTTCAATTTATTCCTAAAAAAATCGACAAGACTAAGTAATGAGACGAGTAAGGCACTCCATCAGAATAACCCTACTTCGTCAATTCAGTTAGGAATAGGCTCATTTACATCTTTTTAACATGTTTAACTAAGTTTATATATATTATATAGAATTCATGGTGACATGATATGCACTTTAAAATACGAAATTATAGGCCTACTCAAAATAGCAAAGTAGTGACACACAAATAACCACCAAGTTGCCAATAGACCGTGAGAACCGATCAACTATAACAAATCCACCAACAGTGATAAAAATAAACCTAGAACAAGTACAACCCACAAAATACCCAAAAACCAATGGAAAAACACCCCATTGAAGAAACCCCATTAATCCAACTCCCTAGCCAACACCGATTTAACCAAATAAAACTTCTCTCTTCTCAGATCCAGGACAGCGACCAAGAAGCCGGCTACCTAACCGAGGAAGCAGAGAAGAAGGACTATTATCGCGAAAATTTGTATGATGATCGTTAAAAATTTCTACGATTATTGCAGAAATTTTCACGATTATCGTACAAATTTTCACGATTATCCTTGTTTCATTTTTGCATTAATCGTTTCTTCGGAGTCCCGGAGTCGAATCATCAATCAACCAACTTTACTACCGGTCCAGACAATGACAGAGATCTCGATGTGAAGGTTTAATAAATTCTGTCAAAGCTTTATTAGCTGGTGCTGTGCGTTTTAATATCATGGATGCTCAAGCTAAAAGAGATCGAGGTATGGTATCGTGTCAAATCAAATGAAATTTTTCCACAGGCCTTTATGTAAACATTTGTGGTTTTTCAACAAAATGTCAAAAAACATTAGCTCAGCTGGAAGCAATTTTCACGGAGTTTCAAGCGAAAATATAAAATGCAGGATATCTTACACTCGTGGAGTACATCTCAAAATACCACCATACCCATTTGGTCTTATTATAATACAGCTGACATACACTTACTCCAGTCATTCTTCCTTCAGTAACAGAAGATCCTGACAAGATATTTCATTGCTAAATGATCGAAAGAGTGTTTGGCCGCGTTGGGGGCGAGAACGATTCACAACTATGGAACCTTGAAAAGCTCTTGATATTGGAACATGTGCGACTCATACACAGGCGGTTATGCAAGTCAATGTTGGAAATGAGATTTAAAGAAACTAGACTGCAGGTTCAGATTGAATCATGCAGTGGAAAACCGTCTAGATCTTACAATTTCAGTATCCATTGGACATTATACATAGAGAATTTGCACCTATGAAATTGTAAGATCTAGACGGTTTGCGGACTCTGCATCTATAAGGCTGGCCACAGACAGATTGTTGTCCATAGCCGTATCTCGGTTTCTAACCATAGGCAGCTAGTTGGTTGTGGTTGTAAGAGTTTCTTGATAAGAAATTGAGGAAAGTGCAAGGTGAAGAATGAAGATTCAAGAAAATCACTCGGTGCACTCATAGAATATGACGCAAGAACAGGTGAAACAGACCGTTTCTTGTACTACAGCCATGAACCGTTAAATGCCCCTAGTTGAGGATCACAGATTGAATCAACAACGTGCAAACAACATCATCCGGGAGACTAGTCAAACAGCCCGAGAGGCCATCAAGCGTTTCCAGCTTCACTTCTGAAACTACGCATGGAAGCGACATATCACTAAGCCCAAGATCCAACAGCTCCTCCCCCGGTCGCGATGGCACCGAGCTGCTCCCCACCCTGAGGCTGGAGTAAAACAGGTGGCTCTCGAGGAAGACATAAACGAGCTAAACGCCACAATTAAGAACAACAACCGTGACGCCACAAGGAGGACAGTGGATTGGACCAAAAAAAGGAAGCGCAAAGGTGCTAAATTGTTCAGGCCTCCTGAAACTTAGTATAACTTATCCCAACTGCCGGACGGGGTCCATTTCGATCTAGACATAAAGCATAAATGTTTTAACGCTATCCAGTCCGTCATACTATCGGAGTTGGCTGGACCAGCAGGGGCGGAGGACACATCTTCGGGCGAAGAGGACGTAGGAAGTAGGCCCAAGAGGCCTAACGAAGCCAGACCCTCGACGTCCAAAGACTGGCATTGACCAGCCATCCCAGGACCGGACAGTGACCCTGCAGACTGCATCAGTCTGTACTTATTTTTAAAACTGACAAAATGACAAATGAAAGTGGTCAAAAAGAGCAATTTGATGACATTCACAGGCCATTATAGAAAACAAGAAAAACATGACCATTTAATATCATTTGAAAGACAAAACAACAAGGACATCATAGAATTTTTTTAAATCTATACAGTTTAATACTTACAGATATTTACAAAGAAGACCATGACGTGCTTGAGTGTGATACAATACACAAAGCAGCGAGAGTAGTAGTACCAAAACAAACAAATAAATACACATATTATATTATATATTGCAAATCAGTCATCTGTAGAAATCATTTTCAAATCCATTATTACAATAATTTCACCCAGACGCCTTTTTCTTCTTTTCCAATTTCTTCACTTTTGACATTAGCCTGCAAATAAAATTGAGAACAACTGTTTTCAAAAGTATTAAACTGTTGGTTACCCAAGTTTAGATTAACAAAAATTACCAAAAGACGAAAAACTGTCTTAAATAGCAAAGCGGGGAACCAAAAGTTACTTGAATTTTTCTTCCTGGATAAGTCTCAGTTCGTTCATTTTAGAGTTGAGCAATCTTTTCTTCTGCAAAGAGAAATGAAGATCAGATTAAATTCCATCGTAAAGTTCTCAGTCACAATAAAAACTGAAAAAGAAAGCTGAAGATTATGATCGACAAGGGTGGATGGTTGGGGTTTTAGTCCTGCAAATTAGAATAGGAGGACGACACGATAATGGGGCGAAGGATGATCGAAACAGTCTCTCTACATAGGCCTGGGTGCCCCGGCAAGAGCTGGATTCGAACCAAAGACCCAGCGATTGGCAACCCAGCACGCTACCACTAGACTAACCCTCCCCTCTGACTGACAAAGAAAAAGCAGTTTTACAGGATTTTTTTTTCAAACAAGCAAGTATCAGTGTCAGAACATCTAGAATAATAGAGTACATTTGCACCACAAATTTAGGACATCATGAGACATACCTTCAGACATGCTGATCTCTTATCGGCGAGAACGTCAGCAAAGGAAAT
Source organism: Platynereis dumerilii (assembly GCA_026936325.1). Classification (NCBI taxonomy): domain Eukaryota; kingdom Metazoa; phylum Annelida; class Polychaeta; order Phyllodocida; family Nereididae; genus Platynereis; species Platynereis dumerilii. The sequence goes on from JAPTHN010000002.1 coordinate 107,638,934, forward strand.
CTGAAAAATAAAAGAAAAAACATGTAATATCAACTTTATATCGTTAATTTCAAATTAAATTTGAAAGATGCCCTTAAATTTTTCACAGCAGACAAAGAGATGCAGTTCATCCCTTGAAAAATTTAACAAAGTGCTTTCGGAGTAGAATCTGTGTTGGACTGGCGGTACAAATCGCCAACTACTCAAAAGGTTTTTACTGCACCTTGCATATTTATTCATATTTTCAGCAATCATGCAATGTCCACAACACACAAGTCACCAGCACCCATAAAATCATTGATTACCAAGACTTTAATGTCTCCACATCGGCTAGTGCACCAATTTCACTGCAATATCCATCTTAGAACCAGAGTTAAATGCAGAAATTCTTAAGGTAACAAACACTAACTGTCTTTTTCAAGTCCTTCTTGACACCCTTCATGAACGTCACAAACGCCTTCCTTATTTGTGGGTTATTTATTTTCTCACTGGAAATAAAAGAAGACTGTGCTAGACAACAGTTAACATTTCAGGAATTGAAAACGTAAGGTAAAAGAAGACTCTTCTTACTGATGTGTTCGGAAACACTGATTTAAATATGAATCATTTAATGTAAAAGGGTGGCACAGGTGATTTTCTTAGCCATTAGCCCAGTGGCGTAACTAGGGGGTCACGAATGGGGGCGGGGGGGGGGCAAGCAATTCTCTGGGGGGGGCACCCGTAATACTAATTGTATATTTTAGCCAAGGTTGAAAAGTTCATATGGGGAGGCACCTGGGGGGGCACAGGTCCAATATGGGGGGGGGGAACATGCCCCCCCCCCCGGGCCCCCCATAGGGCATTGGCTAATGGCTGAGTAATGCACCCTCCATGTGGCTAATGACAATTTTTGGCATTTCACTCAAAAAATACCACTGTGGCTAATGGAATTTTGAAAAGCACTACGGCCTGAGAGGGTACCATATACTTGGACAACAGTCATTATACACATAGATTCAATTGTTTGGTACTCAATGAAAGTCAATAAATATATTTGACAACTACCCCACCCAGAGAGCTTACCTGATTTCTGCATTGGAGTGCAGCATCAAATCCAGAACAACGTCCATGTCCGTTAAATCTCTCGCTACCCTCTTTTTATTCTCTCCTCCCTGCCATAACGCAAATGCTGTGGATAAAAGCAATTACAGTTAATTCCAAAATAACACAACATCTCTGTAAAATCTTTCACCAGAAGTACATTATTCTTTAGATTGGAAAAATATCATACAATTTAATAGTGCTGCTTTTTTTTGTAAAAAATTGATTTAAAATTAATCGTATAATAAGATTAAAAGTCATATAATGGATCTGGATCATTCAAATAATTTGATCGTTATTGACAATATATAGATTTTAAAACACTATCTAAAAAGCATGTAATCAACAATGATTCTTACAACTGCCGGCATTGTATTGCTTGTCAAAGTCATCCTCAGTGGGAACCTCAACTCCATCAATATCCTGAAAACAACAAAATCAATCTCACATTCTCAAGAACCAGGATCAGTTTTGATTTTCGACCTCGTTTTTAAGCCTCAGTCAACTCCCTAAATTTATAATATGAAGGAAAAGAAAATGTTGACGTGTTCTATGACGCTTTTAGAAGTTACTATCCAAATTGGACTAATGTGAACATCGGTAAAGTATCACACCACACTAGGGCTTGGCGATATATCGTTTTCAAACCGAAATCGCGATATTACAACTTGCGATATGCATATCGCCGACATTTGCGAATTTCGGTTCCGCGCGATCCGCATTTTAAGTGAAAATCCGCATCCCGCAGTCCGCACGATCCGCATTTTACGTCGTCCCGAAGTGCCGTGTTTTCAAATAGCTATGACTGCCATGCTGCTTCTGAACTCAACATTTCCTCACTTTAAAAGGGCTAAAATGCTAATAAAACACTTATTTCCTCCATATCTGCACGTTTGGAAGATACATCAGTATCTATTTGAAGTATTCACATGCTGATTATGGAAGATTAAGGTTTGCTTTCTTGAAATTTCACTGCTAGCTGCCAGCCATGCTTGATTCAGTAATTGGGCGTGTTTATCAACAGTGACAATACACATTTTGAATGTTTTGATGTTCAAATAGCAATCAAGTCACTCAACTTGATATTTATTATCTATCTAATTGCACTTTTCTGGTGTGTGTGACTTTAACTGTAATTCATGCCAATTCACATGTTCTATTAGATTAATTAGGCCTAAGACTAATTAGTGGCATTTGGATGCATTGCGAGTTGCACAACATACTATTCAAATTTATAATAAGAGTTTTCTCAGCAGGGCACCAAGTTTATGGCTACAGTTACCAAATACTGTGAAAAATAAGAAGAATATTAAGTTGTTTAGTAAGCAGGTAGTGATCTTAAAATTAGAATCGTATTGAAAATTGTCAGAAATTAAAGAGTTTTACTTTTATTGACATACTCGGTGAATGAAATGCATGTAAATCACTTGAGATAATTGTTGCATTTACCTTGATGAAAGTTCTGTTGGTGTGAATATTGATTTAAATTGTATTGTTAAAATGATGATAAATTTTATTCAATTATAATTTTTGAATGGATGTTGTGTTGGTTTATGCGAATGTTATATATATTTTTTTTCTGCTTGTGAATGAGTTGCCAGTTAATGACTTAATTTATCAACACATTATTATTATGACTACTTAATCATACTAATATCTAGGGCTGCAACGGTTCATAACCTCACGGTTCGGTACGGTTTTCGGTTTGAGAGCCACGGTTCGGTTTTTTCACGGTTCTTATTACATCGGCAAATCTTGAAGTTTTTTCCATAAATAGCTGCATGATTTTAAAACGTTTTCATTTAAATGCAATAAATGTGAAATTGGACCCAGCCTACTAAGCATGTAGGGCCTACTGAAATGCCAAGAGAATAAATTTCTGGACTATAGCTATAGTGGAGTGGACTGGCAGTCAGTATAGGCCACAGTATTATACTATAGGAAACATTTATCTCAATATGCGAAATATATCTTTACTGCATTATCAGGTATTTTTACCCAATTATATTGATGATCAATTGAGAATCCAACTTGATTAAACTATTGCTGTCAATATGCTATACAACTGCTTTCTGTTGTGCAGCTAATTGCACTTCACACTTCACACCTCTGATTAGCTTCAATGGAAGTAAAGGGGGTGAAATATGAATTGCCATTAGTACAACTCCATTGTGTGTACCAATTGGCAACAGCTGAGACAATCCAATTGCCTCCAGTCAGTCCAGTGAGTGATCCAGCAGTTCAGACTTGTGTGACGCCGGCGCCCCTAGCGGCGGGAATCGGAATTACGGCAAACCGAATTATTCGTCGCCGTTACGGTATGGTGTATCGTAATGCAAGATACCGCGGTTTATTCGTACCGCAATAAACCGTTGCAGCCTTACTAATATCAATATTCCTCTGTAAATATCTGTTAATTTAATTTGGGCAGTCACCCCCCAATGGGAATAGTAATATTTATTTACTCGGGCTGACTGCCCCCAACATATGTATTGTCCTTTTTTAATGTGAAAATGATCCTTATATATGTGGTGTATGTACAGTGTATGTTGGGAAATAAATATGTCTATGTCTAGAAATGATTGCCCTTGACCACATTTTGTGCTGCTTGTGCGCAGTGCAAAGGCGGCCAATCAGCATTGATATTGCAATAGATATTGATATCGCAATAGATATCGATATTGCAACTTTTTCTGCAATATCGCATATCGCAAATTTTCTCAATATCGCCAAGCCCTACATCACACTCACAGGCCTCCCAGCGGCATGACAAAAAATAAAGGGATTTTATAGGAAGTTTCAATGAAACTTATAGGGTTTTATACGGCTTCGGTAGTCAAAATACAGAGAAAATAAAGGGCTTTTCGGCTTAAAATGTACGGCAAATTAACATCAATTTCACTGGACGAGTCCTCGATCGGCGACTTGGCATAGCAAAAGAATGTACTTCATCTGACTTGACCAGTGTTGAGATAAGATGCATTGGCACGTTGACTAAGGAATAACCTGGTATTCTCCCTGACAAACCCTACACTGTAAACATTCATTTTAATTTTACAAGAACAGATGGAAATTGCTATTTTAATGTTATGAAAATATTGGGATTTATAGGGAATATTTGGCAAAAAGTTTGAAAATATAGGAAAATATATAGAGCAGAAAAAATATAGGGAAATATAGGTTATAGGAATTAAAGGGTCGCTTGGAGCCCTGCACTCAATTTTATCTGGGGTCACTTACCGGAGGTTCGACACCCGCTGGAACTGCAGGAATCCCATTGGCTACGGTCTCCTCCTCGTCTTCCTCCACTTCATCGTCAGCCTGCACTGCCCCCTGTGGCCTCCTCTTTTCCCTGTACTTTTGAATGACATTCTGAACGAGGTCGTTGATCCTGTCGTGATAAGCGTCATTCCTCCGACTCTGCACGGGACTCCACGTGATTGGCAATTGACGAGGCCCTCTGAAATAATTCAAAGACCTGGAGATTACGATTTGTTCACTTTTAGTTACTTGACAATGAGCTTCACATATCAATTGGCATGACTGGTTTCAGCAACTGGGTCAAACAGCTGGTTTCATCAAATGGCTGCCACCTGACCACCTGATAATTTGCTGGAAAAATTACCAGAGGAATCTACAAAATTCTAAGTTGTCTTTGCAAAATTTCAGGCCGCCATCTTCAATACTTTTTGCTACAATTGTACTGCTACTCAACTAGAACTTTTTTTTTTTTCTGGAAAGATTATCTTAATACGGTAAATCAATAAACAATAAAACATATGATTTAAAAGAAATTCTACATAAAAGCAGGAATTTCATAAATGTTAAAAATACTCGTCCCCAGGTAGGCCTAGTGGTCATTACTATTCAACTGTTTATGACCAGTACAGTACTGAACGGCAGTACCAGTGGATCGGCACTGCACCATAAACGACATCTATTTTTCTCCCTCAACAAAATATATTCACAATTTCAGTCCTCCTCCTTTATTCATTTATCACTGGGTAATTCTAGTATTTGTATATTTTTAGCCAGAGACTCAAGAGTAAGAGTTGTATTGTAAAGTTCATATATGAGGGGGGGCACAGGTCCAATATCCCGTGGGGACGCCACTGCCACTGGGTCACCCTGGTACCGGAAAGTGTGATACTTAAAAAGTATTTTACCATGTTTAACTGAGTTAAACGACAGTTACACTGGTCAGTCAGCTCCCACACTGATCCACCACCACAGACTGGCACAGTCCACACTCCACACTGACAAGTGTGAAGTGACACAGCAACGACCAGCAGACAGTCAACACACATCCAGCAACTTACCCAACCAATGACATGGCGAAGCAAGTTTAAATTCGTCCCAGACCGGGTGCAGCAACTCATAACACCATTGTCGAACTTCTCAGGCTATTTTTCAACTGCTTGTCTGGTTCTAGCTTTAATTTCGTCAAACGAAAAGCAGCTCTCCTTGGCTGCCATTTGTTTTTTGGCGCTTCTCAGAATTGAGCTTTCCAGAAGGTGGAGCCAGCTGTCTTCTTCTTCTTCTTCTTCTTCTTGGTGCGAGAACCGGGAGAGCAGCCTGGGGGGGGGGGGGGGTTCTCACTATATCTTGGTCTACACCTATGCTCGAAAGGGCTCTTCAAGGGCATTTTCCTAGCTAAGGGTCCTAAAATGAGGTCTGAATATTCCTAGACATGGTCCAAGATTTCCAGCACTCCGAATTTCGCATGAAAATCACCTTCCGATCGAGAGACGTCTATGGTGGCAAAAAAGCCATTATTCGGAACAAATATTGAAATAATAGGCCTACTGCCGACCGAAAAAAAAGGCTCTTTGAGGGCGAATTTTTCCTAGTCCAGGGTCCTATTTTTGGGTTCACGGCACTCCGTTACTGGGTCTGGGTGCGAGACGCTCAGCTGAGCACAAATCAAATCAAATCAAATCATTTTATTTTAAGTCGGAAGCACATAATAACAGATAAACATTAGCCACCAGGGCTAGTATACCGACTGTAAATAACACATGGAAAAGTAATGACAGGACATTAAAATTTTAAAATTAAATTAAATTATTATAAATACTTGAAATCGAGAAGTCATTGGTAAAATCACCCCGTCATATTTCGAGGCGAGAACCCTCCCAGGCTGTGTGCAGCCATTAGCCTCTGACAGTTTTCCAAATTCTGTAAATAACTGTTCACTAACCTGTGCCAAATGTGGTTATCCAGAAAGCCTATAGCATTAGGTTTGTGACATCATGTCATATCTGTAGGCCAATTGATCATAATGCGCCCTGCATGAAAGCGGACTTAATTATTGCATTTCATAGGCCACTATTAGCCATGATTGGCCTATTCAGAATCTCATTATGACATGTTGTATTGAGTTTTTATCCTGGAGGTTGTGGCCCAGTATTTGCGCTCTTCAGTTTTCTTGCGTATGGGGAATTCACCCGGAAATGTGTTATCATACTTTTATTTTGGAACCTGGGAACCCCAGTAGAGGTTATTATTAGCTTCGCTGAGAAGCTATTGTGGAGCATGGCATTTCAACATGTGCGTTAGTGGGTATGTGAGTCGATTCCTGCAAAAACTACTGGATGGATTTAGATTTCCTTTGGCACGATGTGTTCATTTGAACAACATAATACCTGATTACATTTTGGTGACTATTGGAGCTTTTTTAGGCCTACAGGTAAAGAAATCTAAAAAAAGCTTCTACCATGCTGCATGCACTACCATTTTTTGTTGCAGCACTATAGCAGCCAGAGGGCATATATTTTTTTTCTACTACGAGTTGATAACATTTAGGCCTATAACTTTATAAGCAGTGCTTATGTGTGGCATCTTGCAGTAGTCGAAGTTCAATTTTTAATGGACAGCGAAGCTTTGTGCTCTCCAAGAGCCAGTTCTATAATTATATATAAGTTCGATTTGTCGTGAAAAATTTTAGTAGATCATAACTGATGTAAGTATAAGGATCACAATTATCAAAAATATATTTTTTGTCATTCATTCACAACAAACAGCATGTTCATTCTCATTCACATCTGGGATTAACTGTATACAAAGTTTGAAGTTTTGAAGTTTTTTATTTTTTCTTGATAACATCTGAATTCAATTTACAAAAGTATATAAAGATAATAAAATATAAAGTTCCATTCAGTTAAAAAAGAAAGTGACCTTTCTTGGAGCAAACTTGTACGTGTTGTGCCGGTTCCCGAGGTTTCTGTTCGAATATGGTATTGTACATATATATATTACTAGATTTACCCATGATTTGGGCCAGGACTATAATGGGGAATAATTAACCCCCCCCCACCTCTACCTACATTGGCATCTGGCCCCGTGTTGCATGCTGAGCATTTGAAATATCATTTGAGTAATAATGGTAATATAAGAAAAAGAGTGGTGGTAGAGAAATTGAAGTTGATTGTATTTCCTATCCTTGTGACATAAAATGCTATGTATTATGGCATATTGATGAAGAAAGACTGGGAATGCCATGCCCGTAAGCAGGGGCGTAGATTTTTCGTTTTTGTAGGGGGGGATGATTTCCGCGAAAGCAAAATTCGCGCGCGGCCCAACGGACCGAAAATCATGTGAGGGGGGGATTTCAGAGTCCCAAAAGCCAAAATATTTTAGATTATTTATTATCTAAAATAAGTTCTTAGATACAGGTCCTTAGCATGTACTTTCTAAGTAACAACCAACTGGTATTATGGAAAATTAGCTTAATATGACTAATAATTGGCAAAAGCAAGTACTTATAATTTAAAATTCTAGGGGGGGATAATCATATGATCATCCCCCCCAGGCTCATCCTAGGGGGGGATGCATCCCCCCATCCCCCCCAGGATCTACGCCCCTGCCCGTAAGGAAAGGAAAAGGTACGTGTAAAGGAAATGTGGATTGACGGAAATTTATAGAATTAGGCAAACAGGTAAAAGTGTATGGGCATTGGGACATTGACAGATGGAATGGGCTTGAGAAGAGCTTTAAAATGAGGGTAAGATGAGGAAGATACGATGAGAAAAAGTGGTTGAGCCAGGTAGGAGTGAAGAACAGTAGGTGAGAGTGAAGTGTGTGGATGTTTTTGGCGGCAAGGTAAACGTGAGCAGTAGCGGAACTACGATGGAGATTCATGCGCCCCTGGTGGGGAAAAACAGTAGAGGCAGAAAACGTAAGTAAGGGAGCTGTTTCGCTGTTATTTGCTGTTATCAGAAGGACAGGATAGAGCAATAAGGATAGGTGGACAGTTTAGGGGAGTGGCATTGCTCGGGGAGGAGTTTTTAGCTGTTGCAGGTGTGAGCATGTGACCCATGATTTTAGCATCTTATACCCGGCAGGGATATATATAATTTATATATATTTTTTTTAATTTGTTGTACACATTTTATGTTTCTCTCAAATGTCTCTTTTTTGCTATTAAAGTTGTTTCTTCATTTCTTTCTGTGATTCTAATGAAAAGACTCCGCTATAAAAACTTCAGAATTTGTTCGATTTTCTCAGTTTAGGTATTAAAATGTAATTTTTCCTCTGTGTTGTATTCATTTCATAGTTTCATTGTCTTCTTTCAACTCCTTCAGTTAAATTCTGTAGGTTCTGTTAATAATTCATCCAGGAGCTATCTTTCTACAAAGCAACACATAATTATGTTGCCCGCCTGCTCCGCTGAAGGTTTTTTGTCTGCATGGGTTCGAACCCCGGATGGGGAACCCAAAATTTTCAGTGGACCTTCATGAGCAAAATCCCAGCTGGATGTCGTTCAGATGAGACGTTAAATTGACAGCCCCTTGTATCAGTGTCTGTACTGGGCAAGTAAAAGATCCCTCACATGGGGTAAATGTGTAACGTGTCGAGGACTCCCACACTCGATCTCTCCCATCTCAGCAATCAACCCTCGTGAGTGCCCAGAACTGGGCTTAGAGGGCTGCACTTACCATTTCTATATATATAGGTAAGCCAGGAAAAACACAAGTAGTTGTAAATCCCGGGGAGGGGGGGGGGGTACTCACTCTATAAGGGTGTATATAGAGGCGCCGCTGGATGGTAATGGTTTTTGGCCTTCTTGGATTAAAATGGTTTTGGTTTTTTGACAATTCTGATTAATTTGGTTCTGGTTTTCGCAACCCCAACATGTTTGGTACCGTTAGAATCGGCTTCAAAAGAGGATTAAAATGGTTTAAAAACCATGAAGATTAAATTGGTTTGCAAAAAATTCTAGTGAAGGATTAAAATGGTTTGTGGTTTTGGCGCAGTTTCCGGATTAAAATGGTTTTGGTTTTCAAAATTGCCGTGGCGCATCCGTATGCAAAAGTCCGCGAAGTATCCCCCCCCCTCCCGAGTTGTAAATACTCTATAATATATACTGGTTGAATTGAAAATTAGTTTAATAAAAACCTGTTTTCACATCTATCCTATCTCAATACAATTAAATTCATTGCATTTTTTCAAACTCCCATTGTTTTTGTATTGTTCACATGTTGTTCTTTTGAATTGATAAATCAGATCAAGATCAAAATCAAATCAAACATGGTCAGTTCAATTCAATTCGATTCATCAACTTGTGAAATTTTGAATTAATTCCATTTAATTCAATTCATGGATTGAATTGTGCTCATCACTGATTCAGATCATCCAAACTTCAAAAGACCATTCATAGGCATTGCTTTGAAACTCTCATAGAAAATACAAATCACCATCACAATGGTCCCCTTCCTGCCCCAGGGTGTATCCTGGGCCGAAAGAGGCACATTTATCAGCCACTTTGAATGGCTTGCTACGAAAAAACTCATTACATAACAACTTGGGACATGGCATTCCTTTGGCATTATGGACATTGGTGTTGCTGTCATGGATTAGCATCTGTATGTACGGCATGAAAATGCTATCCTTTGGGGGCAATGTCATTGCCATGGCACAGAGCTTTGTCACTGCTTTTCTTGACCGTCATGTATTTGTATTTTGTATGAAATGAGCTGTGGGTGTCTGGTCAACCTGATGGATAGATTGATCATTTGGGTTTTATTTTTCTATTGGAATACGATGAAGTTTTTTGAATTTCGTAGCTGTAGAATTAATGCATGACTGATATTGACTGTAATAGATGCTGATGTAGTAACACTGTAATAGATGCTGATGTAGTAACACTGTATTAATATTAATTATTAACTATAGGCCTATATACACACATCGTAGTAGTAAAATTACAAAGGTAGTATTATGTAAGATACTGGTGCTAAAACATTGTGAATTTAAGGTGCTAAAATTGTGGTGCTCGTTGATGTATACTATGGGATGCCCTGGATCCCTCATATTTAACCTACATTAGTAATTGTAGTTCGTATATACATAAATCAAACATTTAGTACAAATTTATATGTATTTAGCTGACTAGTAAGGTAGTTTTTACAAACTTGTGTATTGTATTGATTGTTATTTTTATTTCTATGAATGTCGTACAGAAGCTGTGCTTGGGCAATATGCTGTCCGACTGAAAACGACTATAAATAAAATTTTACCATACCATACCATACCATACACAGTGATGGAAATGGAACATTTTTGCCGGGGGAGCTCTTGGCATTCCAAATTAGTAAAACGGAAAAAAATTCCTGCAACCAGAGTATAATTTAGACTAATAGTACACTGAGGACTAAAAAAGTGAACTGGAATTTGTATTAACACCACTGATCATTGGGGGAGCTGCAGCAGGGAATAGCTCCCCTTAGTTATCTGATCAAGGGAGCTCAATCCCCCTGCCCCCCCCCCCCACATTTCCATCACTGGTTTTACATCTTGTTTTGCTCTCGGTAGCCAATTGGGACAGGAGGGGGACCCAGCAACGCAACGAGGCAAAGGTTGATTGAATCGGCTGTCCACCATAAGTCCGGGTGATCCGACCAGCACAGGAAACCCAAGGCCCAGTGATAAGTGTGCGACCAACTGAGCCGACCTTACAATTGCAATCTTTATTATTATCTTATTTTAATGTCGAATGAGAATACATAACATGGATATGCCTCATTCACAATTATCAGACAGACATTAGCAATTGCACACCAGAGGGCTTTATAGCGACTGTCCTCCCAGCATCGGTTGCTTTACAATAACGGACTGCCCCATGATGGGTTAAGCCTGATCCAGACATAGAAATTTATACTATACATCTGTGATCCACCACTTACACTGCGCTAGACAGAACAGACATAATGGACACATAGTACATTGAAAACACTGAAGTGTCACATTATCATCTCCTACCCACACCTAATGTATTTTTAAGGGGGGATGGATTCCCCTCCCCCTTTTTGAAGATTTATCTTTGTGTTTCTTTAATAAACCTATAATTTTTATAAAATCAGGCAGAATAGAGGAACATAATATAATTATCATGCGAAACTAACCCGGATTCCTCATCTGACCGGAAAACATCACTGCATTCTGTTTTTGTAGTCCTCAAATCTCTACAGTTATTAGCCAGTGACAGGATTTCGCATTATGGATAGCCGTTCACCAGCTTATGCCAAATCTGGTTATCCAGCAAGCCTATTGGCAATACTACTGCATTAGGTTTGTGACAACATGTCATATCTGGAAGCTTATGGGTCATAATGTGTCATGCATAAAAGTGGACTTATTGCATTTCATGGGCCACTATTAGCCTGGATTGGCCCATTCACAATCTCATTATTGCGAGTTCACTCGCATTGTGGGCCAACCAGGTTAAATAAGGGTAGTCAGAAATTTTGGATCGTTCATGAGAGACAAGGGAGCACTTTTTAAAGGTTCTTTTTCATGAAATTAATGAAGAATTGGCTAACTTGAGGCATGGTCCTCACCTTTTGTGTCTCTTGTGCCTTGTTTAATTACAATTTGAGTGTTTATTTTCAACCAAATCACGGCAAAACAGGAAATAGAAATATTGTTGTTATTGTTTTACTGCCCTCTGATTGGCCGAAACAGGTTCAATGTCTTCCCAATAGTTTTGGGACATTTCTATTAGGGCTAGAATTAGAATTTTAGGCTCTTTGGAATCCTGGTGTCTTAATCTTTATGATTTCGTTTTTTCATGAAGATATCTCAATTCATTGCTGAGAATTCGTTGAAAATGTATAGGCCTATATATTTTTTCCCCAGGATGCACTGAGAAGTGCAACAGTCCCTTTACCATGTCAGGCAATTCAGAATAGCAATCAAGACTTCACCAATTAGCCAATTTGCCATTCACACCTTGAGTTAGTACATTTCAATTAACACCTTCTAAGAAGTCCCACAAGTGATTACTTCAAACTGCTTGTGTTACTGTTATGTCATTGCATATTCAATCATACTATTAATTCACGGACCCCTTACGCTACTCCAACCGAACTACTGACAGCCCAGTTATGAAAACTTGCAAGCTGCTTTTCTACACTCTCTACAATGTCCTTAGCCGGCTTTGATGTTGAAATTACAGTCACAGAAGCTGAAGTGGTTCTTTCTCATAATCTAACTATTGGCCATAACGAAACACTCATTTTCCCTTCTAACATGCATTTTTTCACGGGTGTTATGCTAGTAGGTCAATAATGGATCATTTGGTGCCTTCTACAGTTAACAGTTTTAATCAATCGAGTAACTGAATTATTGCCAATATTGCTTCACAAGACTGTGGCATTTTTGAAGATGCATAAAGAAATATAGTCCTACAGACGACTCTTAAATACATTTAACTTACCACTTTAGATTTATAGAAAATTCACCCTGTACAAGGAGTTCCTACTTTGATATATATATCTGAAGATTGAGGGATGCGACAAAGAATTGTTTCAGCAAAGCGAAAACTATTTTGTGGAGAGCTTCCGAACCTGGGTCCCAACAATTGGGAGCCCAAGGCTCTACCAGCCGGGCTAGCCCCCTCCCTTATATTCAAGAATTTTAATTGGGTGATGGCCGTTTGGCCATGATATGAAAAAAACTAGGACCCAGAAATTTGGCTGGGGACCCACTTTTTCAGACCTCACTGAGTCCCCAGGACTCACTTTTTGAGCACCCCAACAGAAACCCTGGCGTTGATGCTGGTCTATTGTTTGGAAAAGGTGTGAAGTTCAAACTTGAATTGGATGACACAGTTGTTTTAATTAGTCAGTCAGTAAATAGTTAAACCGATAATATAATAATGTATAGCTATCCCAAACATCCCCCTCCGACTACAGCTCACATTCATCTATGTCTATCTATTTATCTATCTTTCTATCTTTCGATCTGTCTATCAGTCAGAGCACACTGGAACATATAATTTTAAGTTGGCTACTCCCTAGAACTTATCACAAGCATTTGCAAAATTTACCAGAGTTTCAGTTTGTCTCAAGTTTATTTGTCAGCTTTTTAAGCTCTATCTCTTTCTTCTTTAAACACAAATAGATAGATAGATATGGTAAGTGCAGCCCTCTAAGCCCAGTTCTGGGCACTCACAAGGGTCGATTGATGAGATGGGAGAGAGAGCGGGAGTCCTCAACATGTTACACATTTACCCCATCTGAGGGATCTTTTACTTGCCCAGCATAGGCACTGATACAATAGTCCGCCAATTTAACGTCTCATCTGAACGACATCCAGCTGGGATTTTCCTCATGAAGGTACACTGAAAATGTTGTCTGAAAGAATTTTTGAACATTGTACAATGTGCGACACACGACAGAGCTGTTGGTCGCGAAAAACAATTTGGGGAAATATCTTGGTGGTTTGCCCCCCCCCCCTGAAAAAAATCCTGGATACGCCACTGGTGCTGGTTACCTTTTGGAAATTTTTGTGGTGTTTTTTGCAAATTTATATCATTCAGGGGCAGAAAAATGGGAAATACCCTATCAGCGTGCCTCGGCGGCCCGACGTCGGCCCAAAGCCGGTCCGATGCTGTTGACATCCGACCGACGCCGGACCGCCAAAGCACACTGACAGGGTAGTGAAGAAAAAATGGGGAAATCTGTTAAAACTCTTCGTATAAATCCACTTTTCTTTCAGTTTCTTTTTTCTGTTAATTTCCCACTTCTTTCTTACCATTTCCCCAATTTCTGACCATCTCTCCCATTTTTCTTACCATTTTCCCATTTTACTTATAATTTCCTCATTTTGCTTACCATTTCCCCATTTTGCTCGTAATTTTTCCATTTTTCTTACCATTTCCCCATTTTCCTTTCTAATTTTGCTAGTACATCTGCAGAAATTTCCCCAAAATCTGTTCAGGGGGCAAGTTGTCCCCCCTGCCCTCTCACCCCCCCCCCCTAATGGCTATGCTACTGATCTCAATACCTTTTAGATCTGGCCTTCCTGCTATTGCCATAATTTGTTGTAAGCCGCTTGTACTTTCTTTTTTACTGCACCGCCCCCCTCCTGGTGATACCACTGCTAAGTTTATTGTCTGTTCTATTTCTATGATCATGTATGAAAATCTAGGCCCCAAATTCTACACCATTTTCCCCAAGAATCTACTCAAAAAAATGGCAAAACAACATATGCATAGTGAACTCGCATGTGTTCCGCTTGCGACACAAATTCTAGTTACATGTTGTATTGAGTTTCCTGCCCTGAAGACGAGGATGTCCTGTATGCTTTTATGCTTTCAGGCCGCATAACTAAGTTCTACAATTCCAAGCTGCATTGAAAATGAATGTTGTTTTGCTACAAGCTGTTATTTAAAATTTTTTGTTGCCAGTTGGGTTGGACGATAAAGGTTTTTTGATATCACGATATCTTATATGGCTGATATATATCAAGATAACAGGATAAATCACAGGTGTCATAGAATTCATAAATGAGAAGCAAAACAAGATATCAACCAAAAAATGACGGACAGGAGCGAAGTAAATACAGAATTTTTTAGTCTTGAACAAAAAAAGACTCAACATATCACAATAAAAGACAATATCATTGATATCGCGATATCTATGGCCATAACGATATGATATTATGTGTTGAAGATATCGCGATAACGCAACATATTGTTTATTGTCCCTACCCTACTTACCAGAAGGAAAAGCAATAAGTTTACTTTGTTTTGAATAGTGCCAATTGAATGAGTTGATAGGACATCATCAGTTTGGTCAAACTGAATTATTGAGCGTGGAAGTATTTTGAAAACCTCTCAATAGAACAGGCATCCTAATACTTCAGTTCTTGACAAAATCAGCTTTACTTATCATAACTTGCAAATGTATCTTGATTTGTCTGGTAGAACAGTGACATTATGCTTAGCAAGCATTGCTAACTATGTTCGTGAGCATCACTCATTGAGAATGTCCGAATCATCTGAAGCTTTCATGGAAAACTAACAAGAGAGTGTCAAAGTGCAAACCACCATTGTCACAGTGTGCTGCATTCTGCCCAAGGGCAACTGGCACAATGGCACATTTAGCAGACAAGGCTGCAGCCCAATCAATGGCGCTGTGAATGGCTTGTTACAGAATGCTTGTTACCAAATGCTCATTACAGAACAATCGGGGACATGGCATTCCTTTGGCATTATGGGTATTTGTGGTGCTGCCATGGATTAACATTGACATGCACGTAATCATGCGCATGCCACCATTTGAAGGCAATGTGGTTTTGCCCCGTGAGCTCTGCCGCCACTTGCATGCTCATTTCACATGTTCCTGGGGCTGCCATGCTCATGACATTGGTGCCAGGAGCTGTCGAGCGGGTGTCAGTCTGTTTTGCAGTTGCACAACTATTCATCATGTTACATGGAATAGAACAAGCTCCTGAAATGCAGTGTTGTGATTTATCACAGAAACACATCAAGCCTAATCTGTGAAAACATGTTACGTGGTGCAAAACCAAATTTGTTACAAAACATGTTACAAAGTGAAAATGTTCATTGATAGTGCACCTGTTCACTCTATATTGATCAAAATGACAAGCTGAAGCAGGAGGACTCCCACAAAGGATAAATATGTTCTACATTACAGCAGAGGTCTTACATCAAAGAGCTCATAAACATCCTCCAAGTGAGGACCAAGTCTTTGAGAATGATTGCCCTCCACCAGCTTCCGTCTCCATGCTCTGAATGAAGTAGCATGGTAGACTAGAAGGCTCTTCTATAGGCTGCAAACACAAAGCTACTTCCTTAAAAACAGACTAGGCAATGGCATTCTGGAGAAGCTTGTTACAAAGCCCGCCACTTCAAAATTTATGTCTGTGCTTTCAAAAACCTTCTTAGGGATTGAGCGGACAGTTTCAATCATACAGGCTGGAGTGCTGAAAGTGTAGACCGAGATCTTGTCCCTAGAATCCAGACTTGTCATTGCAGTTCTAAATGCAATGCAACCATCATTCAGAATAATCTCCCAAGTGCAAAATGCTTCTTGGAGTAAATCTCTTGGATATCTCCAAACCTTTCAGGCAATACATTTAAGCAACTGGGTGGCAGAGTGGTTAAGGTTCCCGCCTGCTCTGCTGAGGGTATTTGCCTGCATTGGTTTGAACTCCAGCAGGTTGAGAACCCGAAAATTTTCAGGGGACCTTCATAAGCAAAATCTCAGCTGGATGTCGTTCGAACGAGATGTTAAATTGGTGGCCCCTTGTATCAGTGTCTGTGCTGGGCTAGAAACAGATCACTCACATATAGGTAAATTTAACTTGTTGAGGACTCCCATTCTCTCTCTCCAATCTCATCAATCAACCTTTGGGAGCAGCCAGGACTTGGCTTGAAGGGCTGCAATCACTATATCTCTCTATCAATCTATTTTACCAGAAGCCTGTAGTAATATATCAACTGAGGTCTTCAGCTTTGTCAATTGGCATCATTAGTTAACTTAATCCTATGATACTTCCAGAAATAGATGTAGATAGATAGATAGATACATGTAAATGAACATTATATAGATTAGTAAGTCCATACAATATTGATCAATGATAAATAAACAAATAGATAGATAGATGGCAGATTAGGCCTATGGCTAGACATCCAAAGCAAGAAGAAGGAATAAACTAGAAGCTCAATATGTAGGTTAGTCCCACATTAGACCACATAAGACCATGAGAGTCAGATATGAAAGCCACTTGACATATTGCACATGACGTGACATCATGGATTACACGTCCGAGAGTCACGCGACATCAAAGATGACGTCACATGACATGGTTGTGTGACACAAGTGACGTCACACATTCCATTGGAAGGTGGAACTTGACAGACAGAGCTCTTCAGCATCCAGCAACCAATCTGCCCGGCCGGTGCTGCCAGCTGTTGGCCTGGCACGCCCAGCCTCTTTATAAGCAGTTGCAGGCGCAGGAGATCTCAGTTCTGCAGGCAGCTGCAGTCAGCCGGCTTCTGCCACAGTTTGAGCTCCTGCAGCAGAGTCCTGCAGTGCCATTCCAAACACTGTTTGAGAGCATAGATGAGCTACTTCATCGACAGCCTTCGGAGAGAAACGTCACTTCAATTGGAACGGCAAGTGCGCTTCATTGACAACCGCCACTTCTCAAGGAATTCATTGACAACTGGAACTTTCGAAGTGTTGGGACTTTCGAATGATTGATTTCGTTGATAGAATTCCAAAGGACCGTACACGCCTACTGCACGGATGTTGACGGCTGAAACTTCATTGTCACTTGGATGGTAGAATCTATCTTCATTGGCAAGATACTGCGGTTTGGAATTTCATTCTGTGCATGGAAGAGCTTTCTGCTGTGTAGATTGTCGAAAAGGCTTCACAAGCACCTGTTGAACTCCCAGAAACCATTTCAAGACTTCATTGACATTATTTCATTGACGACACTGGAAATTACATCAGCAGCCTTGGAATTACATCTATTCCACTGATATCATACATCACAGACTGACGACTGAATAAACAGTTGTTTACCAAAATTAAGATGCTGCATGCTTTGTAATGGCATTGCATCGAAGCTGGACATTGGATTTAGCCAGGCCCAATTCTTAATTCCACCTGGATTACCCTGGTCTTATGTGAACATATATATGTGGTGTGACAAACAAGTACTGTGGATAGCTGTAGTGTGACAAACAAGGAGAATGTTATCATGTGTATAGGGAATTAAAAGCAGAGCCATTCAATATTGAAAGGATGGACAGGGCATTCCAGAATTGGAAGTGAACAGAAGGGTCATGGGGTCACGTGGCTTGGGCTTGCTAATGGAAGGCTGCTTGTGACACGACCTCAAGAGTTCTGTGACACAGCGTGACAGTGACATCACGAATCTATGACGGTGACCTCAGGAGAGTGGGATGGTGACCGTGACGGAGTGTGACATAGACCTCAGAGAGTTCTGTGGCAATGACCTGGGAATAGCAAAAGCAAATATGGACTCAGCAAGTGCTGTGAGAATAGCTTTAGAAATGACCCGTTTCGGCCTCTATCCGTCATGACCCTTGGTGCTATCATCTCCATGGTGCATTGAGAGGCAGTGGTTTGGTGTCTACACATTTGATGACGGATTCTTTTGTGACAATGGTGGTAACCAAGGCAACTGAGTGACAATGGAAGCTGCTCAAGAAATGGCCCTCACAAACCAAGGGCCCACGGAGACCTCTCAGGACGCGGGGCCCTGGCAACAAGAGGAGCCCCTGCCAATGTCAACTACATTCAAGATAGTGGTCTATGTGGTAGGCACCCCTCTGGCTATTGCCATCATCATTGTTAACGTCCTATTGTTGGTGCTGCTGCAAAAGTATCCCAAGCTACAAACCAAGACTTCCATGATGATGCGGAGCTGGTGTGTTCTGGATTTATTCACCGGAGTCCTGGTTGCTTTCCTGGTGGGAGTGGTGTCCATTTCATGGTCTTACGAGAAATACAAGTATTTATGCCTTTTTTGGCTGAGCTTGAATAACATCCCCTTTCTCCTGACTTGGTCCCATGTGGTCTTTATTGCTATAGACCGTTACATGGCCATCAAATTCCCCTCGAGATACACGGACGGCATCTCGGAGGGCAGGCTGCGTTGCTATCTGGCCGTAGCTTGGATTTATGCCATTCTCCTAAGTTGCTTGACGTTCTTCTGGCACGCTCCAGCAGTCGTAGATGGCCAGTGTTCGTTTATCGTCCATCACAAATATTACAACTTACTGTTATTGCTATTACACTGCATCCCATGTGTATCGGTGGCCGTCTTGTTATACGCTAAGTCCTTTCTTCATGTGAGGCGGCACGAACGACAAGTCCATGTGACACACACTTTAGCGCAAGACCAATTCCAAGCCGACCACATGTCGACCAAAGCGTTCTTCTTCATTACTGTGTTACACACTTTCACTTGGATGCCGTACTTCATAGCCATCGTGTGCAGGTTAGGTCAGCCCATTATCTACTCCTCCCTCTACTTGACTACAAACATTGGACTCGTATGCGGCTTCACGAACGCTGCCACCAAGATGGCCATCTACGTCACGCGCCACCAAGACATCAGAGAGAGCTTGAAAGACCTGTTCGAGTCCAATAAGAGACCTGTCCGAGTGCCCAGCAGGGCTTGCAGCAGACCTTAACCAATCTCTCAATTACAAAAACTTCAATGTCTCCAAGGAACGAGATTTGAAATGGTGCCCAGTAATATTGATACCAATCTTAAACAATTTTAATTTACATATAAAAAAATGTGATAAATATTATTTATTGGCAACATATGCGTTTTGGAAAACATCTGAAATGCCAAATTTTAAAAGAGTTGAACCTGTGTCCTCAAGCACGCAGTGCTCCCACTGTACCCCGCATGATTGAATAAGAGTATTTGCAATTTGAACCAGAAACGATAATTACAAAATTGATTATTGATATAAATAATTAGCCAGAAACGCTGTAAGCATTAAAGCAAATCCTCAAAAATGAAAAACAAACATTGTGAAAAAAAAAAATACAGAAGCTTTTAACTTCATGTTACAAGAAATTCTTGTTACAAGAAAACCTAAAGAACATCCAACTTCTGCAATGGCAAGTAAATATTAATTCAGATGTGATGAAGCTTACAAAATGAAAATGATTTCCTTTGGATGAGTTTTAATCCATCTTCTTTTAATGGATGTGTGTCATTGAATACCATTAAGAGTTGTTCAAGGCAATTGCCCAATCCGCAGCCAAATGCTTTTTAAAAAAGAACTTATAAATGTTACACTATGAATGGGCTTGACATCATTCAATATCTTGGAATACATATGTTGGAAGATTTTAACTTATATATTCCGCTTATTTTGTTGTTGTCATAATTCCATATACATGTGGCAAATATTGGGAAATAACCCCATTTTGCAAGAGAATGCGGGTCAATATTGTCGATGAAATTCGTCAAACTGTCACCTGTGGTCACCAGAAGGAATGTAACCATTTGGCATTCATCACAAGATTATGGAACTTTATATATTTCAATAGTGTGTGGGTTGGCTGTCTTGGCGAAAGCATGATAATATAGTTCAAGGATATACGAGATAGAAAAGGTACTGAAAAAGTGGGCTAGAGATCAAGAACAGGATTTTTTATACGCCATAATAGCTGTAAGCCTGTATACCTCTGGCATTAGTACCAAAAAGGTACTCCCTCTGTGCAGGGATGACAGGGAATTTAAGGTCTGGTGGACAAAATATATCACAACTTTTGTGTCCATTTTAGGACGTGCATACTGGAAATGCATACCTAATTACAGCGTTGCGAGGGTCTCAGTTGTGACAGTGGAAACCTTAAAGACACCAACTATGGGAAATATTTTTGAATATATGTGATAAACCTGTGGAACGGTGCTCACATTGATTAAATGTCATTGCGGCACAAAGAATAAGTCATAATGGATTTGTGCCAAGTGGCGTCTTGCCATGGATGTGGCTGGAAGGGGCATGTCTGAATGGTTTGGCAGAGACCAAAACCAATTCAGTTAACCTGACTCCAATTGGAACCTAAAGGATTGTGATGAACAGCTGTGTTTATGTAACTGCCAACTACACCACGCTTAATGTTACAAGACGATTGTTCTCTAAATTGAAAACGACGTACGAGACATTTTCTCGTTAAACTGTGAGTCCAAACTCTTAGAAGATGTAGGTACAGATGACATGACATTTACTGCTGACAATAACTAATGAACAGAGTCAGTTTTATGATGATAAAAATTATGTATTACTATGTTGATGAATATGAGCATACGTTTGTATGACTTGAGTGACAATTACATGATTGTGAAACTACTGCATTATATAATAATACATGAATTGAAGAAACTGTGGTACTGACTTTATTCGTGAATAATAATTATATCTCTTGTGTTAGAATGAATTATTGTGAAGGTGAGTCATTCAAATGAACATTGAACAATACAGGAGTAACTGTTCAGTGGCTGAATGCGCAATGCTATGTCAACAGACAGCTGAATCAACCAATTTAGTGGTCAATACTGGTTGAAATAATCACAGATTATGAATTTAAATGAATTTAAGCCGTTTTACTAATGCATTTTAAATTGTGGTTTTAATGGGGAAATCCGATTCCAATCCATAATATCGAGTAAAATGCAGTTTATTTTCTTTGAGTGATTCTACTGAATTTCATCCAATTTAATTCTCGAAATTGGAGGCCAGAATTCTGATCAGCATCAACCTTAGTGGATACTTCCACCAGTCATTCCATATGAAAATTAAAAGGTATTAAAATGAGAAGAAAAAAGGAAAAATGTACATCTTGTCTTATGTAAACCGGTTTATGGTGCAGCGACACATTGGTCAAGAGTTAAGGTTCCTAATAAGTGAAATTTCAATTTTGTAGCTCCACAGCTCCACAGATAAATGTAAATGCCTATTTCACGTACTGGCCATCATGTTGGTTGATTCAGAAACGGCAAACCCACTGCGTTCAAGTAAGTTTGAAGACTTCGAAACATGATCTGTGATGATTTTAGATGAATTGAAGAGAAACCATGGTAGATAATTGTATTCGTTTTAACGCCACTGGGTACAGTGCTATTGCAATCTCCATCCGTTAGGCCAGTCTTTTTCTCTCTTTTAATAACGGTGCTCAAACGTGTTTACGATGGCGGATGAAGAGAAATCAAACATATTATTTTCGAAAATTTATATTTAGATTGCTCCATACATTTTAACCCACAAGTTTTGCATCAAAATTGCAATTGCTGTTGCTCGGTGAAGAAATGTGCGACAGTATAGGCGGCTATATATAGCATTCAAATTGATTGTCTATGTACTCAGTTGTACTGGTCATAAATAGGAACAGTCATTTGTAGGTTATTTGAAGTTTGTGCATTTATTGTATTGAAATATAACCATTGATTATGATATATCATTATATTATTATATTATTGTTATTATTATACAAGAATGTAGTGAAATGTTTTGCATGGAATTTATTAATTAAGTTATTCTAAAACATTGTATTTATTAATGAAATATTGTATTTATTAATGAAATATGTTTGCCATACAGCAGTGATGGAAATTGGGGCGAGCCTAGGAAAGCCGAGCACCCTTGATAAAAAAACCGGGGTAGCTGTATCCTGCTATAGCAACCCCAATGATCAGTAAGAAAGGACAATTATCATGTCACTTTTTCTGTCCCCCAGATATTTTTAGCCTAAATTATGCTCTGGTGGTTGAATTTTCTCTCTTTTAAAAAATTTGGAATGGCGCACCACTGCCGAACCAGCCGAGAGCTACCCCGAAGAAAATTTCCCATTTCCATCACTGCAATATTTTATGATTGACCGTAACATCCAACTTTAATCTCCAATTTATGTCTCACCGCTGTCAGAACAATGTATTTAACCAGTATGAGAACATTGTTGGCTATGAAACACTTGAAAGACATTTCATTTACAAGCTGTCTTGGTAATTATTTTCGAATAAGTAGTCATTCAGTTACTTGAAACTTTTCTCTGTCCACACGACTCCTTGATTTGTTCGTTGTCGCATGTTACAGCTGGAGAATTACTAGTGCTAACTGTCAGCTGCTTGAAGGCATCAATGATGGCAGTAAATGACCAATCTCTCTCATTGAAATGAATTGTCAATTTGTCATTGGGTAATTTGAGACCTCTCTGTTTAGAGTTATGATTCCGTCATATATGATATATGACCTCACTACAGAGGAGTCATTACAGACAAAAAGCAGAAAAGCTGTTGGTGGCCATCGATGACTTCACAACATGCCCCATCAAATACATGTACATTGAAATGAAGTCAATTTGTCATTCAGTAGGCCTATCTTGTGACCTCATTGATAAGTGGTATGCCATGTCAAAAAGTCCCTGCTAGCATCGCAATTATAGGCTATGGCCTCATAAATTGCTTATGACTCATTGAGAATAACATGGCATGGATAGATCTATGACCACACAAGAGACATTCCAGTGCTTTTCTATAAGCTCTGGTTTTTAGTCTACTGTAAGAAGACCATTGCAAGTATAGGGGTTTTAACTGACAAGGAGCATTTTGGTTCATATTTTATTGAGCACTCGTAATTCCTCAATCCTCAGCCAAAAGGGTAGTTGACGTGCGACATCACCGAGGAGTGATATGATTTAGTGAAGACCAATATTTCCAGAAAATAAGCTATGATTAATTTATCTATTTTATGAGTGCACACCTCAATCTACAGATTAAGATTTCTTTTGACTGTTAAAAATTAAAAAAAGATGAAAATTACATTGAACAGTAAAGAAATTCATTTTATTTGACATAACTTTTAATTTCACTTCTTGTGATCAAGAGTTTGGAACATTCATTCCAACTCGACTTAAGAAGTATGGCTCTATTTTATGAGCCACTATCCGAAATGAGTATCAACGTTGTTTTATGATATGTTGTTTTGATAGTTTAAAATGGTTGTTCACTTTAGATTTTGTGATATTGCATTTATAGCCATTTCCTTCAGTGAACTTACACTCTCGGTGCTCGTTTTAACGAGGTATGCACTCGCTATTGTTGATTTATGTGCTGAATTAAAGAAATATAATATATATATTCGAGTATGATATTGATTATTGTGAGGTTGGGGGTCTGGTCCAATTATCCAAAGTATTATGTACCATATATTATGAAAAATAAATATGATTGTTAATACAATGAGTTCAGAGTACCTTTTTGATTCCTGACTTAACCATATTGGCAAATATTTTGTATTGTAGAAATCAAAACTTAAACATGTTATAAAGTACTGTAGAAATCAAAATGTCTGTTATCGAAATTGCATCGCTGATGACCTTTATAGAGTTCCATTTCTTCAGGGTAAAGACTTTTGGAATTGGATGTCAGAGTCAGGGTTATTAAACTGACATGGAAGAATACACTGTGTGACATCATATCCCAAGCCAAACATCAACCCTGCGGACAATCTGACCTATTTTGATGTCAGGTGGACATCAGCTGACATCACACACATATCCTGACGTCTGCCTTACATCAGGTCATAAAGCTGGGTGGCGGAGTGCTCACTGTGCCAACCTGCTCTGCTGAAGGTCTATGTTTGCATTACATCGTTCGATCTCTGGGAGGGCAACCTGAAATTTTCAGTGAACCTTCATGAGCAAAATACCAGCTGGATGTTGTTCAGATTAGATACTAAATTGAAAGCCTCTTGTATCAGTGTCTGTGCTGGGCAAGTAAGAGATTCCTCACATGGGGTAAATGTGTACCATGATGAGGACTCCTGCTTTCTTTCCTAATTCCCATCTCATCAATCAACCCTCGTTAGTGCCCAGAACTGGGCTTAGAGGGCTGCACTTACCATTTCTATCTATTTATCTATCTATCTATCTATCAGTCAGATGCCCACCGTGTATGGTATAGCATTGCATAATTTCTCCATGACCACTGCTACAAGTATTTTATATTGCAAAGTTCCTGTAAAATTCTGTACCTATTGAGGAATTCTGTACTTTTGCATAGCTCCAATACTGCAGATATTCTCCTGGAATCAATTGTCGTGTTCCACTCCTGTGGTTACAAAATCATGTTTCCTACTCATCAATAGCTATTAATGGAAATATGATGTTTACAATGTGATTCCATAACCGAGCACGTCATATGTCGGTTTAGCAGCTTACGTGTGCAAAATCAATATGCTTATGGGGAGAACGTGTAAATTTCTGCTGATATAGCAGAGTAATCAAATTAAACAGGTGGAGTCAAAACTCCCAAGTCATTGAAACCTGTGAAAACCGTTGAATAAATGATAGAGAGATAGATAGATAGATAGATAGATAGATAGATAGATAGATAGATAGATATATATGGGAAGTGCAGCCCTCTAAGCCCAGTTCTGGGCACTCATGATGGTTGATTGATGAGATGGGAGAGAGAGCATGCAGGAGTCCTCAACATGTTACACATTTTGCTCACGAAGGTCCACTGAAAATTTCTGGTTCTCTAACTGGTATTCAAACTCAGCCAGACATAGACCTTCAGTAGAGCATGCAGGCATCTTAACCACTCAGCCACCCAGCTGCTACCTGTGCATGCACTAAGAAATTGAGTTGTGGCCTGGAAAGTTTTCGCATATGTATATATATATTTTTTAATGCCCGTGCTACTATGTATACAAAGACTGTCCACTGTCCGGGCTAATAAAAGGTTTATTTGTATTCAAATCAATATCACAATTGCCAAAACCCACAATATTACTAATTTGCTTTACAAATAACAGGAGGGCCTGGTTGTGAATTAAGACCACACAAGAAAGCCTTAATCAGGAAACAAGTACGACACCCGAAGCATTAATCTTGACAATACACGAAAGGGAATCACGCGATATTTGCTAAGAAAAACTAATGAGCACAAAGAAACATGAAAAAAGAAAAGAAATGGTGAAAAAATAATAACAAAAGTTGACAACAAAAGAAAAAAAGGAATAATGGGGAAAAAGGCAAGTCCACAATGAAGTTGTGTGTACATGAATCGTATCTTTTAAATCCAATTTCTAACCTAGGAGCATAGAATATGATGAAATAATTAATTTAGACTTGAAATATCAGGATAACAGTCTGTGACAGTCTCAGGACCATTTTAACTAGGAGGTCTTCCTCTGTCTTTGGGTCATTCTACAAACGATTAAGGATTCGAATGCAACTTTGCTCAATAAATGCCTATCTGGAGGCCATTATTGATGATAAATGCATATTTTTATGGGGAAATCCCATTTGTGCTGTATGCATATATCTGAAGGTTGTTATTGGTGAACGATTTATGGGGAGCAGTGTTCCAGACCATTACTACTCCAGGGATAGATGCAGCCAAAGAATGATATAGACTTGCTTTTGCTGGGAATGGAGGGCAAATGGAGCAATCTCACTTAAGGAGCTATTTGAGATGCATTGGGCAACATGAGTCACTAACTGTGAGATCAAGCCATATATCTTACAAGTGGTAAAGACCTTGGGGCTTTTAAGATAGCATAAATCAGGAATTAGCCCACAAAAGGCTAAGGATTGGAGCAGAGGATCGGGGCAGGATTGATGCCTGGAATGGTTCCTGATTCAGGCCGAATTGATGACCCGATTGATTTCTGCCTCTATAATGAGATGTATCACACACTTTCCTGGCCCTTCCATGCCCCAAAGCTATTGGGGGGGGTCAATAAGTCAGAGCATCAGTTGACTAGGGGAAATTATGGGGTAATAAGGCTCTAGAAGTTGGGGCAAAACTCATTACAAGGAGTTTAGCATTCCGCTGAAGGGCTGCTGCAAGGGGCGGTGTTGAAGCCATTTTTGATCATTACCCTGACAGAGACAGATTCCTGGAATCAATGCTGAGACCAAGTAGAGCATGCTACCATGTCTTGCCAGTCATCTCACAGTTTAACTCCACATTGCTCCCTTAACACGGAGATAAAGTTGCCGAGTCTTCACAAAATCATTCGCATCAATATTGAATAAATCATCTTTGTCACATCGTTCCATGTTCATTTATGAATCCAAATTTATAAGTCACAATGAATGTGGGATGGGTGTTCAGATGTTCTGGAATGAAATGTTTCCTTGTTGCAAATAAATGTCCAAACTGGTAGACAAGGTCTTGCCTACCATCCTATGAAGCGAATGCTGAGAATGCGTAAATGTGTGAAACCTTCCGAACTTTCTGCTCCCAAATCCAGGACCTTATGAGCAATAAAAATGTGCATGTACTTTCTGTGGTTCCAAGACAATATAAAATTAAATGCCTTTAATTTTGGTGACATTTCTCTGCTGGATTACGGAGATGTGGGATTGGCAAAAACAACCATTCAATGTCAAGCATCCTTCAATTCCTAAATAATTTTGAGCAATCCAATCAAAAGTTGTTCATGTCTGATGTCATCTTAAATTGATTGAAAAACGTTTTCTGTTCCACAAAATTGTTCAGGGAATAACACTTATTCCTGTTGTCAAACAACACTCATATGCTTAACTCTGAGTTCTCAAGCTACAAATACTCATACCCTAAGTCAATATGAAGGCCTTCAAACTGGTCAACTTTAATAGAGATCAGAAAACTGGTCTTTGGGATATCTAAGTTAGCTTGAAGGGGGACTTATTTATGTCGAACTGTTTACATTATTATTGGTGTGTTACAGAATTTAATACACAGACAATATGACCAAATAACCAGGTTCTAAATTGATGAGCTTGAATAGTTTTAAACGGAAATAAAAAATTTCTTGAACCTCCTTCAACTGTCTGAAATTCTATCCAACAAGTCCTGGTGCCGTCCTTTCATTTATCCACGATGATTGATGTATTTATGTCACAGAAAATTTATTCATGTCTATGCGCAGCAAATGATTAAAATATAATTCTGAAAAGAGACCAAGGCAGAAGGAAACATATTAATTGGAGTTCCAAGCAAGTTCAAGTCTAATCAGATTTCGTATAGTATCCAATTATTGGTTTAAAAAAAAAAATTTGAGCCCAAGCAACAAAGTTGCCTATAACCCCGAGGAACCTGCTGCAGCAAAAGCAATTATAATGTTGCTTGTTTTGTCATAAAGTGTGAAGTATGACATGGAAGTGTTCAGGAAGGCGATGCCCCCTGTTGAGCGGTAGAGCTCAAGCTGTATTTCCCTGCAGTGCCATGATCTCATTTCCTCTACTGCCAACACCAGCCGTAATAATCAAACTTGATGCAAAATGATGCATTGTCATTGGCTTTACGGGACTTCAGTGTAATTCTTTTTGATGGTCATAACCAGAAAAAGTAATCATGTCCAGGAGATTCAAATGGAATTGCAAAACATGCAAGTGACAGTCTCAGGACCATTTTTACAAGGGGAGGTCCACCTGTGCCTTTAGATCATTCTACCGAAGGTTTGGTCATTTGTATGCATTTTTGCTCCATGCACATATGCCCATCTGGAGGCCATTATTGATGATAAATGCATATTTTTATGAGGAAAATTCCATTCGTGCTGTATGCATATATCTGAAGGTCATTATTCGCGAATCATTTGTGCAGGGCAATGTTCCAGACCATTGCTCCAGTGATAAATGCAACCAAATAGTGATATCGACTTGCTTTTGCTTGGAGACGGAGGGCAAATAGAGCAATCTCACTAAAGGAGCTATTTGTGATGCATTGGGCAACACGAGTCACTAACTGTGAGATCAAGCCATATATCTTACAAGTGGTAAAGACCCCAGGGCTTTTAAGATAGCATATAACAGGAATTAGCCCACAAAAGGCCAAGGATTGGAGCAGAGGATTGGGGCAGGATTGATGCCTGGAATGATGCCTGGTTCAGGCTGAATTGATGACCGGATTGATTTCTGCCTCTATAATGACATGTATCGTACACTTTCCTGGCCCTTCCATGCCCCAAAGCTATTGGGGGTCAATAAGTCAGAGCATCAGTTGAATAGGGGAAATGATGGGGTAATACGGCTCAAGAGGTTGAGGCAAAACTCATTACAAGGAGTTTAACTTTCCTCCGAAGGGTTGCTGCAAGGGGCGGTGTTGAAGCCATTTTTGATCGTTACCCTGACAGGGACATATTCCTGAAATCGATGCTGTAACCAAGTAGAGCATGCTACCATTACCATGTCTTACCCATCAACATGGAGTAAAGCAGCACATTACTCACTGGACTTGGAGCTTAAGCTGCTGATACTTTACTTTTGCAAGTGTCCCTTTGATGTTGTTCTTATTCCAACATTGGACATTTGAATAGAAGTAAACCTTGTTTACATAGATGTCATATACTTTAGTGTTTATTTTTACATTGTATGACATGGATGCTCATGCACACAACACCAGGAAAAATCTGATTTATAATCAAAATTTATGAGTCTCATCTGAATAAAAGTTTGGATGTTGCTTAGATGTTTAGAAATAATTCCCTGATTGCAAATATCTGAACTAGCTTATGATGTCAGTGAAAGGCTACAGAGAGGAGTCAACAGCCATCCCATGCATGATGTGTATGTGTGACAACTTTCACTCTCCCTTCTCTGGAAGCTGCATGCTTGTAAAAGTTTTATTTAAACAAAATCCATGACCTGACAAGCAAGTGAACCATACATGTCCTTTCTACGGTTCCACTTGTATTGGGTTACATTTTTGTACGAGATTAAGGAGATGTAGGAATGGCAAAACCAACCATTAAATGTCAAGCGCCCTTCGTTTCTTAACTAATCTCAAGAAATCCAATCAAAAGTTGGTAAGGTCTGATGTCATCTTAAATTGATTGCAAAAAGTTTTCAGTGTCACAAAATTGTCCAGGGAATAATGGAATGCTTCTTGTTGTCAAACAAATGATCATTTGTTTGAAATTAAATTTTCTGAGAAATTGATGTTCATGCTCAGGGATCAGGATGGTAAAACGATACTGCACTAACTGAACTATAGAATATATATATTTCATTGCCCGGAAGTTTTTTTTTGGTGACGTCTGGGCCAGAAACAAACAAACCAATTATGAAGCTGGTAATGCGCATTGGGCCTTTTTTAGTTGCAATGTATTATGCAATGCAGGATTAGCCTTTCACAGTAATTAGGTCTGGAAGAAAATGCCCATGAGACCTTTGTGCAACTAGCCCTCACCACGTGCTTCTATTTTACGTTATAATTGATGTATTCATTGTCCTGAGATACGAAAAAACTAAGAAGGTGCCAGTCTTGTGCTGCCCATTTTGATGTCAGTTCCAATAATTCAGAAGGGCCCAGGGAAGCGCAGGGAAAGACAGAAATCACAATTTCCTGCATTTCCATCCTTGACATCTGCAAATTTGAGACAGTTGCCTTGACACCCACAAATAATCTGCAGCAGTGGTAGGAGCAGTTCACTGGAGGTCTAAATCAGAAATATTTGCTTTTGGTCAGTATCCCTGGACAGGAACATATTTCTGCCTTTGTGGTAGAAGTCATAGGTCATGCCCTGAGTTGCTACTGTTCCTGTGTATGTTCTGAACAATTGAATTGGGGGTAATCATGAGATTATATGCATTTGTAGGTGTAATAAGACCTGACAATCATTCACAGTCTTCTTAAGGGAACTGATGCTCAGTTCAATGAAACCTCTCCTTTGACGTAGCCTATCATTAAGGATCTAATTTTGTTGCCTGTGCCATTTTGTTGCCTCTATCATTTTCTCATCTGAAGCATCATTCAGCTATCAACACTTGTGATTGTTCACAGAAGCAAATTTTATGTCTCAGGACAGCATTGTTTAGTTTTGAATGATACTTAATTTGAAGCTTTAGATATTAATATGCCTTAACTGTGCTGTGCTCTCGATTTTTGACATATTTCCAAATTTATGATGCAGACAGTAAGAACAAATAGCCAGGTTTCTCAATTGATGAGCTGAAGAGGTTTTTGGGGAACAATGAATGATTGCTCCTTGAACCTCCTTCAAATGTCTGAATTTCTATCCAACAAGTCCCAGTGCTGTGCCTTTCATTTGTCCATGATGATTGATGCATTCATTTGGCAGACATATTAAACTGTGGAGGTGCCAATCTTGTGCACCCTTGATGCTAATTCTATGGATATAGAATAAAAGAATACCAGAGAGGCTAAGGAAAGCTCCGGGGAAGAACAGACATTACCTTTTTCTGCATTTCAATCCTTCCAATATCGTTTGCTAATATGAAGCATTTGCCTTGGGACCGACAACTAATCAGCTGCAGTGCGAGTGGCAGTCCAGCGGAAGGGTCTGAATCTGGAATATTGGCTTTTGGCAAGCATCCCTGAACAGTGGACAGGAACAAGTTTCTGCAGTTTTAGTAGAGGCAATAGGTCTGAGCTGCCATGATCACTATCATTGAGTCATAGCACCTGTCATGGATCAACCTCCTTGGGACCTTTCTTTTCACATACCAAATCCAAGATTGCTTCACCTTGTTAGCACACATTGCAAAGATTACTATAGGCCTATATATTACGAAATGTTTTCAATTTCTTTGGCATTTCAATGTGACATTTTCAGCCGCCGAGTTCTGGAAACATTCAAGATTACATAATGTAATTCTTGCATTTACTTTTCCATGAAGAAGCATTTAGGGGATCAAGCATTCATGCCACCAGAAGACTCTCTAAAAAAATTGTCAACACTGTTTCGGAACTGGTAACACATTTCTAGTAAAAGGCTAAAAACAGCATAGATAGCCTGTAGCTCCCTGAGCAGCATGCCATTTGCATATCACACCATTCCTTGGCTGCTCACAGGAAGTAGCTGGAGACTCACTTAGGGTTAGTTATTTGTATGTCCATGTCTGTTTGATCTTCAAAAACTGGAGAAAGCGACTTAATCAGAGGGAAGCCCTTTGTGTGTGCAAAGTTGAAATTGTCCACAACACAAAAGGACACACTTGAAATTACTGTGAAATTATTTTAATCTTGTGTTGTCAGGAATTGCTTTCCAAATTTATGTATGTCTATGCGCAGCATGTGAATGAGCAAAATATAATTTTGTAAAGAGACCCAGGCAGAAGGAATTGTATTAATGGGAATTCCAAGTCCGTTCAGTCTGTATCTAATTTTGTGTAGTATCCAATGATCGATTTTTCTGATCCCAAGCAACAAAGTTGCCTATTACCCTGAGGAACCTGCTGCAGCAAAAGCAATTATAATGTCGCTTGTTTTGTCATACAGTGTGAAGTATGGTATGGAAGTGTTAAGGAAGGTGATGCCCCCTGTTGAGCAGCAGAGTTCCAGCTGTAAGTGCCATGATCTCATTTCCTCTGCATTCAACACCAGCTGTGGTAATTGCACTTGATGCAAAAATAATCTATTGTCATTAGCTTTACTTGACTTCAGTGTCATTTCTTTTGAAGGTCACTATCAGAAAATTAACTATGTCATTTTGGATTTTTTTTAAATCTTAAATAAACCATGATGGCTCCATTTTTAACAGTTGAAAATATGTTTGTTTTGTAGAGTGGCAAATTGAGTCAAAATACTGATGTTTATCAAACTTTCTCAATGTTTTAAATTGACCCTCTTGGCTTTACTTGCAGAGTGTAGTAATTTAGGTGCTTTAAATTCATGGCTGTTGTTGTGCATGAATTCATGTTGGTCTTGCTGAAGACTTAGTGCACAACATCTTTGTTCAGTTGTAACGTAGGCATCAGCCAGCTGTACATTTTTTTGCAGAATATTTTGAGACATGCTTGCCAGAGCATGTATAGTGCTTCATCTGCATTCATGTTGTCTTGCACAAGAGATTCAAATGGAATTGCAAAACACATGAATGCAAGTCCAATTTCTGTCATTCCCGAAGTGTTTCACCAGAGAAAAGTTGTTTCCTTCATCAAATAGCAATGCAGCATTGTATGATGTATGCATTTGGTAATTGAATGTTTGACAACAATGAATCATAGATGAGCAGCTCCGCCACTTGAAGAAATGTGTCCTCCTTCCCTCCCAGTGCTCCAAGTCTGTCCCAGCATCTCATTTTTCCTCTTTTCATTACTTGCACCAAATCCAGGATGTAATTGAAAGCCTGGCTTGCTCCAGATGCCTTGCAACAAAATTTGTCTTTTTCAGGGAGGCAGATCACGTTCCTCTAGAAATTTGTGAAATCATGCTTCGATTATGTGACAAACACTCTGTTATAATTTGAGGTAACAATTTTGTGTAAATGCAGCAAAGCAAAAGTGGTGTGAGTCTCTTTACTTGTTTTAACACCGCCATTGCTTACACAGGCCACACCAAAATAGCTGTCTTTCTTGAGCATGCTTGACAATGCACTAATTTGTTACTTCAAATTCTTTATTGCATAGCCAGTTTTTTTTAAGGAAACTACCTTCCAATG
Organism: Platynereis dumerilii; assembly: GCA_026936325.1. NCBI lineage: Eukaryota > Metazoa > Annelida > Polychaeta > Phyllodocida > Nereididae > Platynereis > Platynereis dumerilii. The sequence continues at coordinate 107,672,202 of JAPTHN010000002.1, forward strand.
CACTCGCACTGTGTCAGCACTTCTTTTTCATTTTTATATCCCATTCAATTATCAGTATCACATGTATTCAGTGTCCAAAGAGTCACCATATCATTTTTATGTCGAAATTTATAGCTTGCATATAATAAAAATGAACATTGAGAATTCCATCTGTGTCATGATCTCATTTCCTCTATTGCCTACACCAGTCTGATAGACCTGCTTAAATTAGCAAAGTCATTAAGGTCATCAGAATTACTTGCCATGATAGTTTTCTTCATGTTTCTCAAACTCATTTTCAAAGCCATCAAAGTTACTGTCCTTGTCATGTCTTCCAAGGTTTTGAAGTCTGATGTCAGGTTGGACTCAGTGTCAGAACCGGCATCCCTAGCGTCTACCATTGAAATAATTGTAAAATAGCCACATGCCGTGATGTCGTTTTATAGTGGGTCAGATTCCCTAGCTTCTAGGCAATGTGAATCCACCTGAACTGTGCAGTAGTTTCAACAAAATGTCAGAGTTAAAATATGGCAGACTTTGATGGTTCTGCAGCAATTTCGACCTTTTCCAAGTTAACAGATTTATTTGAACTCAAGTTGATGTCATGATTTCCAAAACCCACAAATTATTCATTTGCTTAACAGATGACAAGGTGCCTGGTTGTGAATTAAGGCCATACAAGAAAGCCTTAATAAGGGAACAAGTGTGACACCCGAAGCATTAATCTTGACAATCACACAGAAAAACTAATGAGCACAAAGAAACGAGAAAAAAAAATGTCAAAAAATAATAGCAAAAGTTGACAAAAAAAGAAAAAGGAACGACAGAAAGAAAGGCAAATCCTCGATGAAGTTGCGTGTACATGTTTAAAGTAATACTGAAAGAATTTTATCCTTTGAATTAATTTGAAACTTAGGAGCATAGAATATGATGTAATTCTTTTCGACTTCAGATATCAGGATATAACAATCTGTTACAGTCTCAGGACCATTTTAACAAGGGGACCTCTGTCTTCAGGCCATTCTATAAATGATTAATGATTCGTATGGAACTTTTGCTCTGTAAGTGCCTATCTGAAGTCCATTATTGATGATATATGCATATTTTTATGAGGAAAATCCAATTCATGCTATTGCTATATGCATATATCGGAAGGTCATTATTTGTGAACAATTTGTGCAGAGAAGTGTTCCAGACCATTGATCCAGTGATAAATGCAACCAAAGAATGATATAGACTTGCTTTTGCCTAGAAGTGGAGGGTAAATGGTGCAATCTCACTTAAGGAGCTATTTGCGATGCACTGGTCAACACGAGTCAATGCCTGTGAGATCAAGCCATATATCTCACAAGTGTTAAAGACCCAGGGGCTTTTCAGATAGCATAAATCAGGAATTAGGCCACAAAAGGCCAAGGATTTGAACATGGATTTGCGGCAGTATTGATGCCTGGAATGATGCCTGGTTCAGGCTAAATTGATGACTGGATTGATTTAGGCCTCTATAATGACATGTATCACACACTTTCCTGGCCTTTCCATGCCCCAAAGCTATTGGGGGTCAATAAGTCAGAGCATCATTTGAATAGGGGAAATTATGGGGTAATAAGGCTCAAGAGGTTGGGGCAAAACTCATTAGAAGGAGTTCAACATTCCTCCGAAGGGTTGCTGCAAGGGGCGGTGTTGAAGCCATTTTTGATCGTTACCCTGACAGGGACAGATTCCTGAGATCGATGCTGTGACCAAGTAGAGCATGCTACCATTTCCATGTATTACCAATCAACATGGAGTAAAGCAGCACATTACTCACTAGACTTGGAGCTTAAGCTGCTGATACTTTACTTTTGCAAGTGTCCCTTTATTGTGGTTCTTATTCCAGCAGGGGATATTTGAATAGAAGTAAACCTTGTTTGCAAAAATGTCATATACTTCAGTGTTTATTTTTACATTATATGATATGGATGCTCATGCACACAACAGCACAAGGAAAACCCTGATTTATAATCAAAATCTATGAGTCTCATCTTAACAAAAGTTTGGATGTTGCTCAGAATTTTAGAAATAACTTATTCCCTGATTGCAAATATCTGAACTTGTCTGATCATGTAGAATGTGTGCTTATAGATCTCTCCAAAGCGTTTGATAGTCCACCTCATGGGCTTTTGATTGCTAAATTGCATGCCTATGGTGTGTCATTGGAAGCTTGCTCTTTAATAATAAATTATTTAAAGAACAGAAAACAAGCTGTTAAATTAGGGAATATCCGAAGCGAATGGTTGAGTCTAAAGACAGGTGTCCCCCAAGGTTTGATGATGGGTCTACTACTATTCAACATCCTTATTAATGATTTCTTGATTGACCAAAAAACGCTGTGTGACATATACAATTACGCAGATGATAATATTCTTTCCTTTCTCATAGCGATCTATCAATTGTCAAAGAAAAATTTGAGTTGGCCTCTGCAAGAGCAATTAAATGGTTCAAATCTTATGAAAGCTAACCCAACAAGTTTCAGGCTCTATGCATTAGCAGGAATGATCTGGATATTGAACTTGAAATTCAAGCAAATAATATTAGATCTGAAAATGTTCTAAAACTGCTGGGTATTCATATTGACAATAAGTTAAACTTTAACCATCAAGTGTCTCGGGTCTGCAAAAAGGCAGAAAGACAGATAAATGCTCTTCAAAGAATATGTAAATTTATTGGCTATGAAGGCAGATTACGAATCTATGAAGCATTTGTCGCCTCAAACTTCGTATATTGTTCACTTGCATTAGAAACTGGGTAAAAATGTTTTTTTACCCAGAAGAAATGGTTAATACCCAGTAGAAACTAATTTCACTCATTTAATTAGTTTTTAACATGGAAATCATCTTTGAAAGGACAAACGGTATATCAATAAGAACTGGGAATGAACAAAATATAAAATACAGTTGCATGTTTATATAGTTTAAGGTCCTTCGTCACTGTTTCAAAGCATCATATTGCATAGTACGAGAGTGCTGACATTGTTCTGACTGAGACAGTTTTTTTAAAAACATGCTGTGCATTTGGCCTAATCCAGAAAACACCTTTTGATGGCTAGAGAAGAACCAGGATGGGAAAAGAGTTTGACCAAAAGGCAAAACAAATTCTAAAAACAACATTTTAATGCCTTCCACTGGGAGATAACAATGCAGCAGAATCAGCATATTAGCTTAGAACTTGGAAACACAATTTCTTCTACTTGACAGGTTATAACCAGGCCAGTGAAGTCAGGGTCATATGAACCAATTTGAGCTTGGCTGCTATGGAGACTAACATAATCTTCAACCAGGAACTAGGCTTGAAAAAGAAAACTAGCCTTAAGGAGCACAAGTATGGCACTTTTGGATTTATAACTAGAATAAACCCCTGAATGTCTAGTTCACACAGTATGAAACAAATCAATGACAGAAGTCAGAAGTCAATAAACTTTTATTTGCCAAAAAATAAAAAATAAATAAATACTTTAAAAAAATAAAGAAAAAAAAAATGGCAGGAGACCCCCCTAAGGCAAGAAAATGCCGCTAATGGTGGGCCACCTTTGAGACACCTGGAGGAGACATCAAGCACACAAATAGAACACAGGTAAGTGAGAGCTATAAGATAAGAAATTAATTTTGGCAGACATAATAACAATTGACATTTGAGCATTCACTACTGTAAGAGTTAATCATCATTTCCTTAACTGAATACTTGAAGCTTTCCATACAATGAATTCTTGTTCTAAAGAAATCACTTAATGCATTATAAAAAATTGGAATTTTGTATCTAATAGCTGACATGGCAAAGTTATGTTTCACCCTAGGGACATAGAAATTATTTCCTCTATTAGTAGAATAATTATGAACTGTGGAAGTTTTTCTAAATAAATTATTTTCTATGAAATATGCTGGTAACAACCCTTTCTCAAGTTTGAAGCAGAACTTGTAACACTGCAGTGCACATAGATCAGTACATTTTAGAACCCTCAAGTTCTTTTTTAAGGTGGCTCGCTACTCGTGCCAAGTGGTAGTGAGCGCACATTCACGCGCAGCCAGGCAGGCCCTATCTATCGTAACGTCACCACAGCAGCAGGGTTCTGCTGACACTTTTTCTCATCTTTTTTTAATTCTGAAAATTCCATGCGACGGCCGCTTCGTTTGCCATTTGCGCCGCTTCTATTGTGGTTAGAGACTTCTTGTTTAGAGCATTAGATGCGCTATAACAAATACTATAATCTGACAGACTTTCAGTTCTCTACTCTCAGCATAAAATTTCTACAGGCGATTTTCGGCATGCATGTCTAATTTCTCAAAAATGACTCTGTTACATAAATAAATTTTTGTATCAATATCCAGGCCCGTTGGGTCGTATGTCTATATCATTATATTGTTCCTCACTTTATTTGGAAGCAAATGACAAAGAAATAAAGAATTCTGTCTCGTCATTTTTTTTTTGCTCCATGGTTCGTAAAAAATATTTAATTTTCAAAATTGAAACTTTTTTTCCGAACCCCTAGAAAAGTTCTTTAAACTAAATATATTTCTATGGAATTTGGGTCAGCTTTTCCATCAACCTTTCCTCTTTAATTCCATGCTTCATTTAATAACATAGGATGAATGGCCACTGAATGGCAGAACAAACTTCACAGTAAAAAAATTAAGAAAAAAATTGAGTTTTTCAGGTTTGCGTGGACTGACTTTCTTTTACATAACCTCCAATATTTTTTTTAAAAGGCTGGTAGCGACCACTTTTGTTTACATATCCTTGCTATAAACTATATTTTGGATCATTTTAAACTATTTTAAAGAAATCCTATCTTAGAAAGTTCACGAGTATCGAGCCACCTTAAAGAGAGGCTCAGTGTGAGCATTATATTTACTTAGTGTAATTTCTCTAATTGTTTTTTTTTTGCAAGGCCAGCAACCTGTTTGCCCGATTTTTCCAAAGTATAGCTCCATACGTGAGATAGGGAAGAATTAAAGAATTTTAAATATTCAAAAGTATCCTTGTAGGTAAGAATAATTTCAACCTATTTAATATGCCTATTGTTTTATATTTCCATCATCTAAATCCATTAAAATTTTGTCAACTAATTCAATTGCTGCTAATTCAGTCGGATGCATATTTCGAAATCCATACTGACTTCGATAAAAAAGGTTGTTTTCCATAAAATAACTGTATATCTGTTGATGCATTAATTTTTCAAAAACTTTTGATATACTTGGTAACAAAGATATGGGCCGATAATTATCAAATATATAGTCAATACTTTTTTTATACAAGGGAATTACCTTAGCTATTTTCAAAGAATGAGGAAAAATATTATTTGTCACACATTGATTAAAGATTGCAGTTAGTGCATCTGCTATGTCACTTTTAATAAACTTAAGAAGCTTATTAGATATTTGATCCTCCCCAAAACTAGTTTTTGGTTTTAGACTGTCAATAACTTTTATAATGTCTGACAGCACTCAGCAAAAGGGTGCAACAGACCATGCCATATCTTCTGGGTTTCTGAATGGCATCACATGCTTTGTTGATGACGATGGATGCTTTTGGACAGTGCTGGAATAATCTAAAATCTAACCCAGGACTCCTCAGCTGGATATGTTTGTTTTGTTTATCAGATTCACCTGAAGTTAAAGTAATGTTGCCAAAGTCTAGCAGTCTTGGTTACGTCACTTTCAATGGCAGATTTTGCGTACAATTTGTGATCAACTGTGACAGCTTTAAAATTCTATCAAATTTCATCCTTTGGTTTACCTCAATGATGCGCTAATAGTATTGCCTCCTTCAGTAGTCATAGTGTAAACGGAGATGTTGTTGAGTGTGTCACATTCAGCACCTGGTCGCAATGCGTATGAAAGCATGGCATAGTTAGCCATTTCTAAGTCTATACTTATGACATCTACTGTATTAAAGATGGATCTAGGCCATTGAGAGGGGATAGGTGAAGGGATAAAGTAATCTATTGAGTCAAAGCTTATGACTTTTGTTGTAATAAACATTGGGGTTGATCTCAGCATGTGAGAAATGGAGGGATAAACTAAATCGTTCTGCTCCACTTAAAATTCTCACTTGTTTGACATTTTTAGTGAAGAAAACGATCAAGGAGGGGATCAGTAACAATACACCAACACTTCATTAAATATACACACGTAGGGACAGAGTTACCAAAAAAATGAACATTCGTGATTTTCACTAGGTAGAAACTGGGGAGAAACCTGGTAGAAAAGGGAGAGAGGCATGAGTAAAATCCGGGTAATAACCCAGTGGTTTTTACCCAATGGTATTTACCTGTCAACCCTGGGCCATACTAATTTATAAAATTCTAAATAATTCGGCAACGCCAATTAAAAGCTCACTTTTTGTGAAACAAGTAACTCTGTACAACATGAGAGATTGCAATAAGTTAACTCTACCTAGTTTCAACACAATTCAGTATGGTAAAAGATCAATTCGGTATCAAGGTCCCTCGTTATGGAATACTCTATCCTCTCACATTAAAAGTTGCCTTGGCATAGCCTCTTTCAAAACCGAGTTGAAGAAAAGCAATATTCTTGGTACTTGTGATTGTGGAACATGTAAAATATGCCTTAGAAATTCATTGTAAGCCTAAGTAAATAAGCCAAGGAAATCTGAACATAGCTCAATTCATTTATCACTTGTATATACTTCCTGTTTTCATCTTGTTTTGTTATATTAACTGTCGGTAAAAAGCTTAATAGCTTATGTTATTTGCTTTTACTGTCATCACCGACTTTAAATAAAATTTTACTTACTTTACTTTTACTTAACTTTAGCTTATGATGCCAGTGAAAGCCTACAGGGAGGAGTCAACACTCAACAGCCATCCCATGTATGATGTATATGTGTGACAACTTTCACTCTCCCTGCTCTGGAAGCTGCATGCTTGTAAAAGTTTTTAAAAAACAAAATCCAGGACCTGACAAGCAAGTGAACCATGCAAGTATTCTCTATGGTTTCATTTGGGTGACATTTCTGTATGAGATTAAGGAGACGTAGGATTGGCAAAACCCACCATTAAATGTCAAGCGCCCTCCAATTCTCAACTGATCTTAAGCAATCCAATCAATAGTTGGTAATGTCTGATGTCAGCTTAAATTGATTGCAAAAAGTTTTCAGTTCCACAAAATTGTCCGGGGAATAACGGAATGCTTCTTGTTGTCAAACAAATGATCATTTGTTTGAAGGTAAATTCTCTGAGAAAATTTTCATGCTCAGGATGGTAATACAATGCTGCACTAACTGAACTATAGAATATTTATATTTCATTGCCTGGAAGTTTTTTTTTGTGGCGTCTGGGTCAGAAATAAATAAACCAATTATGAAGCTGATAATACACACTGGGCCTTTTTTAGTTGCAATGTATTAGGCAGGGCCACATTGGTCTTCACAGTAATTAGCTCAGGGAGAAAATAGCTTCGAGATCAAAGGTTGACAATTAAGAGCATGTTTTGTCAGGCCAATTTTGTTTGAAATACAGTGGTAAACAAGTTCAAAGTTCAAAGTAAAAAGCCTGAATGCCTGTCCAACCAGCTTCTCTTTTACGATATAATTGATGTATTCATTATCCTGAGATATAAAAAAACAATGTGCCAATCTCGTGCAGCCAATTTTGATGCAAATTCCAATAATCCAGAAGGGCTAAGGGAGGCACAGAGAAAGAACAGAAATCGCCTTTTCCTGCATTTCAATCCTTGACAAATTGTTTGCAAATTTGAGGCAGTTGCCTTGAGAACAACAACCAATCAGCTGTAGGGGAAAGAGCAGTCCATTGGGGAGGTATACTAAATCAGGAATATTGGCTTTTGGTTAGTTTCCCTGGACAGGAACATATTTCTGCCTTTGTGGTAGAAGTCATAGGTCATGCCCTGAGTTGCTGAGTCCTGTATGTTCTGAACATTAGAATTGGGGTAATTATGAGATTATATGTATTTGTAGGTGTAATAAGACCTGACAATCGTTCACAGTCTTTTTAAAAGAATTGATTCTCATCTCATCTAATTTTGCTTGCATTGATTATTCAAGCTTTTTGTACAGTTCACTGAAACTTCCTTTGGTGTAGCCTTTCAATCAAGGATCTAATTTTGTTGCCTGTATCACTTTGCTTCCTGTATAATTTTGCTTCCTGTATCATTTTGCTTCCTGTGTGCATTCACAGAAGCAAGTCTAATGTCTCAGGACAGCATTATGTGGTTGTGAATGATATTAATTTCATGCTTCAAATATTAATATGCCTTTACTGTGCTGTGCTATCGATTGTTATTGATGTGTTTCTTAAAGAAACAAAACATAGTGGCAGCGCATTTGACCATAACGGCAAAAGGTCAGTTGCTCCTTGTTTTTCATTTTTCTAAGTCTATTTACAATTTTACAAGCAATGCTGCAGTATGGTGAAGAACTTCAGCAAGTCAGTCATCAATTATTTCACATTGCTACTGGATATGCCATTATCTCATGTCACTTGATAATTTTGATTTATTTAAATCACTCCTTTTCATGCAAAATACACAATGAAGTTTCTCTCTCAACACATTGGATTTGAAGGCAACAGATTGGAAAACTTACCGTGTGCCATAAGACTAAGGATTTGAAGCATATACAATGTAACTCCCAGGCAGGAAACATAACGTGCTTTTAAGAATTTTGAAAAGCATGGTAATATCAGTCTACCTACATGTAAAAACAGATGGGAATATGATTCTTCAAATCATCTCAAGATGCATTGTAACACAAAGTTAGCATTCTAATAATTTATCAGAACTACAGTCACTTCCCACTTCCCTGTATCATTTGGAGTTACATGTATACTAAGGTGGCATGGTCAATTTGATTGAAATAAATCACAATCCAACCTATGGGCTTTCAAAAGTGACGTAAATTGCATTTGTTGTTACACATTCTCTGCCAGCACCAAATGACAATTTTTGGAAACTGAACTTGCTAACATGATTTTAGTAAATCACTCCAAATAAATTAAAGAAAGTAATGGATAAGGTGCTCGACTCACGCGCGCAAGGTTGTGGGTTCGAATCCCAGCCATGGCATGGAGGAGTTGGGCAGAACCTCCTGAAACCACTGCCTCACCCCACCCAGGTGCAATGGGTACTTGGCAATAAGGCAACCACAGTGATGGTGCTGGAATGAGCTCTTAAGCCCCTGCGGTTAACCCCGTGTTCAAGGCTGAATACTCCCCAGGGAGTTGAGAAAGACTCTGGATTGGCCTGCCAAGGATGTAATTGTAAAGTCGGCAGAATATGTCTATACGACGTAGATGAACACTGTAAACCTACATTACATTACATTACATTACATGAAGAATCACACACATCTCCAAGGCAAGAAACATAACATGCTATTAAGAATCAAGAAAAGTATAATATTATGAGACTACCTATATTTAAATATATTCTGAATCGAAATTGCTGAGCCAATCAAATGCCATGAAATCAATCATAACGATATTGGTGTGTAGAGTGTGTAATTAGCTTGTGGAGAGTGTTATTGGCATAGCTGTCTCCAGTATGTCCATGCACTTAATTGTCAATGGAAGTGGTAAATTTTCCGAAGACATTTTTCAGAAAGGATAATAATAAATAAATAAATAATAAATAATAATACCGAAAACAAGAAACTTCACCTATATGTAGGTGAAGTTTAATAAAAATATTTACGAAAACAAGAAACTTCATATATTATGTCATAGGTGAAGTTTAATAATAATAAAATGAAAGAAAATAATATGATTCTCCTGTAAGTCGAATCATAATTATTTTGCAGCATAATCTCTGTTACTAGGGCCATGAGAAAACATTTTATCCTCAAGGGTCCGGATTTGCCCAGGGGCCTGAATTACCTCACGTTACCCTATTAGGCCTACATAAGAAAACATAATTCTTGAAGTCATAACAGCACAATGCAATTATCATACTATCATCCTGTCCTATTTGTCTGAGGAGTGTAAAAAACAAACAATGCAGGACATAAATCATGTAGCATCCCTAGTAGCAGCTGAGCACATAAATTTTCATTGTGATGTTACATAATTTCTTCTGCAACATTGTCTAATTAATCATGGCTGACCACTGCCATGCAAATTAGAGCTAAATATGGTTTGCTTTTTATATTTTACTGGATTGTCATAACTGTTGTTTTTTTTTCACACAGTTTAGAAAAATACGAAATTCTTACCTGGTATTTCATTGTTATCAATAAGGTTTTAAAGCTGAGTTAGTTCCATCATTATTATTTTTTACCCAGTCACTGAAGATGCAACAATGGGACCTTACTTTCCTAGTCAAAATAATATTTCATTGGATTGCATTATGTTTTCTCAGTTTTCTTTAGTTGTTGGTCACAAGTATGATATAATGCTTATTCAAAACTTGCCAATAAAGGATTAGAGTGCATATTGTCAAAAACATAGGTATTGTCTAAGTTAGACTCATATTAACAGCTTGTTGCTAGCTGTTTTGTCTATGAAATAAGCAAACATAATATTCTTGTAATGCTCTTTTGAGTTCACAAATCATAGTGGAAATGATACCAAGGACTGTTTCAATGGAATTTTCATTCATTTTAAGGTATGTAATACATTGTATTATAATTTAATTTATATAACATTCTTAATATTGACTCAAGCAAATTCAAATCAATTTGGTGATTTATAAGATATGAAAATAGTCAGAGGAAAAAACTAGCAAAACCAAATTTATCAACTAATGCTGATTCACCTGCAATATCATGTTGAGTCATATATATATTTAAATGCACAGTATCCTATTCAGTTCAACCATATGACAGATAACGGAAGCATTTGGCAATGGTTGGGGGATGCTAAATGATTTATGTCCTGCATTGTTTGTTTTTTATACTCTGTAGACAAATAGGACAGGATGAAAGTATGATATTTGTACTGGCCGTTATGATTTTTAGAATTAGGTTTTCTTATATATGACAAACAACAGAAGCACTAGTTAATGGTTGGGAGAGGGGGGCTTCATTTTAGATGACCTCACAAAATTGAAAGTCCAGTCATCACTCACTTCCAATATTTTTTTGTTGGTGTGTAAGTTTCGGTTTTTAATCAAACTTTGAATAACAGACTGTATAAAATTTATGAATGTGCATATGATGGGAGCGTTGCATGATAGGTACTAAATTTAGCATTTAAAACAGTAGATTTGCAATTGACCACAACGTAAAATGGTAAAATGCATGCTGTTTTTCATTTTTACTCCAATGGGACACACAAGCACTTAATCTGTGAGAACTGTCTGGCACCTACACTGTCAGTCTGCAGCTTATTCTTAAACCAACTTTTCTGTCTGTCAGAAACATGGAAGCTTCATTTACTCTCTTTGAAGTGATTTATTTCAATCACTGTGGATGAGTTCTCAATGCCCAGGTCTGATTTATGTATCTCACAGGTGAAGAAATAGTCTGAACATAAAACTGCGTACTCTTGTTCTACAGCGGAACATTTAACTGATGCAGTTGTGGTGGTGTTTTATTGGCTTTCATTCGTACACAAAGATATTATTGTGAGATAAGTGCCATTTTCAATGTTCTTCATCAGATAGTGAAATTTTTGTCTTTGCTGGAAACTAATTAGTTTATTGTCAGTGATGAAGAAATGAGACTTGATCTTTCTCAGTTTCTAGCGATTTGAATAAATCAAAATTACTATATCACATTGTTATATGTCTTGATTGTACAGTAATATTGATTTTGTTTTAAGAATGCCTTGAGATTATTTTAAGATCGGTATTTTCTAGCATGTTCAGGCATTGATGGCCTGATATGGCCAAACTCACACTTTTTCACAATTTTTAGTAGTATGTATTTTTTCCCCGATGTGATTTGCTGACAGTCAATAATCATATGATAATTGACCAGTTTTCCAAATGGTTCAAAGTGCGATTCAGCTGTATTCTGGATTTCTTCATCAGGACATTTGAACACAAATTTGTCTGCACTAAATAGAGATGTCCAGGTTGAAAGTGTCCCACTATAATGGCTAAAATAATATCACTGATATTGCATACATCATTGATATGAGACATGGGATGATTGTGGTAAACTTATCGGTCAAAAAGTAGCAATTTCTGGGCATGCCCCTGATCCCTAAGATGTCTGCTCATGTGTACTGTTCAGTGATTCATAGTTCTTTAACTCTTTATTTACTTTTTTTGGACTGATTTATTTAAATCACTGTTAGTCATTTCACTATGTCCAATACTCTGGTGAAAGGTAAAAATTAAAAAGACAAAATGAAAAGCAAGGGGCACTTGACTGGTTTGCCAAATGGTCAAATGCGATGCCACTGTGTTACAACCAGTATGACCAAAAAGCCAGGTTTCTCAAATAATGAGCATAAGAGATTTTAGGGGAATGATAAATCATTGCTCCTTGAACCTTCTTAACTGTCTGAATTTCTTTCCGACAAGTCCCAGTGCTGTGCCTTTCAGTTATAATTTGCAGACGTATAAAATTGTGAAGGTGCCAATCATGTGCGCCTTTCTTGATGCCAATTCAATGACCCAGAATAAAAGAATACCAGAGAGGCTAAGGAAAGCTCAGGGAAGAACTGGCATTGCCTTTTCCTGCATTTCAATCTTTCCAATATCGTTTACTAATTTCAAGCATTTGCCTTGGGACCGACAACTAATCAGCTGCAGTGGCACCAGCGGAAGGGTCTAAATTAGGAATGTTGGCTTTCGGCAAGTATCCCTGGACAGTGGACGGGATCAAGTTTCTGCAGTTGTACCAGAAGTGATAGGTCTTAGTTGCCACGAGCGCTACTATAGAGCCATTGTGCTGGTCATGGGCCAACCTCCATGCAACCTTTCCTTTCACAAATCACCTCCAAGATTTCCTTGCTACTACACATTGCCAAGATTACTGTACATGTATATATGACAAAATTTTGTCATTTTCCTTGGCATTTGAATTTGACCTTTTCAGCCAAATTCCGGAAAAATTCAACATTAATGTAATTCCTGCAGTTACTTATCCCTGAAGAAACCTTGAGGGGAATGAGCGCTCATGTCTCCAGATGACTCTCTAAGAAATTGCCATTGCTGCTTCAGAACTGCAAGCACTTTTCTAGTTAAAAGCTCAAAACAGCATTGATAGCCCATAGTTCCCTTAGCAGCATGCCGTTTGCATATCACACCACCTCATGGCTGGCAGCAGGAAGTAGCTGGCTGACATTGTTATAGTGACTTTAATTTCCCAACTGTGTTGCCTCGTGTGACTTTCAGTTTGGTGTTAACTAAACATCTGTTTTCTGTTCAGGAATAGGAATGGTCTTCAAAATCTGGAGAAAGACAGAGAGAGAGAGAGAGAGAGAGACAGAGAGAGAGAGAGAGAGAGAGAGAGAGACAGAGAGAGAGAAGCATTTAGTATCTTGAAAAAGACCCACTTATAACTGCTGTGAGACAATACTTTTTAATATGGTTCTCAGAAATTGCTTTCTATATGTATTTATGTCTATATACAGCATGTGACAGGGCAAAGTAAATGTAGTGTTTTGAAAAGAAAACCAGACAGAGGGAATTGTATTAATTTAGTATACATAAGGTTTTCTATAGTGTCCAATGATTGATGTTTCTGATCTTGAAAAGTTGCCATTTATCCAGACGCACCTGCTGCAGGAAAAGCATTCTGATCTTGCTTGTTCTGTCATACAGTGTAAGGTATTCCTTAGTATGGTATGGAAGTTTTAGAGAAAGTGGTGCCCCATGTTGGGAAAACAGAGCTCCAGCTGTGTTTCCCTTCAGTGTCATGATCTCATTTCCGCTACTGCCAACACCAGCTGTGATAATTATACTTGATGACAAACTGGTCAATTGTCATCAACTTTACTTGACTACAATGTCATTCATTTTGAAAGTCATGACCAGAAAATTAATCATGTCATTTTGGACTTTTTTCAAAAATGTAATATACCATGATGGCTTCACGTTTAATAGCGAAAATATGTTTTAGTCCAAGAGCCTGGGGTCATTTAATTGCTCGGAGTGACCAAGTGTCTTGTTATAATTTTTGGATAGACCTAACCTTCAGGTGTCTGGAACCTGAAGTCTTAAGTTTCCCGAGTGGTGGATTGAGATTTTAGAGCCATTTTATGATCGGAAGGTCGACGCGATTCACGCGGTTTAGAAAAATCAGAAAAATCTATCTAATAACACCTTCTAGTCATCATAGATGGGCATATATGGTACCAAATTAAAGGTCATAATAAGCTCTATCCAGTTATGATCTTAATATGGTAGTATGATGTGATTCATGGGTGACATTAACAAAGTATGCCCTTTTTAAGTCATTTTTTAGGGTAGGACGTAGTGTTATTATCCCTGAGAAACTAATTACATATATATAGGTGTCTAAAAGATCATGAATACAGTCCCATATAATTACTTTCATCATTAGAGGTGATTTTGAAGGTGTTTCTGGAATACTTTTTTGTAATGAGCAACTGATATTCAATACCGCAGCGTCTGCTGAAAATTTGGAAAATTGCAAATATTGCTCTCTTCTACCTGCTGTTGTGCCTTATATGTACATATTTGGTACTGAATTGTAGGTGTTACCAAGCCTAACTTGTTAATGAAGCCACAATGAGAGTAAGGTGGCAAAATAATGTCTATTTACCAAATTTATAACAATATTTTAGAAGTTTATGCCAAGGTCGGACAGCCTCGAGAAAATATTTTGTCACTTCTCTGATTTTCACACTCACAATTTGAATATCCAAAAATAATTCGTAAATTTAACAATATAAAATGAATTAATAAGTAATTTATTTATTTTTCAACATCAATATTTCATTTAAGTACATTGGACGTAATATATTCATAGTAGATGAGATGTTGATGGGTGCCCATAGAAACTATGCACTGTATGCAGTTTGTACTCGTAAGTTGACACCCTTGAAATTGAATGAAATGAAATGAGATGGATGATGTGTGATATCTATTATTTGAATGAAAATAGATTATTAATTCATTATATATTATGATATAATAATATGAGCAATTGGAATTTCTTTGGAGCATTATATATATATTCCGTTCTGTGAGAGTACCTTGACTTTTTATGTACAATGTAATATAATTTTATGATTTTCACATTTACAAATATGTACCTAGAGTATGAAATAAATATATATATATTGTAAATTTCTATGACATGCTAATAATTTACTCTATTGCAGTATTTGCATATTTTAAAAGAAGAAATACATTTCAGGTGGGAGCCTATTCCAAAATCACATGACAAATTTCAATTGCTATATATCAATAGCAGTGATCACAAACTGTTATACATGTATTGTTTATTACAATGTGTGATTTCAGCAGTTGGACACAAGATGATAATAGAAAAGAATCCTCAACTTCTAGAACCGACAACACCCAACAATAACTGTGAATTTTGAGAAAATGTTTTTCATAGTCAACTGTCAAATTTGATAAAATCTGTGACAAATACATCAATGCACACATGTCCAGGGCATTTCTTTGATTTGTCATATATGCTATAGGCGCACTGAAGCCATTCGTTAGCCCTTACACTGTATATATCATGTCTCTCAATGATTGTTAGGGCCATATGTGGTTTCATCCCCTTCTTTGACACCAAAATTGTGATGAATGATGATGCCTTCATTCTGACCAGACTGTATGAAGCCAACATGTTGAAGGCGCTTGTTTGGCTGTGAGGTCGTGGGTTCGACTCCCACTCTTGGAACTCAATTTGGTCCGAGCCCATGGGACATTAAATGGAGGCGGGTTGAATCCTGTGTTCTATGCTGGGGCAACTGGAAGACCTGGGACATCCCTGAATTAGTAGGGTATGTGCCAGACTCAGTCTTCTTAATCACTCATCACCAAAAGCGGTCACCAACATTGGTGAATGCTATGGCATGGGAACCTTGGGCAATGTTCCCCTCGTCTCTGCCCATTGACGCTGTACTATGGCTGCCCTGAGCTGAATCATTGTGGAAGGCTCACCATAAATTTCGTGCCAGCATTGCAGTGCATGTCTGATGGTATACGCAATACTACATAATACAATGGGGCCTGACACTTTCAGGAGCTTACAATCAACAAATACATTGTATCACAAACCCTGGTTTGTCTCCCAGTGAATCCAAAAGATGTTATGCCCAAAGAGAACCAATGTGGTCTTGCTTGTCAAGTAAAATGTAAGAATTATCATCACACATATATTGGATAGACAGGTAAGAACTGGTTCAAAGAACATACCTCCCAGAGAGGTACAAAACTCAGTGGCAAGGGAACATCTGAAAGCTACTTAACATTCATGCACTTTGGCCTGAGTTAATACTTTAGAGAGGGAGGAGGATCGGCATCGAGTTAAGGGAAAATAAGCAATCATAATCAACCAACACCATCCATCCTCAACAAGGAGAGAGGTCTTCAACTCCCTGCAGCCTATACTTTGCTCCTGTCACATGACTCTCATGAGTGACATAACACCTCAGTCCCCTCATAATTCCATGGACAAAGATGCCATGAAGACGTAGAAAATTCTGGCATTTTCTTTAGGGGTATCTTTTAGCTGGTTGCAGTCAATGCAGTGTCAGCTGTAGCTGGTCACAGGACCTGTGTGTCAGCTGTAGCTGGTCACCTGACCTGTGTTGTCACTGAGAATCTAGAGACTCAGCAATGCTGCTCTTTGCAGCCTGAATCTAGTCTTGGAGACACTGGCTCCTGACTAAGGTTCATCTCACAGGACCTACCAAAAGTGGAAGGGGTTGTGTCCAGAGTTCTATACGGGGCAACTGGACCAAGAACTTCCTTGAATGAATATGTTAAGTGTCTGACTCACGGCCTAATCATCTCTCATCCATCATATGGTGCTCATCTTGCTTGTAGAGGGCATTAATTGACCCTCTAGAAACAAACTTTGTTGTCGGGTGATTAGCCTGTGGCTAACGTTTCCCTTTGTAGTATTTTACACCGACGTAAAAAATAAAATGATTTGATTTGATTTTAAACAACAGTCAGTGCTACATCTACCAGATGGGAGCTTCCACTTGGAAAGAGCAAGCCTGGAAATGGACAACTAGGAGGCTATATTGATGAACACCTAC
Source organism: Platynereis dumerilii (assembly GCA_026936325.1). Classification (NCBI taxonomy): domain Eukaryota; kingdom Metazoa; phylum Annelida; class Polychaeta; order Phyllodocida; family Nereididae; genus Platynereis; species Platynereis dumerilii. The sequence goes on from JAPTHN010000002.1 coordinate 107,689,333, forward strand.
AGTTCAATCAACATGTTAGCTGCTCCTATGTCAAAACGCTGACTGTATCCTTAAGTTATCATCAAGTACACCTTCAGAAATTAAGTCAGCATCAGATTGCCACAGCCTCATCAAATCCATTTGCAAATTGGAGTGTGCTGCTTTATTTTCTAGAACTTCATGGACAAACATTCTAGATTTTTCAGTAGAAAATTAAGGTATTGGGGCATTGGATTTCAAGAAAAAACCGAAATAATGGTGCTGGACCTGCACATGATATCAAATGCAGACAGCTGCAGCCTTTAAACCCTAGTTCTCATTCTCTTTGTGCTTTAAAATTTGAGGTCACTAAATTATGACATCTTCAAAATGAAAGGCAACCTGACGTCCCAGGTGGGTCACTCACTACAAGAGGGTGTACATGTACATATAGAGGCAGCTCTGAATTTTCCTGGGGTATTTATATGGGTTTTGGTATTTTAGCAAATATCTGATTAATTTGGTTCCGGTTTTTGCAACGCAACATGTTTGTCATTGTGAGAATCAGCTTGAAAAGACATTCTAATGATATCAAAATCATAGATTAAATTGGTTGCAGATATTTTTACTCAAAAGATTTAGACAAACTTACGGTTTTGGCATTGATTTCCGGATTAAAATGGTTCCGGTTTTCAAAATCGCCGCGGCACATTTCTATGCAAAAGGCGGTTAAGTAGCCTCCCCCCCTCTCGGGCTTTAACATCACATGGTAGTGTATTTCAAGAAAGATTGTAAGTGATGGTTCAGCAAAGATCATATTTTATAGGAATAAGAAATGATTTGTTTATTCGATTTCCACACCCCAAAAAAACATAATGATTTTGATAATCAGAACAATATTTTCAACAATCTGACTTCATTAGCTGGAAGAAGCGCAACAGCAAATCTTCGGCATAAAACCTGTGTGTTTTAGGTTAATCAGCTGATTTACTAAAATTTCAGTTACTCAGTCAAAATATGGGCGATTCTAAAAATTCGATAGCATAAAAGCACCAGGACAAGCACCCCCGATACTGCCATGCTAATTTCTTTTCTATAACTGCTATTTATGTCAATGTATGGCACAAATTATGTCATTTGACAAGCAAAATCTTGTAGAAGTACTCTCTTGTTATACTTTACTTAGCTTCATGGGGGATATTGTTCACTAGTGTGTGCTTGTTATCCTATTTGGGATAATAAAACAACCTAAGGCCTGTTTAAAAACCAGTCTGCTGTAGATAGATGACTACAATAACCTCCCATTGGTCGAAAAACCGCATTGGGCAGTTTGGCCCAGCTCGCGTGGTTGGCGCCAACTTGGCGGAATAGTGGTTGTTTTTTTTTTACTGTGTTCAATGTTAATCAGTTACATATACCTGAATTAAACCTTATTTCATATCGATATCACACCAAAACATCATTGCAGCATCATGAATCAATGAAAACTTGCTTGAACCTAAAATATATAGTATGCGTGTTCCTGTAATTGCTAAAACAAAATACATGCATTAGATTAGGAACACATTTTGTTTCATTAATTGATAGGATTGCAATATTTGAGACCTCCAGAATTCTTTATATTCTGGGAAACTCTCAGAATATATGCAATACTTCAAAGATGTCCCTTTTACTGCTGTAAAGATATTTTACATCAAATTATGGGTGTGAAAAATCAGAGAATTGACAAATATTTTCTCGAGGCTGTCCGACCTTGGCATAAACTTCTAAAATATTGTTATAAATTTGGTAAATAGACATTATTTTGCCACCTTACTCTCATTGTGGCTTCATTAACAAGTTAGGCTTGGTAACACCTACAATTCAGTACCAAATATGTACATATAAGGCACAACTGCACAGAGAAGAGGGCAATATTTGCAATTTTCCAAATTTTCAGCAAACGCTGCAGTATTGAATATTAGTTGCTCATTACAAAAAAGTATTCCAGAAACACCTTCAAAATCAACTCTAATGATGAAAGTAATTATATGGGACTGTATTCATGATCTTTTAGACACCTATATATATGTAATTAGTTTCTCAGGGATAATAACACTACGTCCTACCCTAAAAAATGACTTAAAAATGCCATATTTTTGTTAATTTCACCCATGAATCACACCATACTACCATATTAAGATCATAACTGGATAGAGCTTATTATGACCTTTAATTTGGTACCATATATGCCCATCTATGATGACTAGAAGGTGTTATTAGATAGATTTTTCTGATTTTTCTAAACCGCGTGAATCACGTCGACCTTCCGATCATAAAATGGCTGTAAAATCTCAATCCACCACTCGGAAAACTTAAGACTTTAGTTTCCAGACACCTGAAGGTTAGGTCTATCCAAAAATTATAACAAGACACTTGGTCACTCCGAGCAATTAAATGACCCCAGGCTCTTGGACTATTTGTTTTGTAGAGTGGCAAATTCTGTCAAAATACTTTTGTTTATCAAACTTGCTCAATATTTTGCAGCTGCAGCTGCTTTAAATTGACAGATCTTGGCCTTGGTGTAATGGGGGTGCTTCAAAATCATGGCAGCTGCTGTCAATGACTTTATTGAATATTATTGAACTTGGCATCATTTACAGTGGATTGAGTCCAGAATTATCAATTACTAGAAAAAATTGAAGAAATCTACAATTTGTTATAGTTTTCTGTCATTTATAATTTTTTTTTAAAAATCTGTATATTATCAATGAAATAGATTTCAGATTTTCTTCAAAATACATTTTAGGCATATTGAACATGTTTCCTAAGATTTATTTACAAGTTGCAATCACTCAAAGAAGGTAGGAAATACTGATTGTGGAAATAATGGTGTGTCCCGATTTACCCCAAAGTATGGGGTGAATTGGGACAGTGGCTTTCTTGGCCTTGAGCATTGGGAATTTGAGTTATCATATCAAGCTCCAAAGGGTACTTAGACCTAGTGGCCAGACACAATTTGACACAAAAATTGGTTTTCTGGTTTAATTTTTGTCCATGTCATGACAGAAAAATAGCCAATTCTGTCCGAATTCGACCCATTTTACGGTACTTGCAATGATAGTTTTGTTCATGTTTCTGAAACCGATTATCAAAGGCATAAAAGTTACTTTTAATTTAATTGTCATATTTTCCTAAGTTTTGAAGTCTGATGTCATATAAGACTCAGTGTCAAACTGGCTTCCCTGTTCTCTACCATCACAAAATATGTACAATAGCTACAAATTGTGATGTCATTTTATGCTTGGTCAGATTCCCCAACTTCTAGCCCACAGAGATCCATAGAGGCGCCCTACCCACTGCTAGCGCTAGGCTGGCATTGTAACGTCACGACGCCATATTGGACTTTGGAGCAGCTGCAAAGAATAATGCTGCATTTGCCTGTATTTCTACAGTTTTTTGCCATTTTAGAGACTTCTAATAAAGTTACAGACTTCTGGTTTTCACCATTGTGTGCAGCAGAAACACGTCCTTTTCACCAGCACATTTCCAGCTTCCCGACTCCAATTGCTTTTTTTTCTGTGAGGGCTATTTATTGAATTTGCATAATTTTCAACTAAGAATTGGCTCTAAAAATGATGATTTATGGATATTTCATGACTGTCATCCCAGTTTTTATTCCCAGTATAGTCTCTGGTGATGTTCTGCATGTTCAGGAAAAAGCTTCAGTTATTTGTAATCTTTTTTCTTTGGGTTAAAAAAAAAGATCTTGTTGACAGTGTTGTATGAAGTTGTATCAGTAGCCTATAATAAATACAGTGTTTACACAGGCCTAATATTTAAATGCAAAAGCATGAGGACAGCACCAGCTTTATACAAAACATAGAAAAAATGTGGGGAAAAAAAAGGCCTGCATATATATTGATTTGTTGTATCAGGATCGGGGGTGTACAAGGGTAAAAATCGACACGATCGACATGGCGACACTGCCCTTCTTAAAAAGGGACACAGGGACACTGGCCCTCTTAAAAATCGAGAGAAACTGATAGAGTTTACTGATAAAAAGTGACAAACGACATTTGAAATTTCTTTATCATTTATGCTTAGATAAAAAGGGACAAGAGATATCTGTTTTTCACCTTAAATCCCGACATTTGACACTCCATCAGTTTTTAAAGACCCATGTACACCCCTAGGATCCCTCCCAAAAGAAATTATATTCTTGCAAAGGCTGGTATTCTCATGTCTGTGGTTTTATTTTTGCGGTAATATGCACTCTGAAACACATCTTAGGCCTACCTTAAATCAGCAACCCCTGGACTCTCAAAAAATGTATTTTTTACGTTTCTAGAATCTGCAAGTACGGTCGACGTCATTCATGATGGGTTTGGTTTGAATTCTTTTTCTCAAACTTTATAGCAGACTTTACGGGAATTCATGTTGAAGTTGATTTGTAGAGTTTGAATAATGGTCAAATTTTATTTTGATTATTGTTAACGACCCTAATCAATTAAATCAGCAGAAATAATTTGCAATTTCATGGCATTTAAATACATGTATAGAATTATCCTGCAAAGTTTAAGTGCTCAGAAATGGGTTGTAGATGATTATAACAAAAAATATAGGCTTAAGTAAAATTGCGATGTATGGAACCGACGTATGGCTAGGTGAGGTCTGCTCAAGCATGAAAAATCATTGGTTGTAAAATTGAGAGAGAAAGCTGATCATAAAATGTGAAAAAAAAAAAACCATAAACTGTCAAATAGGACCAGGGGTGCTAGAAGGAAATGAGGGCGGCAGGGGCAGTCGCCGAGAAAGGGCAAATCGAATTCGAGCGACAAAAATTTAATGTAGCGCCAATAATGATTTTGAATATAAAATTTAAAATTTTCGTCTAAATTCACTGTCAATGAATGCCCGATAATGCTCTTTCTTTGAGATCAAAAGGGCAACCTTGCCCCCCCCCTGCCTCCTGGCCAAGGGCAGGAGGGGCAATTGCCCCTCCTGCCCCCCCTGTTCCGGCACCCTTGAATAGGACCACTGGTCATTGGGTGTGTCAATCAATGGGATGCCAACATATATATCACTTCCTATAAAAAAAATATATATTTTTTTTAGGAAGTGATTGAATCAATGGTCCACATTTGACAAGTCCAGATTTTTTTTTTAACATGCTATTTCAGAATAGCCTACAAATTTACTTAGTACAAAAAGATCCCTTTAAACTAAACTGACTGCAGGCCTACTGCTGTATGATAATGAGTTATGATTTTTAAAATTATTTTTTGGACTGATAGGTATCGAAATTACTTTCAAAGAATACGTTCTGAGATGATCAAATGTGTTCGAAATCAATTCCTGTTCTAAGGTGGAGTTTATGAATGATTTGACAGGTGATTATGAGAGAGACTTCTCAACAAGTCAACTGCATCACGACAATCTGTATGTTTGCACAGAACTGAAAAAAAAAACCCAACACAATATTTACTTATTAATATGATTCCAATTTCATAGCTTCTTTGTGTGAGTTTGGCCAAGGAAAAGTAGGATCACTAATTGTGGGAAAGTAGGAGCCTATTTTCCAGCATATTTTGCCCCCAAAACATGACAAAAGGACAAGATATTGTTGCCGTTTCTGATGCCTTCATTGAAAACTAGACAATTTTCGCCTCAAGATAAGTTCCACAACTTGTTCAAAGAATATATAAGGAGCCTTCTAGTCCAAGATTTTTTCAGTCATATGTTCGAAATTTCTGACTCAAAGCTTGAACCTTGTCCTATGATGAGACAAGATTTGCCAGTTCATAGAAGTTTACCCTTTCTGGATTTAAAGAAAGTAGGACTGGCCAAAAATAGTAGAAAGATTGGGGATTTACGTCCTGTATTTATGCACTTAGTAGGCTAATCAGGACAGAGGGAGGACACGACAATGAGGCAAAGAATGATTGAAACAGCCGTCCAACATAGGCCCAGGTGACCCGGCAAGAGCTGGATTCGAACCCGGTACCCAGCAATTGGCAGCCCAGCACGTTACCATAAGACAAACCCTCCCCCTACTAAAAAAGTAGTAAAAGTAGGAGTACTAGGAGGCCTGCTGATATGAATAGTTTCCTACATATATGTCCGCCAAGTTGCTTCATCCTGGAGTATCACAAGTCTACTTAAACGCAAAAAAGACCTGAACTCATGAAAGTCTCCATAAAAATGTCATAAGTTGGCATTATAATAACGCCCAGCAATTCAGTTTGAGCATGTTGTAATGAATCTTATCATGAGATACCAATTTCAGAAAATGATGCGGGGAGCGAGTCCTGCCACAAGGCCTACACTTCAGGTGCCCCAAACAGTCGGCAAGCTCCAAGGTCAACATCGGGAGTAGACAGTCAATTGACTATACACCGCTGAGAGAAATAAAAATTTGAAAATTAAATCAAACTTTCCATTAAGTCTCGACCAAGTCAACCTGGGATTTATAAATCAACAACCTCATCAACCTCATGGATTTCAATGAAGCATAAGACCTTCGTACAGAAAAAAAAACTAATCTGATAGCTTGTGCCTTTACCATTTGGCATCACTGGCAAGTTTAAATTTTCACCTGTGAGTTTTTGCTTCAGACTACCAAGCTTGCGATTATTTAACCAGAACCATAGACAGATGGGCAGATAATCTTTAATATCAGGAAAAAGAAAAACAATGGACATTTTATTTGCAGGAGATTGTGAAGTGCACGTGAAACCATAATTAAGTACGAAATGTATTGACTCTAAATGGTTAAACATGGATGTGGATAAAGCGTAATTAAGGACAAAAGACCATAAATTTGCTTTCATCCTTCCAGTAATAATTTGAACATAGATATATATTTATGTATGTTTCTTTAACAATTTTCAAAAAAAGGTTTTATAATACAATTAACTTTGAAGTCTTCTATAAAATTGCTGTCAATATTGCTATCTTGTGCTAATAATAAACCAAATTTCAGAGTGATAAAGACTGAGGAAATAAACAATTTTAACCAAAAGTTAGTGATATGATATGATAAGGGATATGAATAATAACGAAAAATGAAATATTAAAGTATTTTTCTCTATTTGTAATTTGTCACAATTATGTTCAAAGGTAACATCCTGTGAAACTGCTAACTTCTTATGGACAAAGTAGGTCACTCGAGGATTCAGCCAATCAGAGATGCTCTTACAAATTTTTTTACCTTTTTAAAAACTTCCCTGATTGGTTGAATTAATAATGGAGCTATTTTCTGTCCAAACGAAGTCCGCAGGTTCAGTATGCCCTGCCAAAAGATGTTCCTAAATTAATATATAAACAAAATGACAGCAGGATCATATCAAATTCTGAAGAATAATACCAGTACCAATTTACCAAACAATCTTGTAATATTAATAATTATTTTAGATAGTCAAATAATTACGACATTGCCAATTCTTCGATCATCAAATTTAAAATATTTTGGCTCGCTGTCATGCAATCACACTTATATAACACATTAGAAGGACGTGTGTGCCTATTGAGTCATTTAATGTTTAAGTAATGTTTCTCTTTAGCGAGACCATGGTGGCTTGGTCACTCGGAATGGTGTCTGATGATTCATTGATGAAAATATAGTCAAAGGTAGCCTTCCATTTGCGAGTATTTCGATGAGTTGAGGTCATTTTCCAGGTCCACATGAGAAGGCCAAATTTGTGAATTGTGGTTGTATTCTGCCTGCACCTGCAAAGGATACAATGACAATTTGATTAATCCAGTCAGCAGTTTTGACTATACATAGATTAACACATTTTTAAAGCTACTAGGTCTGTCGCTGTTTCTGAGTAAAATTCGAATATTTATCCAAACCGATGTACATATTTAAAAGTGACACCAACTAATTTCATTACTACAGGAGAGTCCTCCAATCATTGCTCTACACAGATGACATAAGGTGCCAAAGAATCTCATGATTAGGACTGGCATCTAATTTTTTCTAATCTTATTGCACATTTTTAATGCAAGAATATAATAGAGCCAAGACAGTGAAACATCCAACTTCCAGTAATCTGACCAAGAAGAGAGCCGTATTTTTTACACATTAAACAGCTTCATGTATTGCAATGGCCCAAACGAAACCAACAGATATTCATAGTGCTCTGTAAAGAAATCATGGTCTTTTGATGGCATCAAAAATAAAAAAATAATCCGTTTACTTTTTGTGAAGATGAGGTGGTCAGGTGGATGATTTAGGGCTTTACGTCCTGTATTTATGCAGTTTTATAGGCTAATTAGGACAGGAGTAGGACACGGCAATGAGTTGAAGGACGATTGAAACGGCTGTCCAACAAAAGCTGAGGTGACCCGGCAAGAGCTGGATTTGAACCTTGGACCCTGCGATTAACAGCCCAGCACCGCAGCACGTTACCACTAGACCAATAAATAAGACAAGTAAATAAGGCTACCTGTCAAGAAGGGGCGGACTGACCTATGTGGCAATGGGGGAGGTATCCCGGGGACCAACCACTCATTGGGCCCTGTATAAGACAATGTTCACATTTATGTACAGTTTTAAAAATAATTTCACAACACCTTTGAGTGGGGGCCTATTGACTTACTTTGCCACCTGGCCCAATATGGCCCAGTCTGACCCTGGTTCATCCTCTATATCTTGTTGCTACATGGCGCTTTTTTCCCAATCAGGACTTCAAAATGGGTTGCAGCATGCTGAATAACACTCAGCTGGGCCAGGATGATTCTGCTGAGAACTTTCTTTTTCTTGCTCGTTGAGTCCAACTATTGCTTTTCCATCTTAGCTGCTTGCATCTTCCTTTAAATTTTGGCATCTCAGCACCTGTGGAACACAAAAAGAAAATCAAAGTACCTCAATCGTCAGGGGGTTTGGCCCCTTGGACCTGACTTCGTGGGGCGACCATATTATAATCAGGGGGCCTGGAGTTTTCCTTTGGGGGAAATCATTTATTTCAGGATAACAGCGACAGTACTTAATTATTTTCTTCAGGTGCGTCATGCCCCCAAATATTCCTTTTTAAATCAAGCAACACCTTTTTAAGAATATAACTAAGCCAAACAAATTATGTCAAGAGTGCCTAAAAGAATTTATTTATGTCATAAAAACTGAGCAAGAAATTATTTATTTGAAATAAAACACCGAGGGCCCCCCCCCCTAGCCCTAGCCCTGGAGGTATGATCCTGCTCACTCACAGGGTCATTCAGGGCAACCCCCCCCTCCCCCTCCCACACTTGAGATTCAATTGTGGCTCCCGTATGTTGTGCTGGTATACCCTGGGTAATACAACCCCGGGAATTGCCCATGGCCCGGGAAAATTCTAAAATTTTAGGGAGGGGGCTCAGAGTGACCCCTCCCCCCCAAGTTGTGCAGCCCTGTGCATGCACACCTAACAGTGTGCACCTAGGGATGGCAAATGGCTTATATCAAAATATGGATGTGAACAAAATAATTTTCTAAGACAATTTTGTTGGTTAACCCACTCTTAGGCCAAAGAAAAACTTTTGTTTTCTTATTCTGCAAGGCTGTTTTCAGCTGGTCAGTGCGCTTCAAATATAGCAGATACAAGCTTGTAACTAGGCAAAATGGTAGAGAAGGGCCTAAATAATATATTACACCAAATATATTAAGTGTCAATGAAGTATTTCAGGAGCTGCAGGCGTGTGAAGTCCATCAATCAGAGTGCTAAAATGCAGCTGTCACTGTCAAAACACATGCTTAACAGACTGTTTTCGACCAAAATATGTGTGGGATCCTCGTTTTATAGACTTAATACACTGACAACTGTCACTTACAAACTTTCTGCATGTGCTACGATGTTCATTTTGTCATATACATACCCTTAACAAATAATTTGAAGCCTGGGTCCTCCATAATCAACGAATTCATGCAGCCACTGCTGGTTGTGTCACCATCCAAAGAGCAATATGGCGGCCGCTTGTTGCCACCAGTTTGCCGCTAGGGGCGCCTCTATATAACTCTGTGTTCTAGCCAATGTGAATCACCTGAAGTGTGTATCACAGACCCACAGTTTTTAAAACACAATATCACAGTTAAAATTTGGTCAGGGATAACCCTGCAAGTGCAACATCATAGTCTGCCATGGCATTATTAAATTCGCTGTTGATATACTAATCCTATCTGACTCCTTCCTCCTATAGTTTTCTTGAATACAACTCTTGACTCAAAATGCATACGAAGTATAGAGTTTGCAAAAACATTACAGAATCATTGCAGGACAACAGTCCCTCGCATAACTTCAGAATTTCTCTTGAGGTTCCGAGTTCCCGTGGAAAGGCAGAGCTCCTTGCAGAAATGTGCAGGTGAGTGAAACAGTTGAGGTTTAACTGTACTGGGTTTCCCTCAATCTTTATAACTGAATAATAATGTACGTCTGTGTCAATGTGTAGTTCACCTTTTATGGTTCTGAAGCAATTTTAACATTTTCCTGGTTAACAAGTTTATTTTTCAAGGGAAATGTCATGATTACCAAAACCCACAATATTACTCATTTGCTTTACTAAACAAAAGAGTGCCTGGTTGTGAATTAAGGCCACACAAGAAAGCCTTAACCAGGAAACAAGTGTGACACCTGAAGCATTAATCTGCACAAAACACGAATCAGAATCACACGATATTTGCCAAGAAAAACTAATGAGCACAAAGAAACAAGAAAAAAGAAAACAAATGGTGAAAAAATAATAACAGAAGTTGACAACTAAAGAAAGAAGGAACAATGGAAAGAAAGGTGAATCTGCAATGCAGACCTTTGCATGTATGTGTTAAAAGATTGATTGAAATGAATCTATCCTGCAAATCCAATTTTTCAATTCGAAACTTATCAGCATAGAATATGATGTAATAATTAATTTAGACTTGAAATGTCAAGATAACAGTCTGTGACAGTCTCAGGACCATTTTAACTAGGAGGTCTTCCTCTGTGTTTGGGTCATTCTACAAACGATTGATGAATCGTATGCAACTTTTGCCCCATAAATGCCTATCTGGAGGCCATTATTGATGATAAATGCATAATTTTGTAAATCTGAAAGTCATTATTTGTGAACAATTTGTGCAGGGCAGTGTTCCAGACCATTGCCCCCGTGATAAATGCAACCAAAGAATGATATAGACTTGCTTTTGCCAGGAGGTGGAGGGAAAACGGTACAACCTCACTTAAGGAGCTATTTCTGATGCATTGAGCAACATGAGTCAATAACTGTGAGATCAAGCCATACATCTCACACGTGGTAAAGACCCAGGGACGTTTAAGATAGCATAAATCAGGAATTAGCCCGCAAAAGGTCGAGGATTGGAGCAAAGGATTGGGGCTAGACTGATGCCTGGAATGATGCCTGGTTCAGGCTGAATTGATGACTGGATTGATTTCTGCCTCTATAATGACATGTATCACACACTTTCCTGGCCCTTCCATGCCCAAAAGCTATTGGGGTCAATAATTCAGAGCATCAGTTGACTTGGGGAAATTATGGGGTAATAAGGCTCAAGAAGTCGGGGCAAAACTCATTACAAGTAATTTAGCATTCCTCCGAAGGGCTTGTACTGGACCCAAGTGAAACACAACGACGAAGATTGACACTACTCTCACTTTTATTCCAATGGAAGAATGAGAAGAAGTTCCCTTGAAGAAAAATAAAAGGGAAACAATAAGAAATCACATATATGTATCATCATGGCAACTGTGTACATGTAAGTCATTCATGTGAAATATAATTCTAACTAATGAAAACACAATTACAGCATAAATATTAAGAATCAACAAATAAACTCACAATTTGTAAAGTCTTGGGATTCTTGAAACTCAAGTCCAGTATATGATACCCATTCAGCTTAGTCACAGAATTGGCCTGTTATTCAGCCATCTAAATGTAATGCAAACAATTTACCAATTATATTTGGTCAGTTCTTAGTGCATTCATATGCAATCAAAATGTGATTATAAGATAAATTTAGCTATCAAAGTTTCAATATGAAATGTAACATTAAGAATATTTGACTGCTAAGCAATGAACCAACAATTATAGACTACCACAATTCAATAAATCATATCACAGCAATAAATCAATATTTAAACAATAAAATAATTAATGTTACTCACTTTAAATGTAAAGATTTCAGATGTTCAGTTCTAATCAGTTTTCAGCAGCAGAATGAATGATATAAAATGTACAGAACACAGCTGACAGGCAGGAAACCAAACAGAGTGTGCCACCCAAAGTGTGAAACACACAAAGCAACAGAAACAGTAAAGTGAAACATACAAACTAAGCAATTTACAGTTATCGGTTTATTCAACAAGGTGAAATGGTCATGATAAAAACAGCCATATGAGAGTTTGATCAATGATCAAATGTACAATGTTGGATCTTTATGATCTCAAATACAAGAAACGCTGGATCATTTTGATCCCAGGACAAATCATAATATACAGCAATTCAATTCAAAATACATGTTAAAAGTTAATTAATTTAATATGTACAAAGTTACTGTAGGATCTTTATGATCCCAATATCATCAATAAGTTCCCAACACAGGGCTGCTGCAAGGGGTGGTGTTGAAGCCATTTTTGATCGTTACACTGACAGAGACAGGTTCCTGGAATCAATGCTGTGACCAAGTAGAGCATGCTACCATGTCTTACCAATCATCTCACAGTTTAACTCCACATTGCTCCCTTAACATGGAACTAAAGTTTTCACTTTTGCAAGAGCAGCCTTCTATTTAAGTTCTTACTCCCACAATGGCTGATTGATTGAATGTAATAGATAGAGAAGTTAGCAACATTGTTCATTTAAATATCAAATAAATCATCATGGTCACATCTTTCCATGTTCATTTACGAATCCAACTTTATAAGTCTCATCACAAGGAATGCTGGATTGTTGCTCAGATTTTCTGAAATTAAATGTTTTCTGGTTACAAATTCCAGACAAGACTATGCCTACCATCCTATGAAGGCTAATGAAACAAAAGATAAATAAGTCTAAATCACATGCTGAACATCCATATGTGAGACCTTTCACATGCACCTCCTTCTCCCAAATCCAGGACATTATGAGCAATAAAAACATACATGTATTTTCTGTGGTTCCAAGACAATCTGAAATGAAATGCCTATAATTTCGGTGACATTTCTCTGCTGGATTAAGGAGATGTGGGATTGGCAAAACAACCATTCAATGTCAAGTACCCTTTAATTCCTAAATATCTTTGAGCAATCCATTCAAAAGTTGTTCATATCTGATGTCATCTTGAATTGATTGAAAAAAGTTTTCTGTTCCACAAAATTGTTCAGGGAATAATGGTATGCTTCCTGTTGTAAAAAAAACTCTCATTTGTTTAATTCTGAATTCTCAGAGAAATTGATGTGCATGTTGCACTCACTGTCCAGAGTAATATTTCATTGCCTGGAAGTAATTTTCTTTTCTCATTTGTATGGAGCAGAAATAAATAAAATCAATTTAAACAATAATATATTTTACCATCTCTGTCTGTACAGTGTACAGATCCCTCTTTCCACATTTCTGGAATTATCTGACTCTACCTGTGTAACAAACAATTCTAATCATTTTATTCCAACCAACATGTGCCTTTACTTTTATGCTTTCAATAGTTTTTTGTGAAAATAAGAAGATGCGACAGAAACATCAATTGCTACGTTGCAAGTCTCAATAATTTGTTTGTCTTTTATCTCTTATGACTGATGTAAACATCGTGTAGAAATATGAATAACAAATGTGAATTTTGCAATATTTTTCAACCGATTTTTATCAATACCAATTCCTTGAATCCAGAATTACAAAAAAGAACTTTAGGAGCTAAGGAAAGAACAAAATTGGCCTTTTCCTGTATTTCAATCCTTAACAAATCATTTGCCAAATCTCTGCAGTTGCCTTGAGATCAACAACTAATCAGCGGCAGTGGCAGCAATTGATGATTTGCATGCACGTTAGTGCCCTTTGCTCCCATAATGCATAATCTCCAGGAGTCATTACTGAGGATTTCATATTTCGAAAGGGAAATCCTTTTGTGCAATATGCATATATCTGAAGGTCATTAGTGAACCATTTGTGCGGAGCAGTGTTCCTGACCATTGCTCAAGTGATAAATGCAACTGACGAATGAAATAGACTTACGTTTGCTGGGAGGTAAATGGTGCAATTTTACTTAAGGAGCTATTTGTGATGCATTGGGCAACATGGGTCACTATCTGCGAGATCAAGCTATATGTCTTAAAAGTGGTAAAGACCTAGGGGCTTTTAAGATAGCATAAATCAGGAATTAGCCCCAAGAGGCGAAGAATTGGTGCAGAGGATTGGGTCTGGATTGATGCCTGGAATGATGCCTGATTCAGGCTGAATTGATGACTGGATTGATTTCTGCCTCTATAATGACATGTTTCACAAACTTTCCTGGCCCTTCCATGCCCCAAAGCTATTGGGGGTCAATAAGTCAGAACATCAGTTGACTAGGAGAAATTATGGGGGTAATAAAGGCTCAAGAGGTACGGGCAACACTCATTACAAGGAGTTTAGCATTCCTCCGAAGGGCTGCTGCAAGGGGTGGTGTTGAAGCCATTTTTGATCGTTACCCTGACAGGGACAGATTCCTGGAATCGATGATGTGACCAAGTAGAGCACATGTTGTCATGTCTGTCCAATCAACTGCTTAGTTAAACTCAACATAACTCTCTTAGCAAGGAGCTAAAGCTACTGAGTCTTCTCCTTTGCAAGTGCATCCCTTTTTCTTACTCCTACGGGGTTTATTTAATTGGAAGTAAACCTTGTTCCAAAGCTGTCATACAAGTCATTTTCCTTGCTTCAGTGTTTATTGTTACATTGTATGACACGGATGCTCACTCTCACAAAACCACAAGGAAAGGCTGACTTATAAATCCGAATTTATGATTCTCATCTGAACATCAGTTTGGATGTTGCTCAGAAGTTTAGAAATAACTTGCTCCGTGATTGAATATCTGAACTAGATTATGATGCCAATGAAAGGATATAGAGATGAATCAACAGCAATCCCATGTATATGTGAAACCTTTCACTCTCCCTGCTTTGGAATCTGCATGCAAGCAAAAGGTTTTTGACCACATCAAGGACCCAAAGAGAAAGATAACCATGCGTGTATTTTCTGTGGTTCCCATACAAACTAAAATGAAATGCTTTCCATTTGTTTGACATTTTTGTGCCAGATTAAAGATATGCATGATTGGCAAAACTCACCATAAAATGTCAAGTGCCCTTCAATTCTCAACTAATCTTAAGCAATCCAATCAAAAGTTGGTAATTTCTTATGTCATCTTAAATTGATTGCAAAAAGTTTTCAGTTCCACAAAATTGTGCAGGGAATAAGAGAATACTTCTTGTTGTCACACAAATGATCATTTGTTTGAAGGTAAATTCACTTAGAAATTGATGTGCATGGTCAGGATGGTAAAATGATACTGCACAAACTGAACATTAGAATTATATATCTTTGCCTCCAAGGAAGTTTTGTTTTTGGTGGCGTCTGGGCAGAATGAATAAACCAATCATAAAGCTAATAACACACACTGGGCCTTCTTTAGTCGGCATTGGCCTTTCTATTCACAGCAATTAGCTCAGGGAGAAAATATCCATGAGACAAAATTAAGAGCATGTTTTGTCAGGCCAATTTTGTTCAAAATTCAGGGGAAAACAAGTTCAAAGTTCAAAGTAAAAGCCTGAATGTCTGTCCGACCAGCTTCTCCTTTACGTTATAATAGATGTATTCATTATCCTGAGATATAAAAACATAGGCTGCGCAGCAGCAAACCTTCAGCGAATAACACCTTCAGATGATTGCAATAATATAATAAAATTGGTGTGTTTACGAAATTGCTTATAGGTATGCAATAGCGGTCGAGTAGTGGCCTTCAATTATCTCTATTTGCTCACTGCCCTGCAATCTTCCCATCTGCTTGCCAGGATCCGTAAAATCAGGAAAAGGCCTTATTAGACTAATTTACGCATATTACGGTATAGTTTCATGCATGTACAAAGTATAGGTTATGAGGTGTCGGTTGAAGTTTTTCCAATGATTCATAAAGTGTTATACGCATCAAAAAGCACTGCTACATTGTATAGGTGACTTGTTTAGAAAATTGCATTACTGTATATGCAATTGTGGGCAAGTTTTGGCTCCGATATAAAAAAAATTATTTTAAATATTTTTTCTCAATATTACACTTTAGAATAGCCATCTGTCAGACCATGAAAAGGCACAAATAGACCATATAAGCCACATGTGTACCAAACTTCATCCATATATATGGAATAGTGACCGGATGTTGGGCCAGAAACAAAAAATAAATTTTTATTATTTTTTTCAATATTTCAAAAATTTCAAAAAGTATATAATATTTTCCATCAGATCTTTCAAAAGGCACAAATGGACCATATTGACCATATGTGTACCAAACTTTATACATGTACATGCAATAGTGACCGAGTCTTAGCCCAAATAACAAAAAAACATGTTTTTTTCCAAAAAGTATAGAATATCTGTCAATAGGCCACATGTGCACCAAATTTCATCCATGCACATGCAATAATGAGCCTTGGCCTGGAAACGAAAAAATGTTTTTTTTATATTTTGTTAATTATTTCAAAAAGTATTTAAGATCTATTCATCTGACCATCAAAAGGCACAACTAGACCATACACGCTAGATGTGTACCAAATTTCATCCACGTACATTCAATAGAGGCTGAGTGCTGGGCCGGAAACGATCTATCCGCCCGCTTGAGAAATCTGATATCTATCATGACATCAATAGGTAAAAGATCAGTTATAACTGGCAAAAGGCCACAATGTGTTCTACAAGGTAGTTTATATAGGCGCCGCATAGCTTTGCGCCAGTTAACATTTAACTTGTTTGCATCCGGATGATACATTTGACTAAACACTACACCATACAAACTCGTACAATACTGTTGAAATAACGACCCTTTAACTTCTGATGTTAGGCAATCAAGATCTCCGATAAAAGCATTAACCTTCCTATTAAAATCTGAAAGCACTGGCTTTACAAGTGAATCCATTCTATCACCCTTAATAGTATAACCAAGATAAACTATCTCTTTTACACAAACAACTTTCTGATCACTGACTTTAAATTCAGGCTGACTTTTACAATCACCATTTTTGAACACAATAGATTGACATTTACTACCATTAAATTTGATCTTATAATCAGCAGCATATGATTCACAAATCCTAATCATTTTGCGCATTGCTGTTTGACTCGGTGACAATAAGAAAACATCATCAGCGTAGCCTATAACTCCACAATATTTGTTTCCAACATTACAACCTATTTTACACTCCTCTAACGAACATAACATACCATCAATATACACTGTAAACAGAGTTGGACTTAACACACCTCCTTGTTTCACACCATTACTGGGACAAAACCATTCTGATTTGCTACTGCCATATCTAACACACATGTTCTGATTAACATACATTTCTAAAATTAATCTAATATACAATGGATTCATACCACGCTTTATCAGTAACTTAAATAGGCTAACATACTCAACTCTGTCGAAAGCTTTGGTTGCATCTAATGCTAACCCATACACTTGACCTCCATTATTTATATAATAATCAACTGTCTGCAACAGAACAGATGTCGCTAAAGCTGTAGAATGCTTGGGCTTAAAACCAAACTGCAATTCTGACGTAACCAAAATTTGCTCCTCTCTTTTCAGTACAACCAGATCTAATAATTTGCACAGTACACTTTGTAAACACACAGCTCTAAAGTTGTCAGATGAATTACTCAGTACCCTTCTTGACAATCGGTAACATAACACTATTTAACATGTCCTTAGGGGACATACCATGTACAATCATAGCATTAAACAAATCAGTTATACAGCTATACAGCTTCTCTGAACCATGTACAATATGATCGGAGAACAATCCAATTTGGCCATCTGATTTTCCACACAACAGATTCTTTACAGCGGACGTAACTTCACTAACAGTAAATAAACTTGACTGAACATCATTAAATGACAAATCATCGACTCTATGATTAATTTTATCAACAAGCTGAGCAATATCTTTCTTGTCACTGGACACACTTGTATAGAGATGTTTATATTTTGCAGCAAAAATACCAGCAATATTCTCATCACCTTTTATACCATCAACCATAACAGGCAGAGTTTTTCTCCTGCCCTTCAATTTGTTAACTTCTTTCCATAGATTCTTATGGTCATTAGTCTTAACAGCATTTGCCATCTTTTCTGACCTCAAACGATCTTCATTTCTCTTAACCTTCTTTACAATATAATGATATTCAGCCCTGGCCTTCTTTCTACATTCAAACAAATACCCACTACAGGGCCTACCAGCTTCCTTCCATAACCAGTGACAATTCAGGGCAAATTCCTTCTTATGAGCCACAAACTCACTCCATCCAGGCACCTTCCTGACATTACTAGATATATTGTGTTTTACACCAGAGGGCAGCACCTGCTGACCAGCCATAAGGCACACTTCATTTATCAAAGCATTATGAAATACCTAAAGTTCTGCCTGATGCAGCTTACAGTTAATATCTTTACATTCAAGCGCCTTAGACGGAATATACACAGTATCAACAAGATTATTCACAGCCTGTTTATATTTCTCTACATCAGCTATTGTAGCCTTGTACCAAGCTTTTTGACTACCACTTTTGTTAACATTGACTTGAATATACTCCAATTTAATACTTAATTCACATACAACAGCTACATGATCGGAGGAGTTATTAACTGAGTCAGAAGGTAAGGAATGCGTAAGGAAAGAACAGAAATTTCAATCCTTGACAAATTGTTTGCAAATTTGAGGCAGTTGCCTTGAGACCAACAACCAATCAGCAGCAGTGACAAGGAGCAGTTCACTGGAGAGTGGAGAGATCTAATTCAGGAATATTTGCTTTTGGTCGGTATCCCAGGACAGGAACATGCATATCTTTTCCTTTGTGGTAGAAGCCATACATGTACGTTATGCCCTAAGTTGCTATGACCTCTATTATTGTCTGTTCCTTGTGCCTGCTCTGAACAATAGAATTGGGATAATTATGAGACTATATATACTGGTAAGTGAAAACGAGCCCAATGTAATAAACCTGACTATCAATCACAGTAATCTTCAAAGAACTGATGCTCATCTCACTCCGTTTCAGCTTGTTGTACAGTTCACTGAAACTTCCTTTGTGGCAGCCTTTCAATTAAGGATCTAATTTTGTTGCTTGTATCATTTTCTCATCTGAAGCATCATTTAGCCATCAACAGTTGTGTGTTCACAGAATCACATTTATGTCTCATTTATTGTGTAGTTTTGAATGAATCTTAATTTGATGCTTCAACTAAAGTGCCTTTACTCTGCTCTACTCTTGATTTTTATTGGTATGTTTCCAAATGTAAGACATAGGCAGCATGACCAAATAGCCAGGTTACAAATTGATGAAAAATAAATTGGCACCACATTGCTCCTTGAATCCCTTCAACTGTCTGAATTTCCTTCCAGCAAGTCCGAATGTTCTGCCTTTCATTTATCCGTGATAATTGATTCAGTCATTTTGCTGACATATAAAAACTGTGATGGTGCCAATCGTGTGTGGCCTTCTTTATGGCAATTCCATAAATTCAGAATAAAAGAATACCAGAGATGCTGAGGAAAGCTCCGGGGTAGGACAGACATTGTCTTTTTCTGCATTTCAATCTTTCCAATATTGTTTGCTAATAGGAAGCAGTTGCCTTGAGACCGACAACTAATCAGTGGCATTAGCAGTCCAGCGGAAGGGTCTAAATTAGGAATATTGGCTTTCGGCAAGTATCCCTGGACAGTGGACGGGATCAAGTTTCTGACGTTGTAGTGGAAGCAACAGGTCTGAGTTACCATGATCAATCATTGAGTCTTAGCGCTGATCATGGGTAAACCTCCATGCAACCTTTCTTCTCACATGCCAAGTCCAAGATTGCTTCGCTTGTTAGCACACATTGCCAAGATTACTATATATATATTCTTTTATTGACATCTATAAATATCACAATTGATACATATGTCATTTGTAATGGGAAAAATTTAAATAAAATATATAAAATAGTATTATTATATACAAGATTAATCATATACATAAAATTGATTATACACATGTTATAAATAGCTAAAATCAAGTGAGCATAATGATACAAACATATACGAGTAACAGTATTTTCAGATAAAAAGAGCACTCAGCACAATATTAAAATAAATACAAACTAGGTTCCAGCCACCAAAATAGTTATAAAATGAAGTAGGTATCAAACACCAACTAATATAGATAATAGTCAATAAAATACCCACACCACTGATACTGATCACTTTCAAATAGCCATTTCAGCTTATTAAGAAAATTATGATTTATGATATATATAAGACCTTATCAAAAGACATACAAATTAACAAATTTATAGAATAATTAATAATGCTTGATATTTCATATTTGAACATTATATACAAAACGTGCATCAGATTACATACATTGTTGCTTTAATATTGATCGTATTTCTATACTGAATAGTTCATTTTATGTTAGAGATAACTTATTTCTTAAAGTGTACATTGTATGCTTATTATCATAATTATTATGATTTTGTATTATTAGTGACCGTGTGGATGTAGGAGATAAGTTGCTTTAAATTTAAACATCAGCCTGAAGTAAAAATTTCCCTAGAGTATTCAGTAGGTCAGGTTCCTTACTTTTCATTATTGATGTGAACTTGTCACTGTCATTCAAAGATAGAAAATTGTTGATAAATTTAGCAGCTGTTGAAAACAGGTTTTCACGCAACGATTCATTAGCAGGGCATACAACAAGGCAATGGATTTCATCCTCCACCATATTTAATGAACACTTTTCACATATTCTATTTGCTGCAGGAATCACTGGCTTTTGATGTCTGCCTATTTCAATTTGTAGACTGTGAGAACTTGTCCTGAATCTGGCAATCTTAGTTAACACCTTGCGGTTTTGTCGCAGCCTGTATATGACAAAATTTTGTCAATTTCTTTGGCATTTCTATGTGACATTTTCAGCTGAGTGCCGGAAACATTCAAGATTGTTGTAATTCCTGCAGTTACTTCCTGAATGGGCACATCTACGTTGTAGCAACATTGCTGCAACGTCGCCCTGTTTGTCTAATGGCGTAGAATTGTATGGTAGAAATTTTGTTGTTACAACGTTGTGAAGCAACATCAAAGATATGGCTTTAGCAAACACCGTAGTGACGATGTTTTCATGAAATTGTGAGGCAAAGTCAATGGTTTAACATCAGCTTGCGACATTGTGGCAATGTTGCAAAGAAACCCCGACGTCGTGTTCACAGCAACGTTGGGGTTTCCGTCGTGTGCCAATTCGGTTATCCATGAAGAAGCCTTTGGGCTAATGAGCGCTCATGTCACAAAAAAAAAAGCCAACATTGCTTTGGTACTGCAAGCACTTTTTCTAGTTAAAGGCTCAAAACAGCATTGATAGCCCATAGTTCCCTTAGCAGCATGCCGTTTGCATATCACACCACCTCATGGCTGGCAGCAGGAAGTAGCTGGAGAGTTGAATTGAATTGAATTTATTAATTTATATAGCGCTCCTATTTGAAAAAACATTCTAGGGTGCTGTACAATAAATAAGGATTGTGATAGATTAAAATATATAAAGAAATGTAAAAACATGATAATGACTAAAATAAATTAATTACTAAAAATAATTTTACCACGTTAAAAACATAAATTGGTAAGACGATAAAAACTAAGTTTATAAATAAATATTAACAGAATAATTAATTGAAGTGAAGGGTAGACTTAACGCACATAATATGAAAACAGGGATGAAAATATGATAAACCCACTGGCCACGTTTGTCAGAGTTATTCATCTGTATGTCCATGTCTATTTGGTCTTCAAAAATTGGAGAGAGAGACTGAGTCAGAGGGAAGCCTTTTGTATCTGCAAAGTTGAAATGGTCCTTGAAAGGACACACTTAAAATTACAGTCACTTATATTTAATCTTGTACTGTCAGGAATTGCTTTCCAAAATTTATTTATGTCTATGCACAGCACATGAGCAAAATATTATTTTGAAAAGAGACCAAGGCAGAAGGAATTGTATTAATGGGAGTTCCAATCAAGTTCAAGTCTGTATCAGGTTTTGTATAGTATCCAATGATTGGTAAAAAAAAAATTCTGATCCCAAGCAACAAAGTTGCCTATTACCCCGAGGAACCTGCTGCAGCAAAAGCAATTATAATTTTGGTCTTGCTGAAGTGCTTCCATGTGGTTGCACATAAGGAAAAAACATCTTTGTTCAGATGTAAGTTACGCATCAGCCAGCTGTATATATTTTGCAGAATGTTTTGAGGCATGCTTGCCTGAGCATGTACAATGTATAGTGCTTCATCTGCATTCATGTTGCCTTGTACTGGAGATTCAAATGGAATTGCAAAACATGGATTTTTTGCAAGTTCAATGGTTTCTCTCATTCCCGAAGTGTTTCACCACAGAAAAGTTTCTTTCTTCAAATAGCTATGCTAATGTATGCATTCAGTAATTGAATGTTTGACAACAATGAATCATAGATGAGCAGCTCCGCCACTTGAAGAAATGTGTCCTCCTCCCCTCCCAGTGCTCCAAGCCTGTCCCGGTTCTCAACAGCATCTCATTTTTTCTCTTTTGATTACTTGCACCAAATCCAGGATGTAATTGAAAGTCTGGCTTGCTCCAGATGCCTTGCAAGAAAATTTGACAAATTTGTCTTTCTCCAGGAGGCAGATCATGTTCCTTTAGAAATTTAGTGAAATCATGCTTCGATTATTTGACAAATGGCTACAGCCTGAGGTAACATGTTTGGCAAATGCAGCCTTATTGGAACTTTTCATTTGTGCAATTACAGCAAACTGAAAGTGGGGTGAGCCTTGCTACTGTTTTCATTCAAGCCAATAAGTTCTCATACTTTTATTTTCAGTTTTACACATATATTTTTTGTTTCACCTATGGCTTTTACAAGTTGGCCTTAGAGGCTGGGCAGTATACAAATATCCGCAGGTAAATTCAATAAAAAAAGTATTTGACTTAATTTAACATGTACTTGTGTTGATTCGAGTTCCAAGGAAGTTAATATCATTCTTTATATCACCAATAATATTTCATTGTCATCCAATCAATATGTATAAATAACATGTTTTAGTTACAAGAGGCAGTTGACACTAAGACTGCAGTAAAAGGCAATTCATATAGTAAGTAGTATGGAAGATATACCTATGGTGGTGTCTCTTTTTTGGAAGCTGAATTCCAGCTGTATTTTCCATTGGTGTCATGATCTCATTTCCTCTGTTGCCCACACCAGATGTGACATACTTACTTAATAACAAATACATTAATGTCATCAGCATAACATGGCATGTTAGTTTGTGCATGTTGCTGAAATTGATTTAAGAAAATGAAGATTTTGAAGTCTGATGTCAGGTAGGACTCAATGTCAGAGCTGGCATCCTTATTCTCTAGCATTACAATATAAATTATGTAAAGTAGCTACAAGCTGTGATGTCATTTTATACTGGGTCAGATTCCCTAGCTTCTAGCCAATGTGAATCCACCTGAACTGTGCATTACAGTTTCAACACAATGTCAGAGTTAAAATGTGGTCAGGGATAACCCCTGCAAGTGCAACGTCATAATCTGCCATGGCATTATTAAATTCACTGTTGATATACTACTCCGATCCGACTCCTTCCCTATAGTTTTCTTGAATACAACTCTTGACTCAAAATGCATACAACATATAGAGTTTGCAGAAATGCACAGAATCATTGCAGGACAACAGCATAACTTCAGAATTTCTCTTGAGGTCCAGAGTTCCTGTGGAAAGGCAGAGCTCCTTGCATTAATGTACAGGTGAGTGAATAAGTTAAGGTTTACATATACTGGATTTCCCTCATAAAATCTTTATGACTGTATGTAATATGTACAGTTATAAAGATTGTATACAGGGGAAATCCATTATATTATTATGTCTGTTTCAATTTGTAGTACACATTTGGTAGTTCTGAAGCAACATTGTCCAGGTTGAGATGTTTATTTGCATTCAAGTCGATGTCATGATTACCAAAACCCACAATATTACTCATTTGCTTTACTAAACAAAAGAGTGCCTGGTTGTGAATTAAGGCCACACAAGAAAGCCTTAACCAGGAAACAAGTGTGACACCTGAAGCATTAATCTGCACAAAACACGAATCAGAATCACACGATATTTGCCAAGAAAAACTAATGAGCACAAAGAAACAAGAAAAAAGAAAACAAATGGTGAAAAAATAATAACAGAAGTTGACAACCAAAGAAAAAAGGGACAATGGAAAGAAAGGCAAATCCGCTATGCATAACTTTGCAGTGTGTTATATAAAAAATATTGAAATGAAGTTTTATCCCTCAAATTCAATTTTTCAATTCGAAACTTTGAAGCATAGAATATGATGTAATAATTCATTTCGACTTGAGATATCAGGATCACAGTCTGTGACAGTCGCAGGACCATTTTAACAAGGGCAGGTCCACCTCCGTCTTCCAGTCAATTTACGAATGTAGCGATTCGTATGCAACCTTTGCTCCATAAATGCCTATCCGGAGGCCATTATTGTCATGATAAATGCATATTTTGATGGGGAAATCCCATTTGTGCTGTGTGCATATATCTGAAGGTCATTATTTGTGAACGAATTGTGCAGGGCAGTGTTCAAACCATTACTACCGTGATAGATGCAACCAAAGAATGATATAGACTTGCTTTTGCTGGGAGGTGGAGGGCAAATGGAGCAATCTCACTTAAGGAGCTATTTGCGATGCATTGGGCAACACGAGTCACTAACTGTGAGATCAAGCCGTATATCTTACAAGTGGTAAAGACCTGGGGCCTTTAAGATAGCATCAATCAGGAATTAGCCCACAGAAGGCCAAGGATAGGAGCAGAGGATTGGGGCAGGATTGATGCCTGGAATGATGCCTGGTTCAGGCTGAATTGATGACTGGATTGATTTCTGCCTCTATAATGACATGTATCGCACACTTTCCTGGCCCTTCCATGCCCCAAAGCTATTGGGGGTCAATAAGTCAGAGCATCAGTTGACTAGGGGAAATTATGGGGTAATAAGGCTCAAGAGGTTGGGGCAAAACTCATTACAAGGAGTTTAGCATTCCTCCGAAGGGCTGCTGCAAGGGGCGGTGTTGAAGCCATTTTTGATCATTACTCTGACAGAGACAGAATACTGGAATCAATGCTGAGACCAAGTAGAGCATGCTACCATGTCTTGCCAGTCATCTCACAGTTTAACTCCACATTGCTCCCTTAACACGGAGATAAAGTTGCCGAGTCTTCACTTTTGCAAGAGCAATCCTCTATTTAAGTTCTTACACCCATAATTGCTGATTGATTAAATGTAATAGATAGAGGAGTTAGCAAAATCATTCGCATCAATATCGAATAAATCATCTTTGTCACATCGTTCCATGTTCATTTATGAATCCAAATTTATAAGTCACAATGAATGTGGGATGGGTGTTCAGATGTTCTGGAATGAAATGTTTCCTTGTTGCAAATAAATGTCCAAACTGGTAGACAAGGTCTTGCCTACCATCCTATGAAGCCAATGAAACAATAGATAAATGAACTTGTCCAAATCACATGCTGAGAATGCGTAAATGTGTGAAACCTTCCATACTTTCTGCTCCCAAATCCAGGACCTTATGAGCAATAAAAATGTGCATGTACTTTCTGTGGTTCCAAGACAATATAAAATTAAATGCCTTTAATTTTGGTGACATTTCTCTGCTGGATTAAGGAGATGTGGGATTGGCAAAAACAACCATTCAATGTCAAGCATCCTTCAATTCCTAAATAATTTTGAGCAATCCAATCAAAAGTTGTTCATGTCTGATGTCATCTTAAATTGATTGAAAAACGTTTTCTGTTCCACAAAATTGTTCAGGGAATAACGCTTATTCCTGTTGTCAAACAACACTCATATGCTTAACTCTGAGTTCTCAAGCTACAAATACTCATACCCTAAGTCAATATGAAGGCCTTCAAACTGGTCAACTTTAATAGAGATCAGAAAACAGGTCTTTTGGATATCTAAGTTAGCGTGAAGGGGGACTTATTTATGTGGAACTGTTTACATTATTATTGGTGTGTTACAGAATTTAAGACACAGACAATATGACCAAATAACCAGGTTCTAAATTGATGAGCTTGAATAGTTTTAAACGGAAATAAAAAATTTCTTGAACCTCCTTCAACTGTCTGAAATTCTATCCAACAAGTCCTGGTGCCGTCCTTTCATTTATCCACGATGATTGATGTATTTATGTCACAGAAAATTTATTCAAGTCTATGCGCAGCAAATGATTAAAATATAATTCTGAAAAGAGACCAAGGCAGAAGGAAACATATTAATTGGAGTTCCAAGCAAGTTCAAGTCTAATCAGATTTCGTATAGTATCCAATGATTGATTTAAAAAAAGGATCTGATCCCAAGCAGCAAAGTTGCCTATTACCCTGAGGAACCTGCTGCAGCAAAAGCAATTATAATGTCGCTTGTTTTGTCATACAGTGTGAAGTATGACATGGAAGTGTTCAGGAAGGTGATGGCCCTGTTGAGCGGTAGAGCTCAAGCTGTATTTCCCTGCAGTGCCATGATCTCATTTCCTCTACTGCCAACACCAGCCGTAATAATCAAACTTGATGCAAAATGATGCATTGTCATTGGCTTTACGGGACTTCAGTGTAATTCTTTTTGATGGTCATAACCAGAAAAAGTAATCATGTCCAGGAGATTCAAATGGAATTGCAAAACATGCAAGTGACAGTCTCAGGACCATTTTTACAAGGGGAGGTCCACCTGTGCCTTTAGATCATTCTACCGAAGGTTTGGTCATTTGTATGCATTTTTGCTCCATGCACATATGCCTATCTGGAGGCCATTATTGATGATAAATGCATATTTTTATGAGGAAAATTCCATTCGTGCTGTATGCATATATCTGAAGGTCATTATTCGCGAATCATTTGTGCAGGGCACTGTTCCAGACCATTGCTCCAGTGATAAATGCAACCAACAAATGATATAGACTTGCTTTTGCTGGGAGGTGGAGGGCAAATGGCGCAATCTCACTTAAGGAGCTATTTGTGATGCATTGGGCAACATGAGTCACTAACTGTGAGATCAAGCCATATATCTTACAAGTGGTAAAGACCCCAGGGCTTTTAAGATAGCATATAACAGGAATTAGCCCACAAAAGGCCAAGGATTGGAGCAGAGGATTGGGGCAGGATTGATGCCTCGAATGATGCCTGGTTCAGGCTGAATTGATGACCGGTTTGATTTCTGCCTCTATAATGACATGTATCGTACACTTTCCTGGCCCTTCCATGCCCCAAAGCTATTGGGGGTCAATAAGTCAGAGCATCAGTTGAATAGGGGAAATGATGGGGTAATAAGGCTCAAGAGGTTGGGGCAAAACTCATTACAAGGAGTTTAACTTTGTTGAAGCCATTTTTGATCGTTACCCTGACAGGGACATGTTCCTGAAATCGATGCTGTAACCAAGTAGAGCATGCTACCATTACCTTGTGTTACAAATCAACATGGAGCAAAGCAGCACATTACTCACTGGACTTGGAGCTTAAGCTGCTGATACTTTACTTTTGCAAGTGTCCCTTTGATGTTGTTCTTATTCCAACATTGGACATTTGAATAGAAGTAAACCTTGTTTACATAGATGTCATATACTTTAGTGTTTATTTTTACATTGTATGACATGGATGCTCATGCACACAACACCAGGAAAAATATCTGATTTATAATCAAAATTTATGAGTCTCATCTGAATAAAAGTTTGAATGTTGCTTAGATGTTTAGAAATAATTCCCTGATTGCAAATATCTGAACTAGCTTATGATGTCAGTGAAACGCTACAGAGAGGAGTCAACAGCCATCCCATGCATGATGTGTATGTGTGACAACTTTCACTCTCCCTTCTCTGGAAGCTGCATGCTTGTAAAAGTTTTATTTAAACAAAATCCATGACCTGACAAGCAAGTGAACCATACATGTCCTTTCTACGGTTCCACTTGTATTGGGTGACATTTCTGTACGAGATTAAGGAGATGTAGGAATGGCAAAACCAACCATTAAATGTCAAGCGCCCTTCGTTTCTTAACTAATCTCAAGCAATCCAATCAAAAGTTGGTAAGGTCTGATGTCATCTTAAATTGATTGCAAAAAGTTTTCAGTGCCACAAAATTGTCCAGGGAATAATGGAATGCTTCTTGTTGTCAAACAAATGATCATTTGTTTGAAATTAAATTTTCTGAGAAATTGATGTTCATGCTCAGGGATCAGGATGGTAAAACGATACTGCACTAACTGAACTATAGAATATATATATTTCATTGCCCGGAAGTTTTTTTTTGGTGACGTCTGGGCCAGAAACAAACAAACCAATTATGAAGCTGGTAATGCGCATTGGGCCTTTTTTAGTTGCAATGTATTATGCAATGCAGGATTAGCCTTTCACAGTAATTAGGTCTGGAAGAAAATGCCCATGAGACCTTTGTGCAACTAGCCCTCACCACGTGCTTCTATTTTACGTTATAATTGATGTATTCATTGTCCTGAGATACGAAAAAACTAAGAAGGTGCCAGTCTTGTGCTGCCCATTTTGATGTCAGTTCCAATAATTCAGAAGGGCCCATTTTTTTTACTTTTTATTTTGAATATATTTTACATGGGTAAACACACTCGGTAAAAACCGTTTTTCAGGCGGCCCATTACAATAAAAACAACAATGTAAAAAATAAAATACAAGAAAACATAAAAACAAAACTAGCTAAGATAAATCTTTGTCTTGGATTTAAATACATCAAGACTATCACAGTGTTTTAGTTCTTCTGGCAAAGTATTCCATATAGTGGAGGCTCTATATAAAAATGACTTCTTAAATAGTTGCAATTTACATTCAGGTATAATAGTAGGGGGGCTTAGCCTCAATATTGGGTGGAATCGTTCACTTTATTACGATTTCATGAGGTTTTGGTTGTGGGTAGCCATGACCAAGACCTTTCAAAATCCACCGACCGCCAAGCTGATTTCGCCCCCTGGTGGCCGTATTTGGCAAATCCAATATGGCCGCCATCAGACATCGGCGATATCGTAACTTTTCAACCGGACATCGTAAATACACAAGTGATACCTCTAGTTTGGGGTTTTTCTGACTGAGGAATTCATTTTTGGCATCAATTTGGTGATTTGAGCAATCCTGGTGGCCATATTCCAAAAATTCATGATGGCCGCCCTAAAAATTGGCAAACTAACGTAACTTCGTTACTAAGCGTCACAGATTCTCATATGATACCTCCATTTTGGGGTTTTAATGGGCAAGGAATTCATTTTTTATATTTTATCTTTGATTGGAGCACTCCTGGTGGCCCTATGAGATTCTGACAATATGTTTTTTAGTCAATGGAAACGATGCACATGTATTTGGAGCATTGAATTAAGTATTGTAGACCTCAAAATTGCATTGAGATTTTGAACTGAGACCCTTCTTTACGGCTCTTTATCTTGAGAAGTTATTTGTCATTCAATTTGCATTGCAAGATCACTCAATTAATAGGGACAACAGGGCACACTCTTTACTTTTTAGCTATTTGACTTCTTTCTGCTCAAAGAACAGCTTCTTTGGTCTTCGTACA
This sequence comes from Platynereis dumerilii, assembly GCA_026936325.1. Classification (NCBI taxonomy): domain Eukaryota; kingdom Metazoa; phylum Annelida; class Polychaeta; order Phyllodocida; family Nereididae; genus Platynereis; species Platynereis dumerilii. Next base: position 107,719,121 of record JAPTHN010000002.1, read on the forward strand.
ATGGAGGGACCATGCCATGTCAATAAATATCAGACTTATTCGTTTTAGCACACAACCTTATCCACTTGAACACCAAGATATTCATAATTTACAGCTGGCTCTCACTGCAGCTGTTAGGCACTGCATGGATTTCAACCTTCTTTAAACTGAGGATTGAAGAATTAAAAAACCATCAAATAATGTCCCATGCAGTAGGACATTATGTGCGGTGGACGTCATCCATTTGCAATTGTGTATTTCACTGATAAAAAAAAAATAGTGACTGGCATTCTCCCCTCTGAAATAAAAATTCAATCTATGCAGACTAGCACCCCTTTCCAAACGTGGAAGTGAAAGTCCAGAGTGATACCTTGGATTAGGTTGTATTCTTGAGCCCAGAATGTGCAGTTTCCGTTGATATAGCATTGGTGTATCCTAGCACCTTGCTCCCAGACTTGCAACAGTGGCTCAATTTCACTTGTTGTGAGATGTGATATGCAATACAGCAGAACAATAAACTAATGTAGGCCTACAGACTTCATACTGTATTCATAAATGCGGGGATTTGCGGTAGGGTGTTAGTGAATTAGCAGGTGCTCATGTGGACAAGATTAGGGCAAGATTTCTGAAAGGAAGGGAGGAATTTAAGCACCCCAACCTGATCTCGCCTAGTTAAAATAAAAGTCCACGATTTTGCCAAGGGGCCCGAAATGCCGCCAGTCTTCCCCTGCACAGCAGCTTATACACATATCATATTTGTCAACATGTCTCATTGTCTTGGTTACCAAGGAAAATGAGGGCCTTTACAATCAGCATTAGGTGATTACAGTAGGCCTACATTCTTATAAAAATGTCACCCATGGCGGACTTTAAAAAAAAGCAAATATCTGCATTACTTGAAATCAAGTGTTACTGCTGCATTATTGTTGATCACACCATTTCAAACAATTGACAAAGTGTTTTTTAAGTGACTCCGCATAATGAACTGTCAATGAGATCTGAACACCTTCAAATGGTCAATGAGCCTGACAGAATTCAGGACCTGCTGGCTTACCTACTGCTTTTACACTTGTACCATAACACGCATAACTATTTGGACAAACCTCCATCGGCTGTTCAGATTTTCTAATTGCCCTCTTAATAGCAGTGAATTTCCATCTTGACAACCAATTAAGATCAAAGCATTAGCAACTTGTCCTATATGTGCATTGCTGTGCCACCATCAGGCATAGTCATCTCAAAGAATGCAGGGAAATTGCAATTGAAGTTGTTTTGCCAGAAATGAAATGTGATTGTTTTAGTCTACATTATACATATATGTCAAAACCTAGCCTTTCCACTTAAATCTGTACCTCTCCCTTATTTCAGAGCCAGAAATCCTACATGTATCTTTAATCAAATTACATCAGTTGTCATCAGTTTATCCAGAAACCAATTATTCCCTGAGGTACAAACCACTCCTCTAAGCATTTTTCTTTGGGAATTGGAGTGCCACAACATAGTTGTCAAAGAAAGGAAGATGTCTGGTGTCAATAAAATTTTCATTAGGGCTGTTTTATAGTAATTGCACTCATCAGAAATATTACAAGGTTAAGCTCTGATTATTATAATTAAAATGATTGTAGTGAAATAGTAATGCCAGATGTTGTCTATCATATTGAACGACATGTGTGCAAATTTGAAGTTCCTGCAATACTTACTTCAGAAACAGCAAGACATTGAAGACAAATTTTTGCACATTTTCTCACCGCAGTTTATGCTAATAATTGAGAAAAAAAACCATGAGCAGCTGAGAATATAATTGATTCTCTAAAATGATCATCTTCTGTGACAAACACCACAGGTTTCATTGCTGTAACACAAACACAAGCTCTTGAGATCCTGCATCAACATAATGTCAAGGTGATTGTCTTCTCCAGAACAACAATTAAAGTTTGTGATGCTCTCACCAATTCACGTTTGATGATATTGTTGTTGTATATGTTTTTTTGTCTTCTCACAACATACAACATATACTGTATAAGAACCTGTAACAAATAATCTTCGCAGCTTGTCGATAACAAAATAAATTGGCTGATTAAAGTTCTTTCTTAAATTTATGTTTGCTTGTGATTTATGTTATGGAATTAGGCATTGGATGGCAAAACTAGTTAAACCACCAATCTCTCTTCAATCACAGGTCACACAAAACTCTCATGTTGTGAAAAGCGTGAGATACTTTTGCAGCTGGGCACCATATTTATATTTATATTTTAGAATTGTAGAAGGCAATCATGTGAAGATGCTGGAAATAGCCACCAGAATCAGAATGTCTGAAAATAAAATTTTTATAAACTACAATAATCAACATGATAAAGTGACACGCCTGTTCACCTGCAAGATGTGTGGTTCCTTTCCATTGTATTGTTTATGCCAGAAGTCCCAATTGAACAGGATGTTGGGATACAAATCCACATATCATGGATTGTTTAAGTTAACTTTTATTTGAAATTTATATTGTCAAATTACACCAAGACTTTTGTCTTGTTAAGCAGGTTCCTCCTATCTTTTCAGGAGTACGTGTAAGCACAAGGTCATATTTGTGGCAATTTTTCAATGATTAAAACTCAACCAATAAGTTAGCCCCAGCATTGTGCACCCTTGGCAATACTCATTGAGAACTCAGATCATGTCATTGCCTGCAAAGTTTTTGTCCATCTTGGTCCATTATATGGATGAAATGGGTTACAGCTGTTGGCATGGTTGTTTGATGGGATGAGAATTAAGGTAGGACTATCCTATCTGTTGTGGGTGCTTCATTTTTTTCTTCAGTGTTGCTTCTGTGGATTTGAAGCGGATTGGAAGGTGTTGGCCTATTGACAGGAATCCAGATGACCGCTTTGGTCTTTGATGCGAACCAACAATATTTTTTGATTTGTTCTGAACTTTCAAGGTGACAGACTAATCAAGGCAATTAGTTTGAAATAATCATTCTAAAGATACTGCTTGTTGAGAAATTGTCTCCTGTTTAATGGCAGAATATCATCTTGATTGTTCAAAATATTTGCAAGAGCATTGTGAACATACAATCTTTGAGGGTAAATATTTTCATTCCACCAACTTATAAGAGAGTGCCCTTTAAAAAGGTTTAGCTGCAATTATTCTAAAGAACTGGGAAATCAATTCTGCATCCAAATGAAGGTGTTCTTTTCATATTTCATGTATGAAACCCATATTTTGTAGATTATCTCGAACGTCAGTACAAAGATCACAGGAAATTAATCTCATAATGGTGCGAAATGAAGGAGGAGGCTCAAATCTAAGGGATGAAAAAATTAAGAGGTTTCTGCTAATACTGCTATAGTACATATAATTCTAAAAATATGCAATATGTTCTTGTTAAACTAAAGAGAAACAGACCACCGTTATTGATTTGATATCGATCAGCCATAATAGCTCTAAGCAAGTGAGCTGTATTTACTTGTTTGTAACTTAACTCAATTAAACACTTTTTAAAGTGACAAGACTTTCATCTGGGCCAAATAATAGGCTGTGATAGTGGAACTCTCCTATTTACTGCTCTGTGACGTCGCCGCGCAGAAATAAACTTTTTCCAGGAACATCCCGCCATATTGTACCATTGCGTAGTCGATGGACGCTTGGATCCCGGCCTCCAGGACACTTGTAAAACCACTAAAACAATCTGGATTGTATCGCCGAGCCTTAAATGGAATGTTTACCATGATTTCCGACCATTATCCAGTCGATTGATGACGTATTTCTTCAGTTAGGGCCCGACGAAGGAAGAAAAATGTGGCGGGAATCGGCCTGACTGACTTCATCGGGCGAAATATCCGGATTAATCACAGGTATGTCTTGTAAAACTAGCAGGATCCATTGCTTAGATACAGAACTGGAATAGTTTGGGCTAATCCAGTGATGTCAGGCTGATTAAACAGTGTTATGGACCTCGAAAAAACCCGGCTCCATTGCATTGTACAGGCCTACCAAATGGAGGAGGTTCCCGGAAAAAGTTTAATTTGGCGCCGAGACGCCAGAGAGCAGAAAAAGGGAGAGTTCCACTATCACGGCCTATTGGTAATGTTATAAAATAATTATAAAGAAATTAATAAATGACAATGTGGCAACATTTGGTGATTTAAGCATGTTGTAGGAGGTTTTACTTTTCATATGAGCTTTCTCTGATTCAAGTTATCTGACATCGTTTCTTCCAGCATGATTGAGCAAAATGATTTAATGCCCATTGGCATCATTTTCACTGACTTAAACATGTTATTGAAATCCCATATGACCATCAGGGGATAGTCCAATCAAAGAAAGAATGCAAAAAATGAATTCCTTGCCCATGATAACCCCAAAATAGAGGTATCATATGAGAATATATGACGCTTAGTAACGAAGTTACGTTAATCCGTCAATTTTAGGGCGGCCATCTTGATTTTGTGCAATATGGCCACCAGGATTGCTCAAATCACAAAATTGATGCCAAAAATGAATTCCTCAGTCAGAAAAACCCCAAACTAGAGGTATCACTTATGTTTTTACGATGCCCGGTTGAAAAGTTACGAAATCGCCGATATCCGATGGCGGCCATGTTGGATTTGCCAAATACGACCACCAGGGGGTGAAATCCGCTTGGCGGTCGGTGGATTTTGAAAGGTCTTGGTCATGGCTACCCACAACCAAAACCTCATAAAATCGTAATAAAGTGAACGATTTTTTGACTAAGCCCCCCTACTATAACAACATTCAATGTATTTGCTAATCTGGTGTTAACTTCATGCACATCACAAGCCATAACTATAGAATTTACCAAATGTGGCGGTGCATTTCCATGAATGCAATTGTACATATGAATACATAGAAAATAATTAATATTTTCCTGAATATTTTGCCATTTAAGTTTCTTTACTAAACTAATACCTCTAACATTAATGATATCGAAACAACCACAGATAATTCTGGCTGCCCTATTTTGAAGCCTTTGAATGGTAACGACATTTGCATCAGTACAGCCCCACACAGTGCAGGCATAATCAAAAAGTGGAAGAACATATGTTTTATACACAACCTCTAGTAGATTTCTTGGTAATATAAGTCGTAAACGGCCTAACCAGGCAAGTTTACCAGTAATATTTTTAACAATTTCATTAGTATGTTTTTCAAACTTAAGGTTTTTATCCACATAAACACCAAGATACTTAGTAACATTAACATTTTGGACAACATGACTATCAAGTTTTAAAAATAAGTTATTTTGATCATTAGAGCTGACATTAGACTCGACTAACATGGAAACGGTTTTGTTTGCATTAAGAGCAAGACAATTAGCTGAGAACCACCTCGCTGCATTATCAAGACAATCATTCAAATCATTAGTAATTTCCAAGACCTCACTTCCCTTACAATATATGATTGTGTCATCCGCATACATAGACACTCTTCCATTAGCAATGAAATTAGGCAGGTCGTTAACAAATAAAGTAAAAAGTAAGGGTCCCAGATTGGAACCCTGGGGAACACCAATGGTAACATTTAAAGCATCTGACAATTCATTGTTATAATAAACACTCTGACATCTATCTTTAAGATAAGACTGAAACCATTTAGATTCATCATTTCTAATACCATATTTACATAATTTAGATACAAGGAGTTTATGGTTAATAGTATCAAAACACTTTGAAATATCAATGAAAGCAACACTAGTTTTAAAATTATCATGAATATTCTCTAGCCATTCATCTATGGTAGTATGAAGGCAGGTTGAAGTAGAATGAAATTTCTTATAAGCATACTGGTCTAAAGAAATAAAATCATGTGATACTAGATAAGTTAATAATTGACATTGAATCTCTTTCTCAAATAATTTGGCTAAGTGACTAATAACAGAAATTGGTCGATAATTAGAGCAATCTTTGACATCTCCAGATCCTTTATAGATCGGAGTAACCCTAGAATATTTCCAGTCAACATGAATGTTGTAACCAGGTATAGATACATCACTGATATTCACACTATCATCCAGCTATCACCCATTGAAGCGCAGGGAAAGACAGAAATCACAATTTCCTGCATTTCCATCCTTGACATCTGCAAATTTGAGACAGTTGCCTTGACACCCACAAATAATCTGCAGCAGTGGTAGGAGCAGTTCACTGGAGGTCTAAATCAGAAATATTTGCTTTTGGTCAGTATCCCTGGACAGGAACATATTTCTGCCTTTGTGGTAGAAGTCATAGGTCATGCCCTGAGTTGCTACTGTTCCTGTGTATGTTCTGAACAATTGAATTGGGGGTAATCATGAGATTATATGCATTTGTAGGTGTAATAAGACCTGACAATCATTCACAGTCTTCTTAAGGGAACTGATGCTCAGTTCAATGAAACCTCTCCTTTGACGTAGCCTATCATTAAGGATCTAATTTTGTTGCCTGTGCCATTTTGTTGCCTCTATCATTTTCTCATCTGAAGCATCATTCAGCTATCAACACTTGTGATTGTTCACAGAAGCAAATTTTATGTCTCAGGACAGCATTGTTTAGTTTTGAATGATACTTAATTTGAAGCTTTAGATATTAATATGCCTTAACTGTGCTGTGCTCTCGATTTTTGACATATTTCCAAATTTATGATGCAGACAGTAAGAACAAATAGCCAGGTTTCTCAATTGATGAGCTGAAGAGGTTTTTGGGGAACAATGAATGATTGCTCCTTGAACCTCCTTCAAATGTCTGAATTTCTATCCAACAAGTCCCAGTGCTGTGCCTTTCATTTGTCCATGATGTTTGATGCATTCATTTGGCAGACATATTAAACTGTGGAGGTGCCAATCTGGTGCACCCTTGATGCTAATTATATGGATATAGAATATAAGAATACCAGAGAGGCTAAGGAAAGCTCCGGGGAAGAACAGACATTACCTTTTTCTGCATTTCAATCCTTCCAATATCGTTTGCTAATATGAAGCAATTGCCTTGAGACCGACAACTAATCAGCTGCAGTGCGAGTGGCAGTCCAGCGGAAGGGTCTGAATCTGGAATATTGGCTTTTGGCAAGCATCCCTGAACAGTGGACAGGAACAAGTTTCTGCAGTTTTAGTAGAGGCAATAGGTCTGAGCTGCCATGATCACTATCATTGAGTCATAGCACCTGTCATGGATCAACCTCCTTGCGACCTTTCTTTTCACATACCAACTCCAAGATTGCTTCACCTTGTTAGCACACATTGCAAAGATTACTATAGGCCTATATATTACGAAATGTTTTCAATTTCTTTGGCATTTCATTGTGACATTTTCAGCCGCCGAGTTCTGGAAACATTCAAGATTACATAATGTAATTCCTGCATTTACTTTTCCATGAAGAAGCATTTAGGGGATCAAGCATTCATGCCACCAGAAGACTCTCTAAAAAAATTGTCAACACTGTTTCGGAACTGGTAACACATTTCTAGTAAAAGGCTAAAAACAGCATAGATAGCCTGTAGCTCCCTGAGCAGCATGCCATTTGCATATCACACCATTCCTTGGCTGCTCACAGGAAGTAGCTGGAGACTCACTTAGGGTTACTTATTTGTATGTCCATGTCTGTTTGATCTTCAAAAACTGAAGAAAGCGACTTAATCAGAGGGAAGCCCTTTGTGTGTGCAAAGTTGAAATTGTCCAAAACACAAAAGGACACACTTAAAATTACTGTGAAATTATTTTAATCTTGTATTGTCAGGAATTGCTTTCCAAATTTAGGTATGTCTATGCGCAGCATGTGAATGAGCAAAATATAATTTTGTAAAGAGACCCAGGCAGAAGGAATTGTATTAATGGGAATTCCAAGTCCGTTCAGTCTGTATCTAATTTTGTGTAGTATCCAATGATCGATTTTTCTGATCCCAAGCAACGAAGTTGTCTATTACCCCGAGGAACCTGCTGCAGCAAAAGCAATTATAATGTCGCTTGTTTTGTCATACAGTGTGAAGTATGGTATGGAAGTGTTAAGGAAGGTGATGCCCCCTGTTGAGCAGCAGAGTTCCAGCTGTAAGTGCCATGATCTCATTTCCTCTGCATTCAACACCAGCTGTGGTAATTGCACTTGATGCAAAAATAATCTATTGTCATTAGCTTTACTTGACTTCAGTGTCATTTCTTTTGAAGGTCACTATCAGAAAATTAACTATGTCATTTTGGATTTTTTTTAAATCTTAAATAAACCATGATGGCTCCATTTTTAACAGTTGAAAATATGTTTGTTTTGTAGAGTGGCAAATTCTGTCAAAATACTGATGTTTATCAAACTTTCTCAATGTTTTAAATTGACCCTCTTGGCTTTACTTGCAGAGTGTAGTAATTTAGGTGCTTTAAATTCATGGCTGTTGTTGTGCATGAATTCATGTTGGTCTTGCTGAAGACTTAGTGCACAACATCTTTGTTCAGTTGTAACGTAGGCATCAGCCAGCTGTACATTTTTTTGCAGAATATTTTGAGACATGCTTGCCAGAGCATGTATAGTGCTTCATCTGCATTCATGTTGTCTTGCACAAGAGATTCAAATGGAATTGCAAAACACATGAATGCAAGTCCAATTTCTGTCATTCCCGAAGTGTTTCACCAGAGAAAAGTTGTTTCCTTCATCAAATAGCAATGCAGCATTGTATGATGTATGCATTTGGTAAATGAATGTTTGACAACAAACACAGTCCTATGGGATATGACCCTTTTCCTGAAAGGTCGCATAAGTCTGACTTAGCAATTGTGTCAATTTTCCTGCGATTTGGACAAATCGTTTTACTCGGTATTACACAGGGTAATACCAAATGATACTCAAATGATTTTTTAAAATCATGAGGTTTCCGAAACATTGCATGGTGCAATATCTGAAGAAATTTCAACTTGGTATGGCACTGATTTACCAAAATCACATTATTCCAGCATCTTGCAAAGAATGTGAAAAAAAAAACAATATAATTTGGTATAGCAGTGATTTGCCCAAATCACTGAATTTCTAGTATCTTGCTACATAAGTGTGGATATTTGTTCAAATTGCTGCATTGCAAAGCACAAAGTTTTCGCCAATGTTCTTAGCAAACTGGAAAAAATGAAATGATGATGGATGGATGGATGGATGGATGGATGATTGGGGCTTAACATCCTGTATTTTTGCACTTGGTAGGCTAATTAGGACAGGAGGAGGGCAAGGCAATGAGGTGAAGGATGATTGAAACAGCCATCCAACATAGGCCCAGGTGACCTGGCAAGAGCTGGATTCAAACCCTGGACCTAGCGATTGGCAGCCCGGCATGCTACCAATAGACCAACCCTCCCCCATAATGAAGTGATAGATAGATAGATAGATATGGTAACTGCAGCCCTATAAGCCAAGTTCTGTGAGCTCACGAGGGTGGATTGATGAGACGGGAGAGAGAGCGAGGAGTCCTCAACATGTTACACATTTACCCCATTTGAGGGATCTTTTACTTGCCCAGCATAGAAACTGATACAAGGGGCCGCCAATTTAACGTCTCATCCGAACGACATCCAGCTGGGATTTTGCTCATGAAGGTTCACTGAAAATTTTGGGTTCCCCACCCGGGGTTCGAACCCATGCAGGTAAAGACCTTCAGCAGAGCAGGCGGGAACCTTAACCACTAGGCCACCCAGCTGCTGTTGTGATGAAAACACAATGAAAAGCATAGTGAAGAGCTAAAACAAATGTCCTATTCTTTTTGTGGCAGAAAAGTTGGATGTGATGTGATGATATGTTGTCTGACAAACCGCCTCAAAAGCTGCCTGCTCTGAGTGCCCTGCATGACCAAGTGTGTAGTTGCCAAAAAAGAAAGTGCCAGATTCATCCATCATCATACCAGTATTTCAGAATACTGGAGTTTGTTCTGAAATAGAGGTTAATATAATTCTGGACAACATAACTGTTCTAAATAATGGTCAAAACCAAAGGTGTGAACAATTGAAGACTCTTTTGGCTTTCCATAAAAATTCATGAAGAAATACTTCACATGTTCAATCTTTTGTTTTTTGCACTACTTCCCTATTCCTTGTAACCCTCCGTTATCCTGGTATAAGATAACGATAATGATAGCTTTATTGGCCATAATCTGATACAGAAAAAGAAATTTGTCACATGATATTTGACAGTGAGAACGGCCAGGATTAAAGAATTTAAAAGCAACATGGACAAAAGTACCTTGCAGACGCTTTGTGCGAGCCCTAGGGACTCTCAACTCTACCACTAGTTAACAATTCAAATTCATGAAACAATGGGTGGGATTTGAATTTCTTGACTTTCTTAGCCTGAGCCAAAGTTCTTTTCCTCTTCTGCACAGTCATGGTGTCGAAACGGATGCTTGCAGACACTACAGCGTCGTTCAAGGTCCTTCACCAGAGCCTCTGACAACAAGCACATAATAGTGACAATGCAACAGCAGCATTGAATTACAGTCAGACATACAATGTTAACATCAACTTTCAGTTTACATGTACTGCGAATACAATACATCTTTATCTGAGATTTCCTAATTTGACTACTAACTTGTGTTTTAAAAAAGGAGCATCTGTAATCGATCCATATCCCCAAATGCTTATAATTATCAGAAGTCACCTACCACCTTTCTATTGTCATCTGCCAACCATTTTCATGGCCCCTTAATATGATTCTACAATTTGTAGACATGTTTTTTTGGGACATACTCTGTATTTCTTGCTTCTATGGGATGCTAAGTTTTAACTACAAGTATTTACCGAAATTTGGCCCCCAACTATTTATTTGTCATTGACCAGTGGGTCAGCATTGGGACTAGGTCAGTTCATCAGATCTAGACAATTTTACAGTCCAATTTAGAACTCGGGTCCTCATTCCTACTCTTGTAATGTGAAAGGGGTGTAAGACTTGGTTGAAATAAGACTTGATCTGCCCAAAGAAATGGGTAAATTACAAGGTCTTCATGCAGCACCAAAAAGGCAAACCATGTTGCATGAACCACTTTTTGTAAATGCCTATAGTGTTCACTCTTCAGTCTTCACCCTTCAATAGTGATGTGCACAACATGATTATTGCAAATCAGCCAATGATAAAAATAGCACAACTCACCACGGTCTCCCCTGTTGTCAATTGCTATGACATCATAAAAATTAAATTTGCTGCATCACCCCTTGCAATTAAAAAAAAAAAGAGTGCCGCCTCTGTTTGGCAATCTGCAGATTCTTGTTTCCGGGACAATCACTAACTTCATACATGAAACTTCACATTGTTTATGAAACAAGTTATATGCAGAGTAAGTTTTCTCCTTATATATCCCTGTCAATGAAGACTTAATGATGAACCACTTGGTGAAGATGAATATATAGAAAATATCAAGATGTCGCTCCATGGTTCTATAATACCCCTAAAGAGACCAACTGAGAAACACTGTTTTGCTCTGTTTCTTGGAATTGACATAACACCTATATCTATTCTTGATGACAACAGTTTATGCTAGGATTAGAGCACAATAATTATAATCATAGTTGTTTTTAACAGTTTTCAATCTAACAATTGAGCAGGTGTGTCCTTTAAACTTAAATCAAACTTTGCAGTATAGTATCAAAATTACAAGACACAGTTTCAAGTGTTTAAACTGAAGGCTAGCTTATTGGAATTTTTCATAAATTATAAGGTAAATACATTTTTTTTTATTAATTCATAAATATTTTTGACATAGAAAAAGACAAATTTCATATCAACTCTGTCATTTATAGGATGTAAGATTAGGCGAAATCAGAACAATCAACAAATTATGATGAAGCTTAATAATAATATGGCTTACAAATTAAGTGGATTCTTACTGTCCCTTTGAATTTATGATTTTACTATATAAGAAAAACATAAGAAATATTTTTGCAGTTTGTAGAAGGATGATCAGTGTTTTATATCCATTTTTTTTGCTATCATCCTAGTTGTGCCTTTTAGGAGTCTAATCCACATGGCATTAATACTTTTCTCGCAACTATTGGAAATTATGAAAAAACATTTTTTTTATTGGGCAGTAATGTTAGAACTTTAATAATAATAATCTTTATTCATGCTAAAGGCACATGTAAATAAATAGAAATATATATACATTATTTACATATTTACATTAATAAATTAGAGATATAAAAACATGGAGTAAAAACTTTGTCATTCAGAACATAAAATTGATAAAATCGAATTTATGTCACATCTATCTAAAAGCCAATCCTCCGTGCTCCTGTCTCTCATAGTACACAATTCTCGAACTTGTTCTGCAACCCTCATATCACATTCTTGACTAGAATTCTTATACCTCGTAATTATTGTTTCTAACATAACACCAGTTGGACACCTTAAAATACTCCAGAAATTCATGTTACAGTGACTAGAAATATGACGGAAGTTATTGCTAAGCCTTGACACATGAAATAGTGATGATTGAAAACACTACTAACCGACTTGTTCTTGTGAAAAACTCCAGACACAAAAAATTTGCTTTTTTAGGAGTATAGCATGTATATTTTTTTGTTTTGGAACGTTATTGTATCTATAATCATATTTGTGCTTTTTTAGGAGTGTCAGCCACATAACATCAATGATATCCCCATATTATTAATGCTTTTCTCAAAATTATTGAAAAATTAAAAAAAAAAATTCAAATACCAAAGATATGCCTTTTTGGCCATTAAATGCTTTAAGAAAAATAGACTGACTAAAATCCAAAAGTAATGTGAAAAATTACATTTTTTTCAAAACTGCGTTATTCAGTCAATTTTGCAACAACATCTATGACATTTTTTCAGTTTACGCTTCTACATTATAACTCTTGAAACATCTTAACTCATTTGGAATTTTAACCCAATAATTTTTTTTTTTTGAAAACCAAAAGAAAAAAAAATAGAAAAAATAATCTTTGCTAATTTTCTCACATTTCTGTCTGAAACGCCAAAATAATGCTGGCTGAATTACTTAGATTTATAGCGAGTTATAGCCAAACATACATACTATGACAGAATATTCATATCCACAGCATGAGTCATCGAAATTTAAGAATTAAAGTGCAAGAAATAATTATGTTAAAATGCCTATTTCCTCCAAAATTCTAGCAAATTTTCCTCTTTTTAGAAATTTTGAGAAATTTGTTCTAACTGCATTGATTCCAACATAGATTTTTATTTTGAACACAACATTAAACTTCCAATTCAATTGCAAACCTGGACCCGATAGAAACTGAGACCTGACTTTTATTAACCCTTGCAGGCTCATGGGTTATGTAATATGTGCAACCATGCATGACTGAATGTTACAGCCTGGAATTTTGACACAAAAAAGTAGGGGACTGCTGCATTGTGACAATGGCACTTTGTGACTAATGGGCCCAATTTCACTGACCTGTTGAGACCTGTCTAATTGCTTTAGACTAGTCCCAATTCAGAAAAACAATTTCACCAACAGGTCACATATTCATGTAAAATTATCCAATTTCCACCAGCAAAAATTTATCCCCGATTGAGACATACTTGCTGCATTAAATATTTATAATTTTTTTCATAAAGTTTTTTTGGTGATGTTTGATTGAAAAAAATTAACTTTTTATTTTGATAAATTTGCAGAAAAAAAAATTTAAAGTTGCCCCATAAGCTATGGTAAAGATGAGAAAAATATTCAATTTGATAACATTTTACAAAAACTGTGAAAAAAAACGTTTTCAGACTTGTCTCTTTTAGACAGATGGCAAGTCAAATGTTTTGATGGCATTTCAAGCCATTTCATCAACAAATTTTTGACAAGTCCCAATTTCTTTGGATTGGACTGCTCCTAAGCTGTTGTTTGGCATTCTTACCAAACTTTCCAATGAGAATGTTTGTTAATCCTACACTTTTGATTATTCTTAATTTCAAAAGTAGCCAAAAGTTTGTTCGAACTCTAAACTCTGGAGAACAGAGATTAAAAAAAGGGTCTGCCTGACAAGCTTGCCTGTTGGGCAGTTTTACTATATTTGCACTCAGCCGATTTTTCATGTTTATGCAATTATTACGAGAAACGTATGATAGGTATACCTAAATTTCGGGCAGTGGCAATCTTGTCCTACACTTACAGACTGTATCAGATTTTTGTTTTGCTCAAGTGCTGATCTTTCAAACTCTTGTTTTTCTCGGAACCTATCACATGTGAAATCTGAGTGTGACATTGAGCTACTCTCGTTGCTTAATGTGAGTGTTTCTAAAAATGTGTCAAGGGTCCACACAGCCTGTGGCTCACGGTGCAAGGAGATTGGAACCTGTGCAGATGCTAATGTGATTAGAGAGATGACAATGATCAGAGATGGACTGAAAGACTCTATTTTAAACAAATTTGAAGTGTATGAACTGATGGTTGACATTTGTGTCAACTAATTCACTATGTATCCAATAAAAACAATATAACTATTAATCTTCCTATTTAAAACTTGTACACAATTGTATGAATAAAGATTATATATATATAAATGCATCATATTTTACCCTTCTGCAATGCTTTCTTTTGAAGCTGTAAGGAATTCATGGATGAACAGAAAAAAATATTCAATCAGTTGTGATTCATGTTAATGATACCTTTCTGGACCTATGGCTTGGCTATAAAATACAAAAGGTTTCATGTGAATAAGTTATATAGGCCTACAACATGACTTGGGTCCTAAAATGTAAAAAATGGCAGATGTCAAAAATGTTGTTTTCGATGGACCCTCAGTTGCTTTATAGGCTGTTATGAGTAACTATCAAAGAATGTGTATACTATTTGTGTTAATTTTGAAGCTTGAGACATATCTCAAGGTAAAACAGAAACATTTGTTTCACTAACCATAATTGGTTTTCAGAATGTGAGGCTTGAATGTGTTGTCAAAAAAAGCATGTCCTCTCCAACCCATAGAAAAAACACTAAGTGTTTCGTAGAAAAACAAGCTATTTGTGTATCTTTTGCTCAATCATGTGCCTTTACAAGTATGGGACAAATACAAGTTAAAATGATATCCAGGCCATGTTCATACATTTTCTTAGAAATTAAAATTCATGATGTCAAAAAATGTCCTCTCCAACACATCAGAAATTTTGCTCTGATTCGTGCGTTTTAACACTGGATTCATCGAAGAAACGGCCATGGTTATACAAACTAAGTAAACCTGGATGCCTAAAAAGGGTTTTTATAAGTATTGAAAATGTCAAATGTATTATCTTTCATTATCTATTACACTATTTTGAGAAAATCAAAATTGAGAAAAAAGTTGATTTATTTGTGTCATATATCAATATAATTGTAATTTTTCGCTATTAACTGAATGACTTTAAAGGATAATAACCAAATATCTTGTTGATGGAGCCATCAAAGATGATTTTTCCTAAGGCGCCTGATTTTTGGTCATTTTCGGCGGTTTTTTGCTCCAAACCACTATGTTTGACACAGCCGAACACCATGAGTTTCAATCGTACAGTAACAAAACTTGACATGGGGTTACTAGGATACCTAGGAATTATTAATCATGGAGTTCATGTGTCTTTTGAGACTAGTACCCTACTCAACAGAAACTATCAGGGAAAGGGCAAGCCAGATTTCTGTAATTTCGTAATAAAAATGGTAAAAAAAAAAATTGTGGCATCTTTAATGAAACTTTAAGTTTTGTATGGGTTTTGATGTTCCTATGCAACAATGTGGGTTAATTTCCAAGAATAAGAATGGGTGGAAATTGTTTCTGGACGGATATTTTTCCTAATAAACAGTTTTATCAAGAATCAACCCTTGCGTACTTTAAGTAGCGATATTTTGGTAGTAAACCACCAAATCACTTCAGTCGTCTTTGATCATAGAAACATTAATATGTTAATTTTATGATAGAATGATGGAAATTCTCAAATTCTAAACTTAATTTTGACCCCCAATGAGACACTTTGAGTGCAAATACTGTAAAACTGCCCTGTTGCAGTTTGCAAAGGATGGATGGATCATTGGGGCTTCATATCCTGTATTTACGCACTTGGTGGGCTAATTAAGACAGGAGGAGGACCAGCAATGTGCAAAGAATGATTAACCCAGCTATCCAACATAGGCCAAGGCGACCCATCAAGAGTTGGTGACAGCAAACAAAAGGATTATGCATCTGACTCATAGACTAAAATCAGTTATGACACATCAAAATTTAATGGCCTTCTCTTGATCATAACTGATCAAACAGCCTCTATGTTTCCAATGTTCAGTGTAGAGAAGGTGATACTTCATCAGCTATCAGCTTAATTTGCAAGCTACAGTGGGTGACTGGAGGGTTAGTCTGGTGGCAGTATGCTAGGTTGCCAATTGCTGGGTCCAGGATTTGAATCCAACTCTTGCTGGGTCACCTTGAATCAAAAGTGTAGGATTAACAAACATTCTCATCAGACAGTTTGGTAAGAATGCCAAACAACAGCTTAGGAGCAGTCCAATCCAAAGAAATTGGGACTTGTCTATAATTTGTTGATGAAATGGCTTGAAATGCCATCAAAAGATCTGACTTGCCATCCAGTCTACAAGTTGACCGCTATTTGCTGCCACCTAGGGTGCAAAATTTGCAGGCTCCTGTGAACGGTCAACAGAATTTCATCTCTGGAGGAAGCCAGGACTGTCTGGAATAAACCAGGACAGTTCCATCATTTAGTGATGGTCTAGTTTATTTCCAAAAACTCTGTTAGCGTCTAATCTGACTTTGGCTGGCTTCAATTCTAAGCAGACAGCTTGTAAATACCAAAATAAGTTGGAACTATTTTTCATCATGGAGGATGTATACATTGTAGCTCACATATAATGCCAGTATAGAGGGGGCCACTTGAGGCAAGGTCATGACATTTTGTTGAGTGTTACAGAGCTGTTATGAAATTGTAAATTATATTGTTGCCCTGGTTAATAAATCTCCATAAAGTAACAGAATAAATACAAATGAGTATTTTCGATGTCGCAAAGCAAAAACTTTGGCTTTGTATGGACACATGAATAAGTGAGAGAGCATTCTTTTTGGACACTTTTCTGACCACAATTTAACATGCACTAAATGGCATAAGTAGATTGAATACCATCAAACTTCTGATGAGTAAAATCGTCCCTTTCACAGGCAAAGTTTATGCTAAAGTTTCGAAACTTTCTTTTTGTCTCATTATTTCCAAACATTTTCATTCAAAGCAGTGGACTGGATCTTTGGCAGCAACCATGCTTTGTGAAAGTAGTTTGGCGTAGTAATATGGACAGCTGTTGTGCGCCCTGATCTTGTGATCTGTCCAAAACGGATCAAATCATTGTTGACCCAATTTGATTTTCCAGGGACTGTCAGCATTCTGCTGCCACTTGACAGTCCCGAACAGAGACAGCTTGCCATCAGTCTCGAAGAGACAAGTCTGAAAACGTTTTTTTCACAGTTTTTGTAAAATGTTATCAAATTGAATATTTCTCTCATCTTTAGGAAGAACCATAGCTTATGGGGCAACATTATTATTATTTTTTTATTCTGCAAATTTATCGAAATAAAAAGTTAATTTTTTTCAATCAAACATTACCAAAATAAATATTTAATGCAGCAAGTATGTCTCAATCGGGGATAAATTTTTGCTGGTGGAAATTGGCTATCTTTACATGAATATGTGACCTGTTGGTGAAATGGTTTTTCTGAATTGGGACTAGTCTAAAGCAATTAGACAGGTCTCAGCTGGTCAGTGAAATTGGGCCCATTAGTCACAAAGTGCCATTGTCACAATGCAGCAGTCCACTACTTTTTTGTGTCAAAATTCAAGGCTGTAACATACAGTCATTCATGGTTGCACATTTTACATAACCCATAAGCCTGCATGGGTTAACTAAAGTCATGTCTCAGTTTCTATCGGGTTCAGATTTGCAATTGATTTGGAAGTTTAATGTTGTGTTCAAAATAAAAATCTATGTTGGAATCAATGCAGTTAGAACAAATTTCTCAAAATTTCTAAAAAGAGGAAAACTTGCTAGAATTTTGGAGAAAATAGACATTTTAACAGTTTTCTTGCACTTTAAATCTTAAATTTCGATAACTCATGCTGTGGATATGAATATTCTGTCATAGTATGTATGTTTAGCCATAAAACGCCATAAATCTAAATAATTCAGCCAGCATTATTTTTGCGTTTCAGACAGAAATGTGAGAAAATTAGCAAAGATTATTTTTTCTATTTTTTTTTTCTTTTGGTTTTCAAAAAAAAAATTATTGTGTTAAAATTCCGAATGAGTTTAGATGTTTCAAGAGTTATAATGTAGAAGCGTAAATGGAAAAAATGTCATAGATGTTGTTGCAAAATTGACTGAATAACGCAGTTTTGAAAAAAATTTAATTTTTCACATTACTTTTGGATTTAAGTCAGTCCATTTTTCTTAAAGCATTTAATGGCCCGAAAGGCATATCTTTGGTATTTGAAATTTTTTGTTTTTAATTTTTCAATAATTGTGAGAAAATTATTAATAATATGGGGATATTATTAATGTTATGTGGATGACACTAAAAAAGCACTACTATGATGATAGATACAATAACGTTCCAAAACAAAAAAATATACATGCTATAGTTTTAACATTACTGCCCAATAAAAAAATATTTTTCAATAATTGTGAGAAAAGTATTAATGCCATGTGGATCAGACTCCTAAAAGGCACGACTAGGATGATAGCAAAAAAAATGGATATAAAACACTGATCATCCCTCTACAAACTGAAAAAAAATTTCTTATGTTTTTCTTATATAGTAAAAGCATAAATTCAAAAGGACAGTAAGCATCCACTTAATTTTTAAGCCATATTATTATTAAGCTTCATCATAATTTGTTGATTGTTCTGATTTCGCCTAATCTTACATCCTATAAATGACAGAGTTGATATGAAATTTGTCTTTTTCTATTTCAAAAATATTTTATGAATTAATAAAAAAATGTATTTACCTTATAATTTATGAATAATTCCAATAAGCTAGCCTTCAGTTTAAACACTTTAAACTGTGTCGTGTAATTTTGATACTATACTGCAAAGTTTGATTTAAGTTTAAAGGACACACCTGCTCAATTGTTTGAACCATGGAGCAAAATCTTGATATTTTCTATATATTCATCTTCACCAAGTGGTTCGTCATTAAGTCTTCATTGACAGGGATATATAAGGAGAAAACTTAATCTGCATATAACTTGTTGCATAAACAATGTGAAGTTTCATGTATGAAGTTAGTGATTGTCCCGAAAACAAGAATCTGCAGATTGCCAAACAGAGGTGGCACTCTTTTTTTTTTTAATTGCAAGGGGTGATGCAGCAAATTTAATATTTATGATGTCATAGCAATTGACAACAGGGGAGACCGTGGTAAGTTGTGCTATTTTTATCATTGGCTGATTTGCAATAATCATTTTGTGCACATCACTATTGAAGGGTGAAGAGTGAACACTATAGGCATTTACAAAAAGTGGTTCATGCAACATGGTTTGCCTTTTTGGTGCTGCATGAAAACCTTGTGTTTTACCCATTTCTTTGGGCAGATCAAGTCTTATTTCAACCAAGTCTTACACCCCTTTCACATTACAAGAGTAGGAATGAGGACTCGAGTTCTAAATTGGACTGTAAAATTGTCTAGATCTGATGAACTGACCTAGTCCCAATGCTGATCCACTGGTCAATGACAAATAAATAGTTGGGGGCCAAATTTCGGTAAATACTTGTAGTTAAAACTTAGCATCCCATAGAAGCAAGAAATACAGAGTATGTCCCAAAAAAACATGTCTACAAATTGTAGAATCATATTAAGGGGCCGTGAAAACGGTTGGCAGATGACTCACTGTCAAATATCATGTGACAAAATTTCTTTTTCTGTATCAGGTTATGGCCAATAAAGCTATCATTATCGTTATCTTATACCAGGATAACGGAAGGTTACAAGGAATAGGGAAGTAGTGCAAAAACAAACGATTGAACATGTGAAGTATTTCTTCATGAATTTTTATGGAAAGCCAAAAGAGTCTTCAATTGTTCACACCTTTGGTTTTGACCATAATTTAGAACAGTTATGTTGTTCAGAATTATATTAACCTCTATTTCATACAGGATAAACTCCAGTATTCTGAAATACTGGTATGATGACGGATGAATCTGGCACTTTCTTTTTGGGCAACTACACACTTGGTCATGCAGGGCGCTCAGAGCAGGCAGCTTCTGAGGCGGTTTGTCAGACAGCATATCATCACATCACATCCATCTTTTCTGCTACAAAAAGAGTAGGATATTTTTTTTAGCTCTTCACTATGCTTTTCATTGTGTTTTCATTACAACAGCAGCTGGGTGGCCTAGTGGTTAAGGTTCCCGCCTGCTCCGCTGAAGGTCTTTACCTGCATGGGTTCGAACCCCGGGTGGGGAACCCAAAATTTTCAGTGAACCTTCATGAGCAAAATCCCAGCTGGATGTCGTTCGGATGAGATGTTAAATTGGCGGCCCCTTGTATCAGTTTCTATGCTGGGTAAGTAAAAGATCCCTCAAATGGGGTAAATGTGTAACATATTGAGGACTCCCGCTCTCTCTCCCATTTCATCAATCAACGCTAGTGAGCGCCCAGAACTTGACTTAGAGGGCTGCAGTTACCATATCTATCCATCTATCTATCTATCTATCTATCTATCTATCTATCACTTCATTATGGGGGAGGGTTGGTCTATTGGTAGCATGCTGGGCTGCCAATCGCTGGGTCTAGGGTTTGAATCCAGCTCTTGCCAGGTAACCTGGGCCTATGTTGAATGGCTGTTTAAATCATCCTTCACCTCATTGCCGTGCCCTCCTCCTGTCCTAATTATCCTACCAGGTGCAAAAATACAGGATGTTAAGCCCCAATCATCCATCCATCCATCCATCATCATTTCATTTTTTCCAGTTTGCTAAGAACATTGGCAAAAACTTTGTGCTTTGCAATGCAGCAATTTGAACAAATATCCACACTTATGTAGCAAGATACTAGAAATTCAGTGATTTGGGCAAATCACTGCTATACCAAATTATATTGTTTTTGTTTTTTCCACATTCTTTGCAAGATGCTGGAATAATGTGATTTTGGTAAATCAGTGCCATACCAAGTTGAAATTTCTTCAGATATTGCACCATGCAATGTTTTGGAAACCTCAGTTTAAAAAAAAAATCATTTGAGCATCATTTGGTATTACACTGTGTAATACCGAGTAAAACGATTTGTCCAAATCGCAGGAAAATCGACACAATTGCTAAGTCAGACTTATGCGACCTTTCAGGAAAAGGGTCATATCCCACAGGACTGTGTTATTACAATGAATCATAGATGAGCAGCTCCGCCACTTGAAGAAATGTGTCCTCCTTCCCTCCCAGGACAGTGCTCCAAGTCTGTCCCAGCATCTCATTTTTCCTCTTTCGATTACTTGCACCAAATCCAGGATGTAATTGAAAGCCTGGCTTGCTCCAGATGCCTTGCAACAAAATTTGTCTTTTTCAGGGAGGCAGATCACGTTCCTCTAGAAATTTGTGAAATCATGCTTCGATTATGTGACAAACACTCTGTTATAATTTGAGGTAACAATTTTGTGTAAATGCAGCAAAGCAAAAGTGGTGTGAGTCTCTTGTTTTAACACCGCCATTGCTTACACAGGCCACACCAAAATAGCTGTCTTTCTTGAGCATGCTTGACAATGCACTAATTTGTTACTTCAAATTCTTTATTGCATAGCCAGTTTTTTTTAAGGAAACTACCTTCCAATGCACTCGCACTGTGTCAGCACTTCTTTTTCATTTTTATATCCCATTCAATTATCAGTATCACATGTATTCAGTGTCCAAAGAGTCACCATATCATTTTTATGTCGAAATTTATAGCTTGCATATAATAAAAATGAACATTGAGAATTCCATCTGTGTCATGATCTCATTTCTATTGCCTACACCAGTCTGATAGACCTGCTTAAATTAGCAAAGTCATTAAGGTCATCAGAATTACTTGCCATGATAGTTTTCTTCATGTTTCTCAAACTCATTTTCAAAGCCATCAAAGTTACTGTCCTTGTCATGTCTTCCAAGGTTTTGAAGTCTGATGTCAGGTTGGACTCAGTGTCAGAACCGGCATCCCTAGCGTCTACCATTGAAATAATTGTAAAATAGCCACATGCCGTGATGTCGTTTTATAGTGGGTCAGATTCCCTAGCTTCTAGGCAATGTGAATCCACCTGAACTGTGCAGTAGTTTCAACAAAATGTCAGAGTTAAAATATGGCAGACTTTGATGGTTCTGCAGCAATTTCGACCTTTTCCAAGTTAACAGATTTATTTGAACTCAAGTTGATGTCATGATTTCCAAAACCCACAAATTATTCATTTGCTTAACAGATGACAAGGTGCCTGGTTGTGAATTAAGGCCATACAAGAAAGCCTTAATAAGGGAACAAGTGTGACACCCGAAGCATTAATCTTGACAATCACACAGAAAAACTAATGAGCAAAAGGAAACGAGAAAAAAAAAAGTCAAAAAATGATAGCAAAAGTTGACAAAAAAAGAAAAAGGAACGAAAGAAAGAAAGGCAAATCCTCGATGAAGTTGCGTGTACATGTTTAAAGTAATACTGAAAGAATTTTATCCTTTGAATTAATTTGAAACTTAGGAGCATAGAATATGATGTAATTCTTGTAAGTGCCTATCTGAAGTCCATTATTGATGATATATGCATATTTTTATGAGGAAAATCCAATTCATGCTATTGCTATATGCATATATCTGAAGGTCATTATTTGTGAACGATTTGTGCAGAGAAGTGTCCCAGACCATTGCTCCAGTGATAGATGCAGCCAATGAATGATATAGACTTGCTTTTGCTGGGAGGTGGAGGGCAAATGGCACAATCTCACTTAAGGAGCTATTTGCGATGCATTGGGCAACATGAGTCACTAAGTGTGAGATCAAGCCATATATCTTACCAATGGTATAGACCCGGGGCCTTTAAGATAGCATAAATCAGGAATTAGCCTATAAAAGGCCAAGGATTGGAGTAGAGGATTGGGGCAGGATTGATGCCTGGAATGATGCCTGGTTCAGGCTGAATTGATGACTGGATTGATTTCTGCCTCTATAATGACATGTATCGCACACTTTCCTGGCCCTTCCATGCCTCAAAGCTATTTGGGGTCAATAAGTCAGAGCATCAGTTGACTACGGGAAATTATGGGGTAATAAGGCTCAAGAGGTTGGGGCAAAACTCATTACAAGGAGTTTAGCATTCCTCCAAAGGGCTGCTGCAAGGGGCGGTGTTGAAGCCATTTTTGATCGTTACTCTGAGAGACAGATTCCTGGAATCAATGCTGTGACCAAGTAGAGCATGCTGCCATGTCTTACCAATCAACTCAGAGTTCAACTCCACACTACTCCCTTGTAACCTAAGCTGCTGAGTCTTCAGTTTGGCAAGTGCAGCCCTTTATTGTAGTTCTTACTCCTACACAATAATAATTGGAGAGGAGTTAACAATCCTGTTCACATACATTTTTAAACAAATCACCTTCTCTCTTTCCTCATTCAGTGTGTGGCAAAGATACTCATGCACACAAGAAAAAGGCTGATTTATAGATCCAAATTCATAAGCCTCATCTAAACGAAAGCTGGGATGTTGCTCAGAAGATTAGAAATAATTTATTCCTTGATTGCAAATGTCTCAACTCGCTTATGAGATCGCTGACGTACCGTAATATGGGGTGAATAGGGACAGAATTGGCCCTTTTCTTGCCATAGCATGGGAACAAAACCTCCAAAAAAAGCTCAGTATAGTCTCAAATTATGTCCCTGTCGTAGATTCAACTATCCCTGATAGCATTGACTGATACCTACATTTTTCTGGGATTCAGGGTGTGAAAACCACTGTCCCAATTCACCCCTCATTTTGGGGTGAATCGGGACAGAGACTAATCTTTATAACTAGTAATCCCTGTCCTCTTTAATTGATTTGTACTTATGAATATACATTAGAAAACATGTTTAACATCAAAAAGTCACTCTTAGTAAAATTTTATGTCTATCATGTGTAAAATATTCAGTTGCTTACAAAATGTAATAAATCACTGTAAATTGGTAAAAATGTATTTATCTGCTAATTTTAAAAGTGCTGAATAATCTTGTACTAAATCCACAATAAATGGTGCAAATTTGAATAATTTCAACCCAAAATCTATGGAAATACGCTGGATTGAAAATTAGTAAGGCTTTTCAGGCCAGCTCTCTAGCTCAGCCATTCACATGGATCCAAACCAATGACTGAACAGACAACATGTCACATCCCAACAACTCTTTTGGTCTCTTAAAACCGTTTAAATCGATTTGGACTGTAAACTCTTTATTTTGCTTACTTTATTTGAGGTTATATACCATACCTTTTTATCAGGTTGCAAAAGTGCACATTTATCACAATTTTGGCAGAGTTTGACCCTCCAAAAGCATTTCTACAAGACTAAAATAATTTTGTATGGTAGTAACCCCGTCCAACATTATTTTATGACATTCCATTAATGATTTCGTTTCTTGAGTTCTTACTGGGGGCCGAAAATTATCCTAAAATAACTCTGAAACTGACAGTGCATGAGTGCCTGTTGAATATAGTCAGTGCTAATGCACTTAAGTTTATGATTTTTTCCGTAATTGGCCACAACTATATACTTGAAGTATCTTGAGAATTTTGTGGCTGTAGCTTCTATAGTTTTTGTGGTAGAAACAAAGTTTTGACCAGTTTGTGAAAAAGTAAATTATGCAGGGCAATGTTTAAGGTACTGCAGCTCCTTATTGCCTGCAGGTAGAATCTTGAAAATCCATCTCAACCTTTACTAGATACTATAAACGTGCAAAATATCAATTCCCTGTAACAAGTAGAAGTTGTTGATTTTTGAATATTAAAATTCTTTCCTGGCTTGTCCCGATTCACCCCAGTGTCCCTAATCACCCCATATCATTATCAGGGTATAAAATAAGAAAATTTGATCACTGCACATATTGTCGCGTGAGAACTGTCGCTATTAACATGGATAGCCAATCGGTGTTCTTAAGGTCTGGCATTGTGATATGAAGCATTACAAATTGCCAAAAGATGACCAATTGATCATTACCAATTAACCATTATCAGGTAGAAAAAAGTATCAAATTGGTAGAAATACAAATTGTATTGTGGGGGATTCTACAGTTCACCATAATTTAGCTAAAAAGGGTGAATTTGATCACTGCACAAATTCAGATTGATCACTGCACATTTCAGATTGATCACTGCACATTTTGGGATCGTTGCACACTTATTTTATACCCTGCGGCCCATATTACTGTACATAAAAGGTTTTTTGACCAAATCCAATAAAAACTTGACAAGCAACAGAATCACTTATTTATTTTCTATGTTTCCGAAAATACCTAAAATGAATGACATTTCTGTGGCTAATTAAGGAGATGCATGCAATTGGCAAAACCAACCATTAAATGTCGGCTGCCATTCAATTCCCAACTAATTTTAAGCAATACAATCAATAGTTGGTGATGTCTAATGTCATCTTAAATTGATTGCAAAAAGTTTTCAACTCCACAAAGTTGTCAAGGGAATAATGGAATGCTTTTTGTTGTCAAACAAATGATCATTTGGTTGAAGGTAAATTCTCTGAGAAAATTTTCATGCTCAGGATGGTAAAATGAGGCTGCACGAACTGAACTATAGAAATTGTCTTTTTTGGTGGCTTCTGGGGCAGAAATGAACAAACCCATTATGAAGCTAACAATACACACTGGGCCTTCCTCAGCCACAATGTATTAGGAGGGGGCCAAATTGGCCTTTCATAATAATTAGCCCGGGGAGAAAATAGACATGTGATCAAAGGTTAACAATTAGGAGCATGTCTTGTGACGCTCATTTTGTTCGAACTTCAGTGGAAAACATGTTCAAAGTAAAAAGGCTCAATGTCTCTCCAACTAGCCCTCACCATGTGCTTCTCTTTTACGTTATAATTGACGTATTCATTATGCTGAGACACAAAAAAAATTATGAAGGTGACAATCTTGTGCTGCCCATTTTGATGCCAGTTCCATCCGGAAGGGCTAAGGAAAGCACAGGGAAGAACAGAAATTGCGGTTTCCTGCATTTCAATCATTGAAAAATCATTTGCAAAATTTGAGGCTGTTGCCTTTAGACCCACAACTAACCAGTGGCAGGAACGGTTCACTGGAGAAATCTATATCAGGAATATTAGCTTTTGGTCAGTATCCCAGGACAGGAACATATTTCTTCCTTTGTAGTAGAAGTCATAGGTCATGCCCTAAGGTGCTATGACCTCTATTATTGTTTGTTCCTTGTGCCTGTTCTGAACAATAGAATTGGGATAATTATGAGACTATATATATTGGTAAGTGAAAACGAGCCCAATGTAATAAACCTGACTATCAATCACAGTAATCTTCAAAGAACTGATGCTCATCTCACCCCGTTTTGCTTACATCGTATTTCCAAGGTTGTTGTACAGTTCACTGAAACTTCCCTTGTTGCAGCCTTTCAATTTAGGATCTAATTTTGTTGCTTGTATCATTTTCTCATCTGAAGCATCATTTAGCTATCAACAGTTGTGTGTTCGCAGAAGCACATCTTATGTCTAATTTAGTGTGTAGTTTTAAATGTTACTTAATTTGATGCTTCAACTATTAATGCCTTCACTCTGCTGTACTCTTGATTGTTATTGGTATGTTTCCAAATGTAAGACACAGGCAGCATGGCCAAATGGCATGGTTATAAATTGATGAGCTTATGAATTGGCACCATGATTACTCCTTGAATCCCTTCAACTGTTTGAGTTTCCTTCCAACAAGTCTGAGTGCCCAGCCTTTCATTTATCCATGATGATCGATTCAGTCATTTTGCTGACATATAAAAACTGTGATGGTGCCAATCTTGTGTGGCCTTCTTGATGGCAATTCCATAAATTCAGAATAAAAGAATACCAGAGAGGCTAAGGAATGCTCACGGGAAAGGAGAGGCATTGCCTTTTCCTGCATTTCAATCTTTCCAATATCATAATTTCAAGCATTTGCCTTGGGACCGACAACTAATCAGCTGCAGTGGCACCAGCGGAAGGGTCTAAATTAGGAATGTTGGCTTTCGGCAAGTATCCCTGGGACAGTGGACGGGAGCAAGTTTCCGCCATTGTAGTGGAAGCAATAGGTCTGAGTTACCATGATCAATCATTGAGTCATAGCGCTGATCATGCGTAAACCTCCGTGCAACCTTTCTTTTCATATGCCAAGTCCATACAAAATTGCTTTCCAAAATTTATTCATGTCTATGCACAGCAAATGAGCAAAATATAATTTTGAAAAGAGACCAAGGCAGAAGGAAATGTAAACTCAGCAACATTAAAAACGCACACATTTTTGAACAACTTAAAAACCAACTTGTAAAAGAGATATTTTCATGAAACTTTACACTGATGTCTGTTGATATCTCTTGTGGAAGTCCAGAAAATTTCATAAAGAAAGAAAGCGAAACGGCTGGATTATGCCACTTTTAGTGCATAATGTCCAAAAACCAAAATCACAACCAATGCAAATTGGTCCAAAACTGATTGCAAGTGAAGTCTGTCACAGCTCAGTATTTGGAGTGTGGAAATAATCAAGATGGTCACTCACGCTTTTTTGTGGGGTTTTGTGAGTTTTTGGTTGATTTTTCAGTCAAGTTGGTGTTTTTCACATTTGTTTGTCACATCATTTTCAACACTTTTTCATCATAAGCATCAGAAATTATCCTGTTTTGGTCAAATTTAGAGCTGAAATCTTGATGGACACCTGTTTTGACCTTTTGAAATCAATAATAAAGTGAAAGCATTCGTACTCTACCTTCCTACCCCTTTTTCAATTTTGCAAATTCCAAATTTGACATTATGTCACAAAAGCATGTCTGGTTCTTAGAAATATCCTCGGAACCGGTTCAAACGTTCAAAATCTTTAGTTGAGAAGATAATAAGCAAACTTGTCAAGTTACATTAAGATAAATCTAGTGCTTCAGAAGTTATGATACTTTGAAAATGTGTGCGTTTTTAATGTTGCTGAGTTTATTAATTTGAGTTCCAAGCAAGTTCAAGTCTGTATCAGGTTTCGTATAGTATCCAATGATTGATTTAAAAAAAGGATCTGATCCCAAGCAGCAAAGTTGCCTATTACCCTGAGGAACCTGCTGCAGCAAAAGCAATTATAATGTCGCTTGTTTTGTCATACAGTGTGAAGTATGGTATGGAAGTGTTAAGGAAGGTGATGCCCCCTGTTGAGCAGCAGAGCTCCATCTGTATTTCCCTTAAGTGCCATGATCTCATTTCCTCTACTGCCAACACCAGCTGTGGTAATCAATGGCTTTACTGGACTTCAGTGTAATTCGTTTTAAAGGTCATAACCAGAAAAAATAATCGTGTCCATTTGGATCTTTTTTTAAAATTTGAAATAGTATATATACATACCATAATGGCTTCGTTTAAGAGTTGAGAATATGTTTGTTTTGTAGAGCAGCAAATTGTGTCAAAATGATTTTGTTTTTCAAACTTTCTCAATGTTTTTCAGTTGCAGTCACAGAGTCACGGAGGTGCTTTAAATTCATTGCGGCTGTTGTCCATGAATTTATGTTGGTCTTGCTGAAGTGCTTCGAAATGGTTGCACTTAATGCAAAACATCTTTGTTCAGTTGTGAGTTAGGCATCAGCCAGCTGCACATATTTTGCAGAATATTTTTAGGATGCTTGCCTGAGCATGTGAAGTGCTTCATCTGCATTCATGTTGCCTTTCACAGAAGATTCAAATGGACATGATTTTTTTCTAATGGTTTCTGTCATTCCAGAAGTGTTTCACCACAGAAAAGTTGTTTCCTTCATCAAATAGCTATACTAATGTATGCATTCAGTAATTGAATGTTTGACAACAATGAATCATAGATGAGCAGCTCCGCTACTTGAAGAAATGTGTCCTCCTCACCTCGCAGTGCTCCAAGCCTGTCCCAGTTCTCAACGGCATCTCATTTTTAAGCCGAAGCTATTACATAGCTTCTGGCTTATTACAATCCTGTGTTTCCATGCCGGCAGGCAGTTTCTGGTCTGACAACCTATCACCAATGATTTCTCTGTTAATCTGACAAATGAACCTACCAAACTCCTACTGTACCTTTATTTACCCGTACACACGAGACAGGGTTGTATTCGGACCGTGTTGAGTGCCTATATTTGCTAATACAGGCCATTTTCACAGAGTGGTGGCCATGAGTGACTTTCTCCGTCCACCATTCCTCAACTTCTGATGACACTTGGCTAATTTTGTTGCCATGACGTCACAATCACCCATGACGTCACCATCAAGTGTCAGAGATTCCAGGAGGTGGCAGCACTGGTAGGCAAGTGCTGTAGTTCAGTACCTTCACACTAGGGCTCCAGGCAGATAAAACTGAATTGACCTGACAATCAATGATCAATGACAATCAATTAGACCTGTCAATGGCAATCAATGTCAATAGTCAATGGAAATCAGTTCACAGTGTATTGTCACATCTTGTGTAGATTTGATTGCCATTGAACACTGGTCAGAAGCCAAAGCTATGTTGATCTAAGTTACTTGTATCCTCTTCCATTGGAGATAATTAACTTAAATTTGATAACTACTTAGATAAATCTATACATTAGTAAATGTATTACTTTTCAGTGGATAGTGATACTCGTAACATCTTATTTTACACACCATATTATTCAAATTTTAAGCAATGTTTATTTCTCTAGCTGAGGCTTTACATGCTTTGCATGGTATTTTTCCTCTTTTGATTACTTGCACCAAATCCAGGATGTAATTGAAAGTGTGGCTTGCTCCAGATGCCTTGCAAGAAAATTTTGACAAATTTGTCTTTCTGCAGCAAGCAGATCATGTGCCTTTAGGAATTTTGTGAAATCATGCTTCGATTATTTGACAAACGGCTACAGCTTGAGGTAACATGTTTGGCAAATGTAGCCTTGATGGAACTTCATTTGTTCAATTGCGGCAAACCGAAAGTGACGTGAGCCTCTTTACCAATATGCATTTCAGCCAATAGCGCATTTTGACACTGCTATTCCTTATACAGGCCTGGCCCGAAATAGTCGTCTTTCTTGAGCATGCTTGACAATGCACTCAATTGACGTTGTTTTGAGCACTTCAAGATTCATATACAGTGTGTATATGTACATATATCCCTGTTGAAATGACATGTGGGTAGGTGAAATGATTTGCAAGAGAAATTATGTCGTGAAAGGATGTATCGGACATTAGAAGTGTGCAAATTAGTTTTTTTGTGCTATTGTTACTTCCAAGTTCTTTATTGAAAAATCATGTTTTTGAAGCTAATTGCTTCCCAATACCTTCACACCACATCAGCAAGTGCTTCTAAATCATTTTTATGTTCCATTCAATTATCAGAATCACATGCAGTCTGTTTCCAAAGAGCCAAGATATTATTTCTATATTGAAACTTATTAAGATAGGGTTGGAATACTGAAAGTGAACACTGAGAATTGTTTTCTGAACGCTTTTGTTTTCACTTTTACATGTGTATTTCTTGGTTCACCTTTTACAAGTGGGCCTAAGAAGTAAGTAAAGTATATTGATTGCAACAGATGTAGATAAATCACATTGTTGAATTATGGGAAATATATGAATATAAATTATATGTACAGGATCAATAAAATCACGGGTATAAATTAAAAATGATATACATAAAATATGCATAAGTAATACAAAATTAACAGTAAAAGCCAGAGCTGGGCAGTATACAAATATCCGCAAGTAAATTTGATAAAACCATGAAGGTTTTGAAGTCTGATTTCAGGTAGGAATCAATGTTAGAACCGGCACGCCAACTCTCGAACATTGCAATATATGTAAATGTCAAAAGATGTCAAATAAAATTCTATATATATATATGTAAAATATCTACATGCTGTGATGTCATTTTTAAAAAACATCGTCAGAGTTAAAATTTGTACAGGGATGGCCAGTGCAAGTGCAACATCATAGTATGTCATGACATTATTGAATTCACCACTGATATGTATTACTCCAATCTGACTCCCTTCTCTTATAGTTTTATTAAATACAACTCTTGATTCAAAACGCCTACAAAGTATAGAGTTATGCAGAAATAACATAGTGGCATCGCATTTGACCATAACGGCAAAAGGTCAGTTGCTCCTTGTTTTTCATTTTTCTAAGTCTATTTACAATTTTACAAGCAATGCTGCAGTATGGTGAAGAACTTCAGCAAGTCAGTCATCAATTATTTCACATTGCTACTGGATATGCCATTATCTCATGTCACTTGATAATTTTGATTTATTTAAATCACTCCTTTTCATGCAAAATACACAATGAAGTTTCTCTCTCAACACATTGGATTTGAAGGCAACAGATTGGAAAACTTACCGTGTGCCATAAGACTAAGGATTTGAAGCATATACAATGTAACTCCCAGGCAGGAAACATAACGTGCTTTTAAGAATTTTGAAAAGCATGGTAATATCAGTCTACCTACATGTAAAAACAGATGGGAATATGATTCTTCAAATCATCTCAAGATGCATTGTAACACAAAGTTAGCATTCTAATAATTTATCAGAACTACAGTCACTTCCCACTTCCCTGTATCATTTGGAGTTACATGTATACTAAGGTGGCATGGTCAATTTGATTGAAATAAATCACAATCCAACCTATGGGCTTTCAAAAGTGACGTAAATTGCATTTGTTGTTACACATTCTCTGCCAGCACCAAATGACAATTTTTGGAAACTGAACTTGCTAACATGATTTTAGTAAATCACTCCAAATAAATTAAAAAAAGTAATGGATAAGGTGCTCGACTCACGCGCGCAAGGTTGTGGGTTCGAATCCCAGCCATGGCATGGAGGAGTTGGGCAGAACCTCCTGAAACCACTGCCTCACCCCACCCAGGTGCAATGGGTACTTGGCAATAAGGCAACCACAGTGATGGTGCTGGAATGAGCTCTTAAGCCCCTGCGGTTAACCCCGTGTTCAAGGCTGAATACTCCCCAGGGAGTTGAGAAAGACTCTGGATTGGCCTGCCAAGGATGTAATTGTAAAGTCGGCAGAATATGTCTATACGACGTAGATGAACACTGTAAACCTACATTACATTACATTACATTACATGAAGAATCACACACATCTCCAAAGCAAGAAACATAACATGCTATTAAGAATCAAGAAAAGTATAAGTGTGAGATTATGAGACTACCTATATTTAAATATATTCTGAATCGAAATTGCTGAGCCAATCAAATGCCATGAAATCAATCATAACGATATTGGTGTGTAGAGTGTGTAATTAGCTTGTGGAGAGTGTTATTGGCATAGCTGTCTCCAGTATGTCCATGCACTTAATTGTCAATGGAAGTGGTAAATTTTCCGAAGACATTTTTCAGAAAGGATAATAATAAATAAATAAATAATAAATAATAATACCGAAAACAAGAAACTTCACCTATATGTAGGTGAAGTTTAATAAAAATATTTACGAAAACAAGAAACTTCATATATTATGTCATAGGTGAAGTTTAATAATAATAAAATGAAAGAAAATAATATGATTCTCCTGTAAGTCGAATCATAATTATTTTGCAGCATAATCTCTGTTACTAGGGCCATGAGAAAACATTTTATCCTCAAGGGTCCGGATTTGCCCAGGGGCCTGAATTACCTCACGTTACCCTATTAGGCCTACATAAGAAAACATAATTCTTGAAGTCATAACAGCACAATGCAATTATCAGACTATCATCCTGTCCTATTTGTCTGAGGAGTGTAAAAAACAAACAATGCAGGACATAAATCATGTAGCATCCCTAGTAGCAGCTGAGCACATAAATTTTCATTGTGATGTTACATAATTTCTTCTGCAACATTGTCTAATTAATCATGGCTGACCACTGCCATGCAAATTAGAGCTAAATATGGTTTGCTTTTTATATTTTACTGGATTGTCATAACTGTTTTTTTTTTCACACAGTTTAGAAAAATACGAAATTCTTACCTGGTATTTCATTGTTATCAATAAGGTTTTAAAGCTGAGTTAGTTCCATCATTATTATTTTTTACCCAGTCACTGAAGATGCAACAATGGGACCTTACTTTCCTAGTCAAAATAATATTTCATTGGATTGCATTATGTTTTCTCAGTTTTCTTTAGTTGTTGGTCACAAGTATGATATAATGCTTATTCAAAACTTGCCAATAAAGGATTAGAGTGCATATTGTCAAAAACATAGGTATTGTCTAAGTTAGACTCATATTAACAGCTTGTTGCTAGCTGTTTTGTCTATGAAATAAGCAAACATAATATTCTTGTAATGCTCTTTTGAGTTCACAAATCATGGTGGAAATGATACCAAGGACTGTTTCAATGGAATTTTCATTCATTTTAAGGTATGTAATACATTGTATTATAATTTAATTTATATAACATTCTTAATATTGACTCAAGCAAATTCAAATCAATTTGGTAATTTATATGGTATGAAAATAGTTAGAGGAAAAAACTAGCAAAACCAAAATTATCAACAAATGCTGATTAACCTGCAGTATCACCTTGAGTCATAGATATATTTAAATGCACAGTATCCTATTCAGTTCAACCATATGACAGATAACGGAAGCATTTGGCAATGGTTGGGGGATGCTAAATGATTTATGTCCTGCATTGTTTGTTTTTTATACTCTGTAGACAAATAGGACAGGATGAAAGTATGATATTTGTACTGGCCGTTATGATTTTTAGAATTAGGTTTTCTTATATATGACAAACAACAGAAGCACTAGTTAATGGTTGGGAGAGGGGGGCTTCATTTTAGATGACCTCACAAAATTGAAAGTCCAGTCATCAATCATTTCTAATATTTTTTTATTGGTGTGTAAGTTTCGATTTTTAATCAAACTTTGAATAACAGACTGTATAAAATTTATGAATGTGCATATGATGGGAGCGTTGCATGATAGGTACTAAATTTAGCATTTAAAACAGTAGATATGCAATTGACCACAACGTAAAATGGTAAAATGCATGCTGTTTTTCATTTTTACTCCAATGGGACACACAAGCACTTAATCTGTGAGAACTGTCTGGCACCTACACTGTCAGTCTGCAGCTTATTCTTAAACCAACTTTTCTGTCTGTCAGAAACATGGAAGCTTCATTTACTCTCTTTGAAGTGATTTATTTCAATCACTGTGGATGAGTTCTCAATGCCCTGGTCTGATTTATGTATCTCACAGGTGAAGAAATAGTCTGAACATAAAAC
Source organism: Platynereis dumerilii (assembly GCA_026936325.1). Taxonomy (NCBI): domain Eukaryota; kingdom Metazoa; phylum Annelida; class Polychaeta; order Phyllodocida; family Nereididae; genus Platynereis; species Platynereis dumerilii. The sequence continues at coordinate 107,753,466 of JAPTHN010000002.1, forward strand.
TGCGTACTCTTGTTCTACAGCGGAACATTTAACTGATGCAGTTGTGGTGGTGTTTTATTGGCTTTCATTCGTACACAAAGATATTATTGTGAGATAAGTGCCATTTTCAATGTTCTTCATCAGATAGTGAAATTTTTGTCTTTGCTGGAAACTAATTAGTTTATTGTCAGTGATGAAGAAATGAGACTTGATCTTTCTCAGTTTCTAGCGATTTGAATAAATCAAAATTACTATATCACATTGTTATGTTATGTCTTGATTGTACAGTAATATTGATTTTGTTTTAAGAATGCCTTGAGATTATTTTAAGATCGGTATTTTCTAGCATGTTCAGGCATTGATGGCCTGATATGGCCAAACTCACACTTTTTCACAATTTTTAGTAGTATGTATTTTTTCCCCGATGTGATTTGCTGACAGTCAATAATCATATGATAATTGACCAGTTTTCCAAATGGTTCAAAGTGCGATTCAGCTGTATTCTGGATTTCTTCATCAGGACATTTGAACACAAATTTGTCTGCACTAAATAGAGATGTCCAGGTTGAAAGTGTCCCACTATAATGGCTAAAATAATATCACTGATATTGCATACATCATTGATATGAGACATGGGATGATTGTGGTAAACTTATCGGTCAAAAAGTAGCAATTTCTGGGCATGCCCCTGATCCCTAAGATGTCTGCTCATGTGTACTGTTCAGTGATTCATAGTTCTTTAACTCTTTATTTACTTTTTTTGGACTGATTTATTTAAATCACTGTTAGTCATTTCACTATGTCCAATACTCTGGTGAAAGGTAAAAATTAAAAAGACAAAATGAAAAGCAAGGGGCACTTGACTGGTTTGCCAAATGGTCAAATGCGATGCCACTGTGTTAAATGTAGAATTCCTGCAGAAGTCCAAAATTCCTGCAGGACAACAGTACCTCTTGTTCAGGAAATGTAGAGCTTTTTGCAGAAATGTCCCGGTGAGTGAAGAAGTTAAGGTTTACCTACACTGGATTTCCCCCATATGATCTTTATGACTAACATTTTCTGTTTCAATTTGTGGTACACCATTGATGCTTCTAAGGTAATTTCAACATTGTCCAGGTTAAGAGGTTTATTTGCATTCAAGTCGATGTCATGATTACCAAAACCCACAATATTACTCATTTGCTTTACTAAACAAAAGAGTGCCTGGTTGTGAATTAAGGCCACATAAGAAAGCCATAACTAGGAAAACATTGTGACACCCGAAGCATTAATCTTGACAATAGAGAAGCAGAATCATGCAATATTTACAAAGAGAAACTAATGAGCACATTACAGAAGCGCCGAAAAAAGAAAAAGAAACAGTGAAAAAGTTGACAACCAAAGAAAAAAGGAACATCAAAAAGAAAAATAAATCCACAATGAAGTTGCATGTACATGTTAAAAGAAATTCTGATATTAATCTCATCCCTGAAATCCAATTTTTCAATTCAAAATCTAGGAGCATAGACTATAACATAATAATTCATTTTGACTCAAGGTATCAGAACAACAGTTTATGACAGTTTCAAGACCATGTAACAAGCGGAGGTCTATCTCTTCCTGTGGGTCATTCTAAAAACGATTGGTTATTTGTTTGCAACTTTTGCTCCATGCACATATGCCTATCTGGAGGCCATTATTAATGATAAATACATACTTATATGGGGAAATCCCTTTGGTGCTGTATGCATATATCTGAAGGTTGTTATTGGTGAACGATTTATGGGGAGCAGTGTTCCAGACCATTGCTCAAATGATAGATGCAACCAAAGAATGATATAGACTTGCTTTTGCATGGAGCTGGAGGGCAAATGGTGCAATCTCACTTAAGGAGCTATTTGTGATGCATTGGGCAACACGAGTCACTAACTGTGAGATCAAGCCATATATCTTACAAGTGGTAAAGACCCAGGGGCTTTTAAGATAGCATGAATCAGGAATTAGGCCACAAGAGGCCAAGGATAGGAGTAGAGGATTGGGCCAGGATTGATGCCTGCAATGATGCCTGGTTCAGGCTGAATTGATGACTGGATTGATTTCTGCTTCTATAATGACATGTATCGCACACTTGCATGGCCCTTCCATGTCCCAAAGCTATTGGGGGTCAATAAGTCAGAGCATCAGTTGACTAGGGGGCATTATGGGGTAATAAGGCTCAAGAGTTTGGGGCAAAACTCATTACAAGGAGTCGAAGGGCTGCTGTAAGGGGTGGTGTTGAAGCCATTTTTGATTGTTACCCTGACAGAGACAGATTCCTGGAATCAATGTTGTGACAAAGTACAGGGTGACCCAAAAAAAGTTGACACTTTTGTAAATGAAATTTAGCAATGCACACTGCAGCTGAAAAGTACACAATCTTCATGAAATTACACACAGAGATTAACCTACATATTGACAAAACACTGCTAAATTGATTTTGTCCTAGTTGCAAATTTGACCTCAGAGTGACCCTTAATGTAACCTATATCCTTGAAATCTATGTCCTTCAAAGTTTTTGTCTGTTTCTCGCATAATTTTTTTTTAAAAGTCAGCTGATAGGTTGAATGTCTTAAAGGTAATGCCATTTATATTTGCCATTGTGATTTAGTCATATTGCGGGCAGTCAAGGCTTTGTAGGAACAGATTACTTCTGATCGAAATTTACCGAAATTTTGACTGACCACTTTTGAGATCCTGTACTGAGTTTAAACTGGCCGGAATGTGTATTTATGTTCAGAACATAGTTTTTGCACCTCTAGCTGTGATTTTATGTATTATTCATCCAGGTTGACTATATATTTTATCAGCTCCTTTATGTATAATGAAATATATGGCGGTCCGTCAACCACCAGGGTAGTAATTGCCCAAATTCCATTAATACAATGTGCATGGTCCTGAAACAACATTTTTTGGTTTTTGTAGTATGTCAACTACATTTCCTGTCAATATCATGACAAAACTTGGATTAAAGCATCCTCAGTGATTATCTACACAAGGTGAGATTGGTGGTACACAATGACCAATCAAGTCCTAACATCTTCATTTCATATGCCACAATTTCTGAGACAGACATAGAGCAATTCATTCCTAAGGAACAAGGCATATGTTAGGCCTCCATACTTCATTACAAGACACTTTTTGACTTTACTTTTCAAATATTTCCTGTTAATGTGAAATAATCTCTCCTAGACCTGGCTAATTATGCCCTGTGTGACTATTTGACATTATTCTAAGGGGTTCTGATGTTTACAGGACCACATTTTCCTGTGTCAAGCTTCTTTACATACCAGTCAACAAATTTCAATCAGTTTTTTATATCTCAGACCACTCATATAGACATTTTCAACAGCCTTATTCATGCATCCTCTTAAACCAGTCACAACAAAAATCAAGGACAACTCACACTTTGTTAAAGCAGCAAGGCTATGCAGGTATGTCTGTCGTTTTTGCCTTTCAAATGTAATGTGTTTATAATTACCAACAAAATGAGCCATAAATCAAAGTCCTGCGCAAAAGTTGATTATCTTATTACCACTCAAACGAGTGTCAACTTTTTTTTGGGTCACCCTGAAAAGCATGTTGTCATGTCTTGCCAATCAGCTAGGGAGTTCAACTTCACATAACTCCCTCAGCATGGAGCTAAAGCTGCCGAGTCTTCACCTTTGCAAGTGCATCCCTTTTTCTTACTCCCGTGGGGTATATTTGATTAGAAGTAAACCTTGTTTATGAATCCAAATTTATTAGTCTCATCTGAACAAAAGTTGGGATACTGCTCTGAAGTTTACAAATAACCTACTCCCTAATTGCAGATATCTGAACTGGCTTATGATGTCCTGAGTCAACAGCAATCTCATGTACACGTGTGAAATATTTCACGCTCTGGAATCTGCATGCTTGTACATGTAAAAGGTTTTTGAGCAAGCCCAGGACAAGCAAGATAACCATGAATGTATTTTCTGTGATTCTGATGCAAGCTAAAATGAAATGTGTTTCATTTGGGTGACATTTCTGTGCCAGATTAAGGAGATGCATGATTGGCAAAACCAACCATTAAATGTCAAGCGCCCTCCAATTCTCAACTAATCTTAAGCAATCCAATCAATAGTTGATAATGTCTGATGTCAGCTTGAATTGATTGCATAAAGTTTTCTGTACCACAAAATCGTCATGGGAATAATGGAATGCATCTTGTTGTCAAACAAATGATCTTTTTTTTTAAAGCTAAATTGTCTGAGAAATTCATGTGCTTTCTCAGGATGGTAAAATGATGCCTCACCAACTAAATCATAGAATAATTATGTTTCATTGAATTGAAGTTTTTTTGGTGGTGTCGGTAGCAGAAATAATTAAACCAATTGTGAAGCTAGTAGTAGTAATGCAAACCGGTTCTTCTTAAGATACAATACGTCAGCAGGGCCATATTGGTCACAGTAATTGGCCCACGGAGAAAATAGCCATGTATCTCTCTGTTGGAGATCAAAGGTTGACAAAGGAACATGTATTTTGTGAGGCCAATTTTGTAAAAAATTCAGTGGAAAGCAAGTTCAAAGTTCAAAGTAAAAAGCCTGAATGGCTGTCCAACCAGCCCTCACAATGTGCTTCTTTTTCACAGCGCTCCTGAATAAATTTCAAGATTAAAAAAATTCAACAAGAAAACCGAAAGTGCACGTTTATAGATGAGGGTCAGGAGATCATTTTAAGACAAAAACCAAAAAATTCCTTTGGGAAAATTTTGAGTTATATTCATTTTAAATTTTTTGTTTATCACACTCATATTTTCATGCTGAAATTGGGGCAAAGAAAGCTGTTAAAGACATTTAGGATGTTTAGGGAGGTTAATGTTGATGGTAAGACATTATTCTTTAATTTACATTACCATTGTATCAGTGTTAGATATGTTTAGACCAAAAATATTGTGCAGGGTGTGATAAACACATGTGACTGCATGTTATAGGAATTAACACACCTGCAAGTAAATTTGCAGCCTCTAAATATTGCCTCTGCTAATCCCTTTGAATGATTTATTGTATTCAGGCCTGTTTTAGCAAAATTAAATGTATATTACATGATAATATGAATATTTCATGCATTTTCGCATTACAGAAAAGTGTGTTTTTTGTTATCATATATGTCTGTGAGATTTTATTTATCAATATTTTCAAATTTCTGCAGATGCTGTAGTTAAAAGAACAATACCTTTACATAATAATCAGCTTATAGCCTATGTTCGATATCTTTTAAAGTGATTATTTGACCAATCATTGCTCAATTGTAGACCTTTGCTGTTGTTTGCACATGAGTTACTCTCTCTTTCAATGTCATTCAGTATAAATTGTCAAGCTATTTAGCATCTCACGTTCATATTATGATGGCTTGGATGAGTAAGTTAGTACCATACATTAAATGAGCTTTTTGTCCCAAAATTATCGCAAAAAATGCAGCCAGCAATAGTCATTAAGTCACTTCTTTGATCACAAAAAGTCACATTTTGGGTTGAGCTCTTACCATTTATGCAATGTTTATATGATATATAGAGGCAACTTATATAAATCACATTCACTCTTAGCAAGAATGATCCACACATTTAACTGGTTTGAAATGTCATATTTTGATGAAAAGCATTGCAAAATTCAAAAGCAAGGATAAATTAAATTCAAATCAAGCTAAAAGCAGGTGAAACATTCACAACAAACGATCAAATCAATTTACAGGGGCTACAAATTCACTTCTTTGATAAATATGCATCTGCATAGGTAGGTAGGTAGATATTCATTGTCGCACCGACCAAAGTACAAAAACATATACAATTAAGCACGGTCAAAACAGTGTAGAACATCAAAGCACATGTTTATCACACTCTGCACACTATTTTTAGCCAAAACATATATGACACAGATACAAGATAAGGATAAGGATAAGGATAAGGATATCTTTATTATAGTGACAAGTGACATTTTACAAAATAATAATACAAGTCGAAATAGAGATGAGTATACAAAATCACCCAGCCCCAATGGGCTTATTTGTCACTTTAAATAATTTACATTGAAAATACATACATAGGTGGCAGCACAAATATATTTTAAAAAAATAGCTGTTATTGATAAACACACTTTTTTTCGTATATAAAAGGCATTATTTATAAAGATGGCAGTAGTACAGTAGCTTAGCCCCAAAAAACCAATCGATTGTTCACTTTTATGGTAAAAGCACCAAATTTTGCATATAGGTACTTTTGAATATGCTCTTTCAGGAACAATGGAGTACCAGAAGATAGCTGGCCCGGAACGGCCGCCATCTTGGATTTAAAAATGGCCGCCAAAATTTTGCTATTTTCCCTTTATCTCAACCATTTCTGAAGATAGAAAGATGATATTTGGCCAAAACATGTATTTTAAGGCATATTTTGACATCACATTTACTTTGTGTAAATGCTTTGGCCATATGGCAGCCATGTTGGATTTAAAGATGGCCGCCATCATTTTTGCTATTTTCTCTTTATCTCGATCATTTCTGTAGATAGAATGATGAAATTTGGTCAAAACATGTATTTTGAGATATACTTTGATACTATAATCACTTTATGTTAATCATTCTGCCATAGTGGCGGCCATCTTGGATTTTAAAATGGCCACCGCTGTTTTGCTAAATTTTCTCTTTATCATGTTTATCTCAACTATTTTTAGAGATATAGAGATGATATTTGGCCAAGTCATGTATTTTATGATATATTTTGATATCATGAACACTTTGTGTCAATAATTTTGCCATAATGGTGGCCATGTTGGACTTAAAGATGGCCGCCACTATTTTGTCATTTTCGCTTTATCCCAACCGTTTCTGCAGACAGAAAGAATATATTTGGTCAAAACATCTATTTGTAGATATATTTTGATTTCATAATCACTTTGTGTTAATACTTCTGGCATGATAGTGGCCATCTTGGATATTAAAATGGCTGACACCACTTTTGCTATTCTAATTTTCCTAAGCTTGTTTATACTTGGCCAAAACATGTCTCATTGCTAAATTGTACAAATCAGTGCATTTTACATTAGTATCCATGTTTTCTATTCATAAAGGCTCATCTATGAATAAAGTCATTTTTGCCTTATAAATTATGATTTTTCTAATCTCAATAATTAATTGATTAGGCCATGCAAAGGCAGCCATGTTGAATAAAAATAATAGTAGTTAGAGTAATATATAGTATGGTGTAATACACATCTTCAATGAAAGCAAATTCTGTACATTCAGTGACAATTTCAGCCCTGAAAAAAGTGCATCATCAATGCATGATGCACATCATTGTGTTTGTTAATGCGGTTTTCCAAAAAAAAATCTGGTCAATTGTTACGATATTTAATTTGACTGCCTAAAAATATAGGCACAAAATGTACTAGATGGTCTGTTAACTGTACAGCATAGCTACCCAAGACGCTGTGATGCACACTTGAGGCGAACTTTGAGGCATTTGCAAAGATTTTCAACAATCTTCTTGAAGCCACCGCATAATGTATGTTAGACCATAACATGCCTTCCAAGCTTCGGCCAGATCTGTCCAATGTGGAGTCTAGCCTTGAAATTGGCATTTTAAGATATTGAAAGACGACAACATGTGCTAGCGTATTCTTTGTAAGAACCGTGGGCAAAAGCCTTTGCTTGGCCTCGTTTACCAACCGGACTTCAGTGCTCATGTCTTCGAGCAGTGAAGAACAGCAAAACACCCAATATGCCTGAAAACCACTTACAAGTATATTGAGTTTGTACCATACATACTAACCAAAAATAGCAACAACTGATGTTATATCTCTACACACAAACTAAGTTTCTCAAGCAGTAATTTCTCTACCTCTGCAAAACTGATGTTTTGTCACATCTGAAGCTGTGAAAAAACAGGAGTATCAGGAGTGATGTGGCTCTTACTTCGCTGATCAACTGCACCATCAAATGCAACCTCCAATTTCTCTCACTAGTACATAGCTTGTGGAAAAGGCAACTAACAACACAACTTCATCAGGATCCAAGGCACACACAGAGTACTGTAATCTGGTGATCCTGCCTTTCTGCATCATGTGCTTGGGCAGCATCAAGCGTGAATCTGCCTCCACTTGTGTTTATGGTTGAAACAAGAAAGACTATAGTCACCTACTTCCAGGCCTTTTGCAATCAGTCCTTTGTCACTAGAAGTGGCATATTATTGTTGTGCAGTACATAAATATTCATTAGCTTCTCAGACACAAACAGATATAGCTCTTTTTATCAACATCCCAGCATGGTTTATTCCTTTAAAGCTGTCAGGAACAAGAAATTAGGTCTTACTCTTTGGTCAGTCTTAATCTTGCTTTATATTGCCATGGTTTTAATACACCCCCTGACGAAAGAGCTGTTGATTCGCATTGGTTCTCATTTGAAAATAACATGCGCAGATCATCCTTGCCAGACTCACATGCAGTAAAAAGACAAGAAAATATCTGGTCTCTCTTGGATGCATCCAGTGGCAAGGATGATTTCACATTTTTTCTGCGAGAGGATTAATTAGCAGGACAATTAGTTTATGTATTTTAGAAACCTATGACCTACAATGTCTCTCACCGGAGTCCATAGATGATCTTACAACCGGCATGATTTGCCCATGTCTTCAAACACAGCCATCAGAGACATCCGGAACAAAGAGAGTCTCAAATAAACAGACTCCTGATCGTGATTGTGACCAGATCTTAAGCATACGGACAGCGCCTCAGATTTATAAATTGACCTTAAGACTTCCATACCTATGGCTGTCCATTTTGAAATGCTGATATATCGTCAAGAAGTCTGTGGCATCTCTATAATTTTTCACAAACTTGTTAGATTGCTCATGTGATTGGTCAAGGTCCGTCACTGAAAATATATCTGACGATATGTTAAGTACTAAATGACCTTCCCTAAAGATTACTTTGTTGCAGAGAGGTGGAATCCCTGGGTGACTATCTGGAATAATGCAAACAAACTTTCAAGAAACAAGCCAGTCAAGAGAATCAATATCAATTGAAAGTCTCCTTCCCTCTGTGTCGTGAAGAACTGATGTTAAAGCATTAAAAATTCTAAAACCATATCAGAGCAATAGAACAGAGTAGGTCATCTCTGCCATCATATGCCTATGATAATTTATCTGAGAATTAAAATACTCGCATCATAAACTACTAGAAATGGTTGTTGTCATCTTTGAGTTCAATTACTAATACAAAATGATTGTGATATCAAAATATAACTTAAAATACATGTTTTGGCCAAGTACAAATTCTCTATCTCCAGAAATGGTCAAGCTAAGGAAAAATAGAATTGCAAAAGTGTTGGCAGCCATTTTAAAATCCAAGATGGCCACTACTATGGAAAAATATTAACAAAAAATGATTATGATATCAAAATATATCTAAAAATGCATGTTTTGACCAAATATAATCTTTCTATCTGCAGAAACAGTCGGGATAAAGCCAAATAACAAAAATGGTGGCGGCCATCTTTAAATCCAACATGGCCACCATTATGGCAAAATTATTGACACAAAGTGTTCATGATATCAAAATATATCATAAAATACATGACTTGGCCAAATATCATCTCTATATCTCTAAAAATAGTTGAGATAAAGAGAAAATTTAGCAAAACAGCGGTGGCCATTTAAAAATCCAAGATGGCCGCCACTATGGTGGAATAATTAACATAAACTGATTATAATATCAAAATATGTCTTAAAATACATGTTTTGACCAAATTTCATCATTCTATCTACAGAAATGGTCGAGATAAAGAGAAAATATCAAAAATGATGGCGGCCATCTTTAAATCCAACATGGCTGCCATATGGCCGACGTATTTACACAAAGTGAATATGATGTCGAAATATACCTTTAATTACATGTTTTGGCCAAATATCATCTCTCTATCTTCAGAAATGGTTGAGATAAAGGGAAAATAGCAATATTTGGCGGCCATTTTTAAATCCAAGATGGCGGCCGTTCCGGGCCAGATATCTTTTGGTACTCCATTGTTAAATAATAATAATAATAATAATAGGCATTTGTATAGCGCTAATTCCAGTAAACTGCTCTCTTGTTTCTGAAAGAGCATACTCAATAGTACCTATATGCAAAATTTGGTGCTTTTACCATAAAAGTGAACAATTATATGCTAAGCTACTGCACTACAGTATATTTCTGACAGTCATCATCATTAAGAAACATAAATTTGTCTATATCATCAAAATCTTTGAATTCTGGGTATATTGCAGTTATCTTTGTATAAAGTTTCTTTCTTTCAGTTTCATATTTTGGGCATTCACATAGAAAGTGGAATTCATCTTCTATCAGTTGACTATTACAGATTTTACATGTTCTATTATTAAGGTTTACATTTGAAAATCTACCTGTTTCTATTGCAAGAGGTAATATTCCTGATCTAAATTGAGCATACGTCGATCTTTGTGATTTATTTTAATTGCACAATACATAGGGTTCTGGTTTTAAGTCGTATTTGAATAAATTGTAATAGCGAAGTTTAATTTTCTGATGTCTACTTTGATTCCAGGAGGCAATTTGGTTGTTTGTTAATTCAATTTTGCATTGTTCAATGTCTAATAGGGGTAAGTTATCATTTATAAGATGGATTCGCTTCAATTTATTCAATTCCGTAAACCAGTTGTAACATAAAATTCGATTATTTATATTGTACCACAGTATATTGTTCGGCAACCGATCATTTGACATTACCAAGCGATTCCATAAAATTATCATATTTAATTGAGCTCTTACTAGACAACTTGTCCAACCCATGTCACCCTCCATAGCAGCCAGGGGACAAAACTTGTGCACACCTAGAAAATATCTGATAGCTCGATTTTGTACATCTTGAATGCATTTTTGCATTTTAAAACCCCAGACAGCTGAAGAGTAATCAAGAATGGGGGTAACTCCTGTTTGATATAGTTTGGAATAGACCGAAAAAGATACATTTTTGATGTTGTATATTTTGTGTCGTATAGCGCCAAGTGCTCTTGTCCCTGCAGCTGCCAAGTGTGTGGCTGAATTCTGAAAGTTCAAGAATTCATCCAGGTAAAGACCAAGGTATCGATATTCAGATACAATATTCAGTGGCTTCTCTCCACATTTAAACAAAAACTGTGTTTTTGGACAAGCTGAATTTCGGAAATGTACAATATTTGACTTTGCTTCATTTATGTCTAATTTCCACATATTAATAAATAATCTAACATGTGTTGCAAACCAACTTCTGATTCAGACAAGAGTATAATGTCGTCTGCATATAGCAGTATACTTATTTTAGAATCTCCTAAATTTACACCATAATTCATATCTTTAATTCCAGTGGCTAGATCATTTATAAAAAAGCTAAATAAGGTTGACGAGATACAATCTCCTTGTCTCACACCACAAGTGATATCAAAGTATTCTGTGAAAGTGTTATTAATCTTTATACAAGACTTTGAATTTATTAATAGAGATTTAATTGCAAAATACATCTTTCCATTTATATCAAATTTCGAAATCAGTTTATATAGTGAGAAATCTCTGTTTACCCAGTCAAATGCTTTTTGGAAGTCTATAAATGCTGCAAAAATACTTTGTTTCATATTAATGTTGTTTGTTATCATTGAAGTGAGGACGAAAATACAATTATCATGTAAATTGAACAATGCTGTCTTACCATCTGCACCTGTCTCTCCAAACATGATAAATGACTTACACAACTTTCCGTGCCCTTGTATCACCAAGAAAATATGAGTGTGATAAACCAAAAATTTAAAATGACGATAACTCAAAATTTTCCCAACAGAATTTTTCGGTTTTTGTTTTAAAAGTTCTCCTGACCCTGCTCTATAAGGGCACTTTCGGTTTTCTTGTTGAATTTTTTTAATCTTGAAATTTATTCAAGAGCGCTGTGCTTTTATTCATTATCCTACAACATACATGTATAAAAAACTATGAAGGTGCCTATCTTTCGCCCATTTTGATGCCAATTCCAATTATCCATAACTCTAATGTAAACACAAGGAATCACAATTTCCTGCATTTCAATCCTTGACAAATGATTGGCGAATTTGAGGTAGTAGCCTTGTTACCAAAATATAATCAGCCACATGTGCAGAGGCAGTCCAACGGAGAGGACTAAATCAGGAATGTTTGCTTTTGGTCTGTATACCTGGACAGGAACAAGTTCATGCAATTGTTCTAGAAGTCGTAAGTAATGCCCCAAGTTGCTATGACCACTATTATTGGCTGTTCCTCGCGTAAATACTGAAAAACAGAAATGGGTTTGAAATGAGATTAAATATTTTTGCAAGTGAAAATACGAGCCCAATGAAATAACCCCAGACAATTTATCACAGTCTTCTTCAAAGAACTGATCCTCATCTCACTCAATTTTGCTTGTATTGTATTTCAATTTTCGGTCGAAGCTGCAAAAAAAGTCTGTTAGACTGATAAGTCATTCCAAGTTTAATGCTCACACTAACCCTTTGTTTAAGTCCCTTAAGTTAACCTCCTTAAAATTAGTGATATATACCTGTTACAATTGTATAAATTCATCTTCAAATTAGAGAACAAAATTCTTCCTACATACTTCATTAATCACATGTTTATATGCAACAGTCTCCTATCCAGAGGCTAGATTAGCAGTTCACAAACTAGCTCAGAAATTAATTGGCATTCTAGATGCTGTTTAATATAAAATCTAACAGTTAAATACAGGACAAAAGGCCCCAATCATCTATCCATCCATATTTGTGTTAAAATGGTGAGTTTCAGAACAAAGGAAATATTTTTGACAAATTGAGTTTTCATTATTGTTATTATACAGCCATACTCACAGAGAATAAAGTCTGTCCTACACCAAAAATGTGTTAAGTGACCAATTTAGTCGATTCACTTTATCAGTGAAAGTGGCTCTCAGTGTCAGGTAGTTCTGATTTAAAGTGCTTGCTCATTATTATTACGCCTCACCCCACCTTGGTAGGAGGAGGTATCATGTTGTTAGTTGACAGGTTCTGTATTATATTGCCTCATATCAGGGGCATCAGTGTAATTTTAAAGTGTTGAAGAAAATGGGTGTTACTTGTGACCTCTCTGTGAGATCTCATATTGACACCATGATTTGTGAGATCACTGTGACCTCACAGTGAGCCCACATTTTGACCTCAGTATGTGAGATTTCTGAGAGCTCTGCATGAGGTAGCAATGCATGAGGTCACAAGGTATGAGGTCACTGTGATGTCTTGATGACACCCTCCAGCATGACATCACCATGTGAGTTTTTTGTGATCTCACAGTGAGTAATGTGCAGACTCAAATGTTGACTGGGAAGGCTGCCGCATACCCTATTATTAGTTCAGGGATGTGCAGGGTCTTTCAGTTGCCTCAGTATAGATCACTAAGTACAGCCTTAGACAGGAGCTATTAATAGTTCATAGAGCTCTTGGATGTTGCAAACTGCCCTTGCCTAGGCTCTATCCCAAGAAAGCAGAGCCCACTCAGCGGAGCAAACGCACTTACTGACTGAGCTAGTTCTCCTGACAAAAAATATAATCCAAGAGGATGGGCAGACAAGCAAGTATCTTGTGTTTGTACATCAGTTCTATCTTTGGATTCAATCAAAATGACTTCCTTTCACAAAGACTGTCCATTTGCTAATGCTCTTTGAAGGTAAACTTTCTCTTAACTTTTTTCAACTTTACTCTAATAAATCATGTGTGCCCTGTAACTTAATCTTAACTAAAAAAGGACACGATTCAGAAACTTGTGTCATTGTTAGATATCACTACTAATACCAGCATGACCACAGACGTTATATGGCTAAACCATTTGATGCATTGAAAAGATGACTTTGTTCGAGTCATTCAACATGATCCACAAAAAATAATATTAAATCCTTTGATGCCAAGATATATGCTTCGTGAATTGTGGCTTTCCTTTTATAACAATGAAGCCAATGCGAAACACCAAATTCCTTTTGTGATGACCACAAAGTTTAGAAATGGAAATTAATATTGACGCTGAAGCTATAAAACAGATATTTCCATCAGAAGTTTTCCATTCCTCTGGGACACCTGAAGAGTTCAAGGCACTTTTCGACATTAAATTGTTGCAGAATGATAATCTTCAAACGAGAGGTATTGGTCCGGACATTGCTTATCTTCCACAATGTTCAAGCTCAAGTCACAACAGCTGGTAAGAAATCTTTCAATACAATCAGATTATTAAATAGTTACTCACACGTGCCTCTCACAATTTCACAGCAACAAATAAGAAATGTCTCAATTCGATCATACTGTTATATTGTTAAGTATTTATTCACACATGACTCACAATTAATACAACAAATAAGAAATGTCTCAATGCAATCATATTGTTATATTGTTAAGTATTTATTCACACATGACTCACAATTAAAGCCTTTCACTTTGATAAAGTAAAAATGATGACCAGAATTAGAGTGGACTGTGGCACTGTGAAAATGGCACTTCGTGTGTTATCAAGCTGATGATTTGTCATGATCAAACCCAATACTTTCAATGTTAATTTTTATTGAAAAGAGACTTATCCCTCTAGTTGATGACAGCCAAACGAAAGGATCATGCATTTGATTTTCAATCCAAAATCAGTTATGGCAAGTCAAATATATTACTGGATTTTCAACTTACATACAACGTTTCATCTGCAACCTGCCGACTTCATCAGGTGAATGGCAAAATCAAGGATGTTTCATTTTTTTATGTAACTGTTGGTGTCAGTGAAAACTGAGAAATTTGAAGGTCCAAACTGTGTTTCTACCAACAATACACCAGACAAGTTAAAAGACAGGTGGGTTAAAAACCTTTCCAACCACACCTTAAGTGGACCAAAACATCAAGTATTGTCTAGAGGCCTAAACTTTGCCGTAACACCAAGCTCATTACCTGTAAAGCCCCTTTCACACATTCCCGGTTTTGCCGTGACAGCACTGCCGACAGCAAGATATCCAGGATCCACCGCCGTCCGCCGATAATCCGCCACTGGCCGCCGGCAACTCCTCCATGTTTTACAGCTTACCGTCAACTTCGGGGAATGAGGGCGATGTCCGGGGCGAAATCAAACATGTTTGATTTCTCCCCAGGCAGCCACGGCAAAGAATTAGCCGTAGAAATACTACGTAATTACGCTGTATTGTCTTGATTGAAACGTTTAACTTTAAGTACAGCCCTTAATATCGTCGGATTTCCTTGAACATTTCCAAGGGTGAAACTTGTCAAGCCGCCGACATTACTGCATGTCCCCGTTCATTACTGTGACATTACTGCATGTCTCCGTCCATGAAAACTTCATGAACAGCCAGAAAATGCTGGATTCCAACGAAAAAATCAAAGGATTTCCGTAGTTTTGCCGCAGTTTTTTCAAGGTATGCCGTTGATTCCTCAAGGTAAAACCCGGCAGTTAATGCCAGCCAGCTACGGCAATACCACAGCAAATCCGGCCATGTGTGAAAGGGAATTAACTGAGATCAAAACAGCCAAAGAAGCAGCCATAAGACAAGCCAAGCTAAATAAAGCATCTGCTAGTGAGCTCAGCCATGATGTATGTAACATCATTCAACAAACAAAGCCTCTGAAGCAAAACATCTCGAAAGAAGAACACAAAGCCATCAGAGACCTTTCCAATGATAAAAGCATTGTTATTGTTCCTGCAGACAAAGGTCGATGCACTGGGGTACTCAATGAGCAAGACTATGACAGTAAATGTAATGATTTACTGAAGGATCAAAAGACACACAAGAAAATTGGATACAATCAAACAAGTGGATACAGGCAAAAGTTGACCAGTGCTAAAACTCTCTCCACCAGAAGAAGATCATTGATGACACACTGAAATGGGCCCTTACTCCACCAACACAGCCAAAAGTTCCAGCATTTTATGGACTCCCGAAAATTCACAAGCCGGATCCAATACCAGTCAGACCTACTGTGAGCAGCATTGGCTCAGTTACTTACAACTGTGCCAAGTACTTGCAAAAATACTGTCACCTTTAACCGGGAGAAGTGAACATCATATAAACAACGTCAAACAGTTCATAGAAAAATCGGACAAGAGACTTTGCAAGATGATGAAGTGATAACATCGTATGATGTTAGCGCACTGTTTACTGCAGTCCCTCCCAAGGATACATACTTCTCTTACAAGGGCTGCTACTTCATCCAACAACATGGTTGATAGATGGGACCTCCAGTGTCATCAAATATTGCAAATCTGTGCATGGAAGACTTTGAGAGAAAAGCACTGACATCATATACAGGCACACACCAATACTCTGGCTGAGGTATGTTGATGATACCTTTGTCATCATTAAGAAACAAGATCTTCTCTCATTCTTCAACCATATTGATCAACAGCATAGATGCAAACATAAAGTTCACCCAAGAGGAAAGTGACGACTACACCCTCCCCTTCCTGGATTGTCTGGTGCAGGTCAAGGTGAACAGACTACACACCAAGGTGTATCACAAAGCCACTCACACTGATCAGTACCTGGCATTTGACTCAAACCATCCTTTGATACACAAGCTAGGTGTCATCAGAACGCTCCAGTACAGAGCCAACTCCATTGTCAGTGACCCGAATGAGCTAAACAAGGAACACCATCATATAAAGAAAGCCTTGCAACACAACGGCTACCCTGAATGGGCCTTTCTCAAAGTCCAGCGACGTGCAACAAGTAAACCAGCGCAACAAGAAGTGCAGCAGAAAACGGGAAAGTTCACCAACATCACTATCCCATACATAAGAGGAACCTTGGAGAGACTACAAATACTTTTAAGAAACAGAGAATCAACATCACCCTAAAGCCAGTCAACAACCTGCGTGGAAAACTTGTTAAGGTAAAGGACAAGTCCCCAAAAGACACACAGTCTAACCTCATCTACCAGTTCAACTGCCAACAAGACAACTGCAATGCAAAGTACATTGGGGAAACGAAACAGGCTTTGAAGACAAGAGTGAGCCAGCACAGGAGACCCAGCAGTGGTGATACGTATGACTCTGCCATCTACAGCCACAGACAAGCAAGTGGACACAAAGTGGATATCACCGACTTCAGGGTACTGGATAGGGAGGAGGATTGGTTTATAAGAGGGGTAAAGGAAGACCAACACTGAATAAGACAGGAGGATTGCGGTTCAAACTGCCACACACCTAGAGCCCGGAGCCGCCGCCATATCAAGCCGCCGTCAGTCATGTCAAGCTGAAGTCAAGTCAAGCCATGATCAGTCCCAGCCGCCACTGACTGCTTATAGTCTAGTCGCCGCCACTTAGAACCCCATTGAACAGCTTAGGTAATTAACAATTATCTACAGAAGCAGCCCAATAATGATAATTGCAATTCTGGAAGTTCTTAAGCTTTGGTTCACCCTCAGTTTACTTAATTGCAATTGAGGAACAACACTTTGGTTAAGCCAGAAGGAGTCAAAGCTGATTGCAACTTGAAAAATATAAATTTGATTGACAGTCTTTTATTGTAGGTTTTGTTCTAGGTATTAGCCATTGACATGTAATGTTGTCAGGTTAAGGCAGCTTAAGTCATAATTTGATGAATTTTGCATTTTACCTTTTTTTAATACGAGGTAGTTTGTTGAATGCATTTTAAACAGTATGGCCTGTGCTTTGATGTCTACAGCTGTGAAGAAAATTAAGTTACTAGGTCCACTTCGTTGAATTTATAAATTGGTAAAATAGATTATTTCATGTTTCTGCTTTTTTTTTCAGTATTGCTCTTACGTAGAGAAGCTAATAAAAAAAAAGTTATTTCATCTCAGTTTTTGGTAGTATCTGAAATTGAACCAGCTTCCTAGCTGTGCTTGTTCACTGGAGGACTGGAGGATTTGCAACTCTCAAAGTAAAGATAAGACAAGTTTAGACAAGTTTTCTAACAGTTACAGCTTAAGAATGGCGAGTGCTTACATTCAGCTGCTTGGAGATATCAGTGCTGTCACTACAGGCACAATCTTTCCCATTGAACTGAACTGTCAATTTCCCATTGGCTGGCTTTGAACCTAACTAATATGTGATATAACTCATCGACTTTACTCATAAAATGACAAGTAAGGGTAAGGAATATGACTCCAAGTGCCAATTAAGTTATTGATAATAAAATAGCAAGGATATGACCTCACAAGGATAATTTTGGTATGTTTGAAGCATTTGTAAATTAGCGGATTTAGGTTTTAAGTCGATTAAGTTGGTTGAGTCAAGTTATGACACACTAAAGTCATGGCTAATGTCCAAGTCATGGAAGTCTTTCAAGTCGAGTCACTAAGCACTCACACCCCTGGGACCGGGCTCTTCAAATTTCTCACAGTTTTCACTGACACCAACAGTTACATCAAACAATGAAACATCCTTGATTTTGCCATTCACCTGATGAAGTCTGCAGGTTGCAGATGAAACGTTGTATGTAAGTTGAAAATCCAGTATTATATTTATAATTCACATATCTAAGAAATGTCTCAGTACAATCATATTATTTAAATAGTAGTTATTCGGATGTGCATTGTAAAATTACTCATCTAGTAGTTCTAAATATTTCTAATATGTTTTTTCATTCACATTAAGTTTTATTTTCACTTGGCATAGAGTGGGTCGGGGCAAGAAGCCCGGGTTAGGTGAGAAGCCCCCCAAGGGTTATTTCTAAACTTACATTTTTGGTGCTTTTTCTTATTGATAGGATTGAAGCTAAAGGCTTTTCAGGTGACGTCACAAATTTTCAAGTCATTCAGCACCAAACCATAGTCGTAATTAAAGAAACAAAAAAAGGTGCATGGTTTTTGTAACTTCGATTAATTCTTTGAAAGACATTGTCAGAAATAACTTTTGAATTTTATAACAAATATGATGGACATCTGTATTGCTTTACTTTATGACCATCACATAAATATGATTTGGATCATGTTTTTTGCATTTTAGCTCAAAATATAGAGGTCAAATTAAAATATGTGGGTTTGGGGCGAGAGGCCCCACATGGTATGGGGCATGGGGCCCCCTTCACTGAGGCCTCGAAGCTGCTTCAGGAACCATTTGATAATGTGTACTTTACCTTAAATCTTGATGGAATAGCTAATTGAAATAGAAAAAATTTTGGCCGAAATTGAAAAAGGGCAAAAAATATTAAAAAATAAATGTATGAACAGAAAAATTCTGAAATTCAGAAAAAGTGAATAGAATGTCTTAAAAATGATAGAAGAACCCCAAGAAATAACTTTCAAGCTGAATGCACTCGCAAAAAAAATTTCCATAGGATTATAATAGGGGGGCTTCTTGCCCGATGGGTGGGGTAAGAAGGCCATTTTAATTTTTTTACAAAAAGGGTCGTAACTCCTTTATTAAAATTGGTAGACATTCGTTTCACTAGTTATAAGTAGAGTTAAGTGATACCTTCCTGACAGCATAAACATTCAAATAATCGACCACAAAAAGTAGGTCAAATCGCTCCTCGAAGTTAAGGGGGGCTGCATGCCCCGCGCTACTCTATTTCTATTCTCACCAGCATGGTGGTGATTTCAGCACCATCTGAAGTCTTAATTGTCAAAAGGTTGGGTGAGAAGAACCAGAACACTCAAGGAAAAATTAACAAGTTTACAGTATTTACACTGTACAAATTTACAAATTATTCAATCAAGATTTAATAAGAAGCATTCCTCTGCTCCTGCACTGCAAATTATAACACTTAATATCCCCTCAACTCTGGAGGTCAGAAAAGTCCCTTTTGATAAATAACTTAAATTGTCTTTTTTTAAAAGTTAAAATTATTGTCTTTTATGTTAACACCGTTCCTGTTCGTGAATCGATCACAGTAGGCAAAGGCTTCCTCAGAATGAGTTGATAAAATCCGAATCCTTCTGGTTGTCTTCGATGAAACGATTCCAGAAGCGGAAGAAATGTGTCCTGGCACACGGGTAACTGGTTGTATTTGTTACCATCTTCTCATGTTGCCAGGGTCACAAGTTGACAATCAGCTTCCACACCACACTACAATGTTGAAATATAACAAACTGGAATAATAATAGGCCTAGTTTAAACTCCATGAAAATTAAATACATTAATTTTATCAGAAGAACCCATAAACCTAATCAAGAGGGTAACCCGTTATGAGAAATTGGGCATATACCATTAAAGCAATTTTAAAATGTGAACTTCAAGATGGTCCGCCACATGTTCAAAGTCAAATGTCAAAGTCAGACATTCCAAATGCTACCATTAAATTTAACAAAACTCAAATTAAATCAATTGCACAGTGTAATTTCATATTGTAGAACATACCAATAAAGCCAATGTACTGACATTCCAAATGCTACCATTAAATTTAACAAAACTCAAATTAAATCAATTGCACAGTGTAATTTCATATTGTAGAACATACCAATAAAGCCAATGTACTGGGCTTATATAAATACCTTGTAAATTACTTGAAGCACAGCTCGAACACTAACGGCTAAGAAAATTGAAAATGTACTTACTAGAAATTTGATGAATGGGAACCTCTGAAGAAGGCCACTGAACAGCACCAAGGCTAGGATAAGAGTGACACACTGATTCAGTCCAGGTCAATCAGCCCAACTTTTAAACCAGTCAAAATTAACTTCACATAGTATGTCATCAAGTTAAGCAACCAGCAAATCAGTACACAGCTTTGTGAGTGACCATGAAAGTCAATCTTATAATAACCCAGCTTCGTTGACTACAGAAAAATGGCCTTGGTTGCCAAGGACTTTGTTGCCATTTTTCTCTGTCCCTTTCACTCCCAATGACCAACTATTGCTATCCAGCTCATTCCACAACCTTCTAACACGTCCCAGGTGGGTTCACTCTTACCTCATTTTCAAAATATTCATGTAGGAATCATTCCAAAATTTCAAATGTCATGTTTATTTCCATGTAAACAAACAAACATGCACTTTCAGAATATCTCACAAGAGGGCAGGGTTGTGCCATTTCCAAACTTGATCCTCCTTTTGGATTATTTTGGAACTTCACAACGTAAAATTGGTATTCACTCAAGGTTAGGACCCCTCTCCTACAAGTGGGAGTCAATGCCCCTTACTGCAGATGGGGGTAAGTGCCTCCTCCTGCCAGTGAGGGTCAGTGCCCCCCTTCCAGAGGGTTCAGCACCTAATCAAAGCCAGGATCAGTGCCCCTCTCCTACAAGTGAGAGTCACCGCCCTTCCCGCAGATGGGGGTCAGTGCCCCCCTCCTGCCAATGCGGGTCAGTGTCACCCCCTTCCAGAGGGTTCAACACCTAAAAGTCAGGGTGGTGCCCCTCTCCTACAAGTGGGAGTCAGTGCCCCCCCTGCAGATGGGGGGTCAGCACCCCTCCTACCAATGGGGGGTCAGTGCCCCCCTTCTAGAGGGTTCAACCTACTCAAAGTTAGGGTCAGTGCCCTCCTTCTACAAGTCTTCCTCCTAAAGGTCGCTATCAATGCCCTCAAATACCTTTTAAAGAATTCTTATTCATTGCATAAGTTCAAATGTGTAGGTCTACAAACGTACACAGGGCTATAGTATATCACATTCCAACTCCCGTTCGTAGAACGGGTATTACGATAGTAGAGCATAAAACAGGTAGGAATTTCAACCTGACCATCTTAGCTTCAAACAACACTATACAAACACATCAGAACAGCTGATAATCATCAGCAATGCAGTGCCATAAGAATTCTGTTAATAAAAATTTATCTGAAACTGAATTATAAGTAACATGAAAAGGAAAAATCCCGTATATAAATAAAAGTCATCCCAAAGTTATTTGCAGTTATTTTATTACTCATCCAAAACCATTAAAAATTAAAACACATCCCCCAATAACGCTATGTAATTAATGTAATTAGCTATGTAATTAATGTAATTAGTATGTTCTTTCATTATGAACCTCCAAAATATATACACATTTAAAATGTCACATTAACTCAATTTTCCAGATTGTGACATTAATCATCCTCTTTCTTTTTCCGTTGCAAATATTCAGGTCCTCCACTTCCCAAAGAGCAGCAGGCATTTCAAAACAACAATGACACAGCCTCTTTGCGAACTGCATCATCAAAAAAGTTTAATGTTACATGGAAGTACTGCGAACGGAGAAGTTGTCGAAATTCATGTAATGTTGATGATTATGGTTTGATTCTGTTTGAGTGGTGTTCATGCAAGGATGATTGCTTTAAGAAAGGCTCATGTTGCTATGATTTCTTCATATTCTGTTTGAAACACACCAAGCTTAACAAAAACATTTTCCTGGGGAGATCTAAGTATGAACTTGAACAATTAAGGAGACTGCCACCCAGTAAGGCAGATTTCATGGTTCATTTCGCACTGGCTGTTGATCTCAATGTTGCTAAGGAAAGTCTGAACGACAACGAAGAATGCATTCTGCTAGGTGACCGGCATACTTACTCACGGGTCACTAATCGCTGTGCATGGAATTACACTAATAGCTACCACTGTGAGTCTGGTGGAAATTTTTTGGTTGCTGCAATTGGAAAGAGAGATTTATCAGATAGATTTCAAGTCAAACTTTTTAGTAATTACCATTGTGCGATTTGCAACGGGGTAGATAGGAGTATGATCTATCCAATAAAACATCGACATACATGCAGCCCGAGCATTATTCAATTTCTAATGAGAAAAACCATTCAGATGACACTGAGTAACTCAAATGTATTATTGAAAAGATATTGTTCGCTGACCTTATATGTTTCTACAAACGGCTCTTATATCCCTCATAGTGATTTAATTCGCTCAAATTTATGCTTCGCTAATATCCACCAAACTGACACTTCAGCAGCCATAATCTACAGGGCCATGTGCAACATGTATTTATCTTATATTGAAATTTATAACAAATTATACAAAAATAGTTTTTGTGCCACATTAGAAGGAATTGAGCTAACCCTAACCAACTATACTTGTCAACAATCTTCAGAGGCTTTGATACACGAATCACTAACAATTTTGATGAACTTTGATGGAACTCCAAGTAGTATTTTGAGAGGTAGCAGAACTTTTTGCAATGTAATTGGACACTTTTGTCACAGACCACAATATTGCTCTTCTAATCAGATCAGCTTTGCCCATAAATGCTTAGATAATATTATGCATTTGCCAGAAATTCAAACGAAACCACAGAAGGGCGTTTTAATGATTAAGGAGGGACGCAGAAACAACAGCATAAAATGCACTGACCCTCAGAACGACTTCCAGTACTTATGCATTGCGGACCCATATGCATTGCGGATCCATAATGATATATTATATTTGAGAAACAGTTCTTCCCCTCTCAACATTACAGACAGCCATCTTGATGGGTTTGAAATTGAGTTTCTGCCAGTAGATTTCGAGTCATACAAAAATGGATGCACATTGAACTTGGGCAAATTATTTGAAGTCCCACTTCAAGAAATGTTGTGGGATGGACCTCTCGGGGCTGCAACTCATACCAGGACAGGGTACTTTTTCTTTCCGGAAGAAATTCATTGGACACTGAGTTATTCCTCCAAAAATGGAGTGGATGGACAACTAACTGTGTGTTATACCCATCTTCAAATGTGTGACAAGTCAATTCTACAAAAGAGTCTCTTTGAAATAGTGAATGGTTCATTGTTTGTTAAGAAATTCGACAAAGTATTTGCCCCTCATGAATTTGCAATTGTCTCCGATGGACGTGCAGTTGTTTGTCATTTTGAAGACCAAAGTTCTAATTTACTGGAACTGATAACATTGAGTGGTACGATATTGTCCGTCAGTTCATTGGTGGTTACCTTTGCAATTTACCTTCTGAACAAAGATCTTCGCACAGTACCTGGAAAAATGATGATGAGCTACATTGCAGCTCTTGCATGTGGTCAGACCCTGCTTCAGTGCAACTCATATCTTTTAGACTACCCATTTGCATGTAAGATCATTGCTATGACGTTGCACTATGTCTGGCTGTCAACTTTCACATGGCTTAACACCATGGCATACAGGATGCAGAAGACTTTCACAGACATGTCGTTAATCAATTCAAGTGATAATTCATCCGCTGGGCTTTGCAGATATGCTGCCTATGCCTGGCTGGCTCCTCTTTTTATTGTCGTTCCATGCTTATGCTGCGACCTTCTTGGCACCAAATGGTTTAAATATGGTGACGATCATCACTGCTGGATATCCAATGCTTCACCATATGTGTTACTTTATACATTTGTAGGACCTGTCATCCTGCTGGTTCTTGTAAATATATTTTTTCTGGTCCGATGTGTCATTGCATTGTATTCAACTCTATCTGACATTCAGAGAGTATTGCAAACTGAACAAAGACAAATATTCAGAGTGTATTTTAGTCTATTTCTGCTCTCTGGATCTACGTGGTTTCTAGGCCTTCTTCCAGAGATCACAGGCATTGAATGTTTTTGGTACCCTTTTGTCATCGTCAATGTTTTACAAGGTGTATTTGTATTCCTTTGCTTTGGCTTGGGAAAACTAAAGTGTCAGTGGTTTACTACAGGGGCAGTCCCTACATCGCGACAAACTTCAGTCCGAACAATAATGACATAGGGTAAGCTTCTTTGAGTCGGACACTTATATTCTGTACATTTTAAAAAGTTATATATTGCTTGGCCTATGGGTTATTGAATGTAAATCAGGGCCTCAAGTTAAAGGTTTTTACTAAATCTAACAGAAAATTTACAATTGGGAAGTCACAAGAACTAAATTAGTGGCTAAATTTCTGAAATAAAAAATAACGCATGAGTTCCATAAACATTGTCTCCAGGCTGTGTTGGCTTATATGGAGCCTCATGGGAATTTAAGTGTTTTTCACTCAACATCTGTTTCTGTGCACGAATACAGTGTATTGGTATTCAAAAAGTGACGAAAGAATCTGAGTGCTTTTTGTATCTGCAAGGTTGAAATGGTGCATTACTGTGACATTAAACATATTTATCATGTCTATACAGTATACATAGTATACAAACCAGGCAGAAGGAATTGTATGAGTTCTAAGCAATTTCAAGTCTGCATTAGGTCTTGTAAAGTATCCAATGATTCTGTTTCGGATCCCCAACAACAAAGTCGCCATTTACCATGTGGCACCTGCTTCAGCAAAAAGCAATTCTAATGTTGGTTGTCCTGTCATATAGTGTGAAGTATGGTATGGAAGTGTTACAGAAGGACTCAGTGGCGGATACAGGGGGGGGGCCCAGGGGGCTCCGGGCCCCCCTAGACCACCAAGATTAATAGTAGCATTTTGAAGAAAAATTGCGATAACACATCCTGCGAATGCCGAAACACGTCCGGGCCCCCCTAGACTATCGTGTCTGGATCCGCCACTGAAGGTGATGCCCCGTATTGGGAGACAGCTCCACCTTAGTTTCCCTTCAGTGTCATGATCTCATTTCCTCTAAGTACTGCCAACACCAGCTGTGGTAATCATACTAGCTGCCAAAATAATTTATTGTCATCAGCTTTACTTGACTACAGCAGTTGTCATTTATTTTGAAAGTCATAATCAGAAATATACCACCATGGCTTTACTTAAATCACAAATAAGTATGTTAATTTTGTAGAATGGTGAATTGTGTCAAAGTGCTTTTGTTTTTCAAACGTATACCCTCTTCAAAATTTTGGCTGCAAGTTAATTTAAACTGACAATACTGGCTTTTACTTGCATAGCAGGGCAATGGAGGACCCATTGGAGGTGCAACAAATGTATGGCAGCTGTTGTCCATGAATTTATTTTGTTCTTGCTGAAGCGCTTCCAAGTATAGTTGGACATACTGCAAATACCTTAACATAATCTTTGTTCAGATGTACAACATGTGTACGTTAGACCTCAGCCAGCTGTATATACAGTCGGACCCAAAATTATTCAGACACTTACTGTTATTATTCTTAAGGAATTATAAAATTGAGATCAAATATATATATGCCAACTTTTTAATGTAGGTGTTAAGAAGTACTCTGAACAGATCTAATAAAGACAAATCTAATGCTGAAAAAATTATGGCTCTGTCATCATTAGAAGTCTTTCAAAAAAGAAAACACCCCCAGACTATTACTCAAAGCCCAATTCTAAAGAAAAAAGCTAATTCCGCGATCCCGCATCCCGCAACTGTGTTCCGCATTTCAGAAAAGACATGTGGGCGATAATTGCAGAGATGGGCATTCACTATTTGTGAATGTTCTAAGTGGTCTGAAAAGACATCAGTGGGCGATAATTGCAGAGATGGGCTTGGATAATTTGATGCCAATATCTAAATCGAGTGTTTTCTTAATTTGGAGATTGGGAATTTAGATTTTGGCAGACGCAGTCAGACATGAAAAGGTACAACTAGACCATACAAGTCATATGTGTACCAAACCTTATCCATTTACATGCAATAGTGACTGAGTCTTGAGTCACAAACAAAAAAGAAATTATTTTTATTTTTTCAATGTTTCAAAAAGTATATTTTCTAGCAGACTTTTCAAAAGGCACAACTAGACCTTATAGGCCATATGTGTACCTAAGTTTATGTATGTACAATACTGATTGAGTCTTAGCCCAAAAACAAAAAGCAAATTATTTTCATATTTTTTCAAAAAGTATAGAATATCTATGAATCAGACCATCAAAAGGCACAACTAGACCATAACGGTCACATATGTACCAAATATCATCCATGCACATGCAATAGTGACCGAGTCCTGGATCAGAAGCGACAAAAAATAATATTGATTTTTTTTAAATTATTAAAAAAAGTATGGGATATCTATTCATCAGACCATCATATATATAATAATAATTTTTATTCTTGTATAGCGCATTACATGGCATAACGCATCTCAATGCACTTTGACAACAAAATTACAATGATAGTATGTATAAATAAAAACATAAACCACATAAAATTATTTACAATAAGATAAACTAAAATAGTGAGTCTTGAGACCTTTTTTAAAATCAACAAAGTCTGTTTTTCCCCGAAGATAGGGCGGCAGCTCATTCCAAAGTTTAGGGCCTACTGTAGCAAATGCCCTATCACCGTAATTTTTCAAAGTTCTCGTTGTTGGTCGAACAAATGTGATGGCGTCACTACTCCTGAGGTTACCTCGCCCCGAGGACTTGATGTTTATTAACTCCTTCAGATAAAAAGGAGCCACTTACCAGTGAACACATTTGAAAATAATACAAACAATTTTAATGTATTCTAGCTCTTACTGGCAACCAATGAAGTTGCTCCAGAATAGGACTGATATGCAGGCGGTCTCTCTTCCTAATGCTGAAGACTAATCGAGCCGCTGCATTTTGAATGGCCTGTAATTTACGAAGTTGGTAATCCTGAATGCCAATAAGTATGCTATTACAACAATCGAGACGTGAGGTAATAAAAGCGTGAACCAATTTCTCTGTCATTTTACGATCTAATAAGTGTCTATTCTTTCCTACCCTCCAAAGGGAATAGGAAGCAGCTTTACAGATGTTTGCTACCTGCTGTGACATAGTTGCATTTACATCGAACATCACTCCTAAATTTCTAACAACAGAAGACTTTTGAATCACAGATTCACCTACATGAATAACATCGCAATCAGGAGGAGACCTCTTAAACCGTGAAGTAAAACAGACTATCTCGGTCTTAGCATCATTAAGGGCTAAAAAATTTGCAGCCATCCAAGTTCTAATATCTTGTATACAATTCTCAATTCTTACTACAGAATCAGGAGTTTCACAACAAATATATAACTGCGTATCATCAGCAAAAATGACTGTTCTACAGTTCTGCCGAGCAATTACTTCTTCAAGTGGTGCAGCATACAACGAAAACAACATAGGTCCTAAAATGGACCCCTGGGGGACCCCATAAACAAGTGTCCGCCGGTCCGACACCATCGACTCACCAATGACCACCTGTTGTGACCTTCCGCACATAAATGAACGAACCCAGTCCAAAGCTAGACCGTCAAAGCCGTAGCGAATTTTCAGTCTGTCAAGAAGTACATTGTGGTCGATGGTGTCGAACGCGGCCGACAAATCTAACAAAACAAGAATGACGTCATGTCTCTTATCAAGCGCAAGCATAATATCATTGTGTATACGTAACAATGCAGTCTCTGTGCTATGGGCAACACGATATGCAGACTGGTATTTACCATAGAGTAAATTCGTACTGAAATAGTCATTCATTTGTATATGAGCACAACGTTCTAGGAACTTGTCTAAAAATGAGCAGTTCGAAACAGGTCTATAGTTCTTCAGAATATTTCGATCTAAGTCTGACTTTTTTATGAGTGGTCTCACATGAGCATTTTTACAAATTGATGGAAATACGCCTGATCTAAAAGAACTATTTACAATATCGGTGAGTACCGGAGCAATAACATCAATACAGTCTTTTACCAAGCTGATAGGCATAGGATCAAGAGCACATGACTTATTTTTCATTCCAAGTACTATCTTTTTCACATCAACAACTGAAATAGGTTTAAAGGAATCAAACTTTGCATGTGTAATACTAACTTCATCAAAGCTGGATTGATTTTCATTGATGACATCACGTATTTTGTCAATTTTATCAACAAAATAATTAGCAAAAGTATCGGCCGACACTACTTCTGGAAGGATGTTCGACTTCAAAGAGTTTTCACCTGAGATCTCATCTATAATAGTGAAAGCATTTTTTGCAGATTCAATCTTATTCCTAAAGTAGTCAGATTTCAAAGTGTCTACATGAATTTTATATTTACACCTGGCATCAACAAATAATTGTTTATCAATCGTCAATCTTGATCTAAGCCATTTACGTTCCAAAGAGCGAAGCAACTGCCGTTCCTTGAGAAGATCTTCCGAGAACCATGCGGCTCGTGTCTTGTGTATGAAGGTCTTGGTCTTAAGTGGTGCAAGTTTGTTCAGTACGGATGATAGCGACTCATGATACTTAGTCGCCATTCTATCGGTGTTTTCATTCTGATCGATTGTATTCAATGAAACCGTGAGCTGTTCTCGTAACTCATCTTGGTTGATTCTTTTGAGAGAGCGCACTTGTTTTGTAGATATTGTTAACTTTCCCTTTTTGGAGGAGGAATTGAATTATAGATGTGCGGAATCGCAAATCTAATACTTCTATCAACTAAGATTGATTGAGCTGTGTCTTCCCAAAGGTATCCTAAGATTAGTGGCATTTCTAGTGTCACAACTGTGCATGTCATTGTTGCGTATAAACATGTGATTAATGAAGTATGTAGGAAGAATTTTGTTTTCTAATTTGTAGATGAATTTATACAATTGTAACAGATATATATCACTGATTTTAAGGAGGTTAAGGGACTTTAAAAAAGGGTTGATGTGAGCATTATACCTGGAATGACTTATCAGTCTAACAGACTTTTTTTGCAGCTTCGGCCAAAAAGGTCAAATTGAAATGCCAATGAAATTGCAAAATTTTGTCACTTTTAGTACAGTTGGTTCTGTGTGATAACATGGTGCAGCACGATGGCTCAGTAATAATGGTCATGGCAACTTAGGGCATGACCTATGACTTCTCCACAACTGCAAAAACTTGTTCTTGTCTGGGGATACTTACAAAGCCAATATTCCTGATTTAAACCCTTGCGCTGGACAGCCATGGCCACTGATTAGTTGTCGCTCCCTAGGCAAGTGCTTCAAATAAGGGTACGATATTGGACTTATTGAAATGCAGGAAAAGGCAACATCTTTTTCCCCTGAGCTTTCCTTACTTTCTCTGGTATTCCTTTAATCCGGATTTATGGAATTTGCATCAAGAAGGGAGCACAAGATTGGCACCTTCACAGTTTTTATATGTCTGCGAATGAATGCATCAATCATCATGGACAAATGAAAGGCACGGCACTAGGGATAGAAATTCAGACAGTTGAAGGAGGTTAAAGGAGCAGTCATGCAGCCAATTAATTTTTTTCACCTAAAACCTCTTAAGCTCATCAATTTAGAACCTGGGTATTTGGTCATACTGTCTGTGTCTCAAATTTGGTAACATGCCAATAACAATCTAGAGCACAGCACAGTAAATGCATATTTATATTTGAAACATTAAAATAAGTATTGATTAAAACAGCACAATGTTGTGTTGAGACATGAAATGTGCTTGTGTGAACTAAGTACACTAAGTAATGCATCAGATGAGAAAATGAAATCAAGCAATTAAGGAAAAAAACAACAATTATACTTAATTAATGGTGTTGCCAACCCTTTTGTATCAAATCATGATGTCAAATCCTGAAAGGGGGTCAGGTCATGTTCAATGCATAGGCTGCTAATCTGGAAAAAGAGGAAAAGGGGATTCGTTTTTAGACAAGCAGGGAGAGGGAATATCTACTCTGGACTATAGTGAAATATTTGCTAAAATACAGGCAACAAAAATTAGATCCTTAATTGAAAGGCTAAACCAACGGAAGTTTCAATGAATTGTACAACAACCTTGGAAACACAATATAAACAAAATGGATGAGATGAGCATCAGTTCTTTGAAGAAGACTGGGATCAATAGTCAGGTCTTGTTACATCGGGTTTGTATTTTCACTCACAAATATATATAATCTCATAATTACCACCAATTCTATTGTTCAGAACATGCACAAGGAACAACCAATAATAGAGGTCATAGCAACTTAGGGCCTGACCTATGACTTCTACAACAAAGGAAGAACTATGTTCCTGTCCTGGGATACTGACCAAAAGCAAATATTCCTGATTTAGATCTCTCCAGTGAACCGTTCCTGCAACTGCTGCTGATTTGTTGTGGGTCTAAAGGCAACTGCGTCAAATTTGCAAAAGATTTGTCAAGGATTGAAATGCAGGAAACCGCAATTTCTGTTCTTTCCCTGCGCTTTCCTTAGCCCTTCCGGACTATTGGAACTGGCATCAAAATGGGCAGCGCAAGATTGGCACCTTCTTAGTTTTTTCGTGTCTCAGGATAAGGAATACATCAATTATAACATAAAAGAGAAGCACATGGTGAGGGCCAGTTGGACAGACATTGAGGCTTTTTACTTTGAACCTGTTTTCCACTGAAGTTCAAACAAAATTGGCCTCACAAAAAATGCTCCAAATTGTCAACCTTTGAACTCATCTCTATTTTCTCTCCGAGCTAATTACTGTGAAAGGCCAATGCGGCCCCTGCCCAATACATTGCAGCTTAAGAAGGCCCAGTTTGTATCATTAGTCTCATAATTGCTTTATTTATTTCTGCTCCACTAACTTCCAAAAAATAAATTTCCAGGCAATGAAATATAATTACTTTATGGTTCAGTTAGTGCAGCATTGTATTACCATCCTGAGCATGAAAATTTTCTCAGAGAATTTACCTTCAAACAAATGATCATTTGTTTGACAACAAGAAGCATTCCGTTATTCCCTGGACAATTTTGTGGAACTGAAAACTTTTTGCAATCAATTTAAGCTGACATCAGACATTACCAACTATTGATAGGATTGCTTAAGATCAGTTGAGAATTGGAGGGCGCTTGACATTTAATGGTGGGTTTTGCCAATCAAGCATCTCCTAAATCTGGTATAGATAGATAGATAGATAGATATTTATTAAACTTCACCTATTACCATAGGTGAAGTTTCTTGTTTTCGTAATTATTTATTATTATTATTATTATTATTATTATTATTATTATTATTTATTATTATTCTTTCACCCTAACCTACCCTCAAAAAATTCATGAACGGAGCCTCATATGCCCTCATTACATTGCCCGAGTTTTTTTGACACCGGACCATTTTTCAAGGTCAGAGGTCACTTCAAAGTTGGCCTTCAAAAAATTTCAAATGGCAATAACTTTTTCGTTTATTGCTGGATTTCATTGTTCTTTTAGGAAGTTTGTTTAAAAGTCCTTTTACATAATTTGACCCAATTTCGTGAATGTAGGTCAAGGTCAATGTCCTGTATGACCACTTTTAGTGTTTTATGGTTTATTCTTATGCAATTGCACATTTTTTACTGAAAGTGGCCCAAATTGTGGCAAAATGTTGCTTGACTAACGGGACATCTGTGGGTGTATTGTGGTTGCATTTCTTGGGCTGGATTCTGAGTTACGTAATTTTAAACATTGGTAAGTCATCAAAATTGGTGACCTTTGTCATTTCACCATGAAATATCGATTTTGGCTGATAACATGCTATAGTAAACTGCTATTCTTTTTTGCCATTCACCCAAAATTGACCTTCACATTTCACCTTGACCTAATTTTTCAAGGTCAATTGGCAAATTTTAGTGCAAAAATGAGCTATTTTCAATGACCTTGAACACCATGCAATTTTCATATAGTTATTTTGTTTGTGACTGATTCAAGTAGAAATACTCATTCAGATGTTTTTTATGCGAAAAATTCATATTTCAAGTTAAATCAAAATGGCTGTCATATTTTGATTGCCTACTGTGACCTTAGTATTTCAAATACAGTTATGAAATTTGGTACGGGTATTGGCTTGTGGGTATTGTTCACGCACGTGTGGAGAAATTCAAAATGTCTGACACAAAATGGTGGCCATTTTGGAATTGCTCACTGTTACCTCAGCATTTCACCTAGAGTTATGAAATTATGTACAGGCTTGGTACAGGTTATGGTCTGCGGGTATTGGTCAGGTACATGTACAATATTCAAGTACTTGTCAATGTGCTTGTCAATGTACTTGTCAATGTACTTGTCAATGTACTTGTCAAAGTACTTGTCAATGTACTTGTCAATTTACTTGTCAATTTACTTGTCATGTTACTTGACATGTTACTTTTGCATTGAAATTACCATTGAAATTACTTTTCCAAGTACGTTTCAAATTACTTTGAAATTACTTTTCAAATTACGTTTCAAATTACTTTTCAAATTACGTTTCAAATTACTTTTCAAATTACTTTGGAACTTTTCAAATTACTTCTGTCATTTCGTTTTTCATTTCGACCAATATTTCTAGGTGAAGTTTTGTTACTGCTTGCAGTTACTCATTTCTAGTTTATCTTGTTGTCAGAACACATACATTTTACATGATAATTACAAAATGCGAATTATTTTACAAATAACAACAAGAAGGGGACACAACAGAGTTAATAAACTATTTAAAGTTGCACCCCTATTACTAGTAGACAAATATATACATGTAACACACACACAAAATATATACAAGGAATAAATGGTTTGATGAGTAAACAGATATTTTTATATCAAGAAAATATTCTAGAAAAAAATAAAAAATAAAATAAAATAAAAGTAAAAACAGAACATCAATATTTATGTGAAATTTCAATAAAGTAACACTTTCGATATCACATAGTTTTTGGCAAAACACTTGATATTATTATAATTCTTTAGATGTTCATCTAGATGAAGCCAAATGTTTGGTGCTCGACCTAAGTAACTTTTATTATATTGTTCTATTGTATGATGCGGAGCTCGTAAAAGATTTCTATTTCTGGTAAGATACTGGTGATCTATGACATCAAACAAATTAATAATTCTTGGAGGTAAGGTGTCATTGACATACCTAAATGAAATTTTAGCAAGACTTAACTGTATAGCATCCTCTATTGTGAGTATTTTCGCTTTTTTGAATAAAGGCAATAGTCTAGTTCTTGTTCCTGCATTGAAGATAGCCCTGACAGCTCTATTCTGTAGTTTCCTGATATTTTTTAGATCTTTAATTTTCAACATTGGGCCCCACACATTCAATGCATAGTTCAAGTGGCTTTGAATATTCGAGTGATAGATCTGTAGCTTAACTTGAGATGGGAGAATATTTTTTACCATGCTAAGACTGTAGTTGCCAGCTACTATTTTTCTTATGACATTTTTAACATGTGTATTCCAATCTAAAAACTCATCGACGGAAATGCCTAGAAATTTTATGTTACTGACTCTTTCTATCTCTTTTCCCCCTAACTTTATTTTACCATGATGTGCCACTTCATTCCTTTTAGTTCGAAAAACGATGTATTTTGACTTATCAACATTAAGCGTGAGAAATGTCACCTATTTGAAACACATTTCATTTTAGTTTGTATTAGAACCACAGAAAATACATGCATGGTTATCTTGCTTGTCAGGTCCTTGGTTTGGTCAAAAACCTTTTACAAGCATGAAGATTCCAAAGCAGGGAGAGTGAAAGGTTTCACACATGTTCAAGTGGTTGCTGTTGAATCCTCTCCATATCCTTTCATTGGTACTGATAAGAGGGTGGGTGGCAGCACATGTATGTAAGACTGAAAGACAGAGACTTCATACATGCTGGTTCAGATATATGCAATCAGAGAATAAGTTATTTCTGAACTTCTGAGCAACATCCCAGCTTTCGTTCAGATGAGACTTATAAACTTGGATTCATAGATCAGGTTTTCTTTGTGGTGTTTTATGCTTGAAAGAAGGAAAATGCTTCATATGACATTTAGGCGGCCAAGGTTTACTTCTAATCAAACATTTCCTGTGGGAGAAAGAACCACAATAAAGGGATGCACTTGTAAAGGTGAAGAGCCTGGGGAATAAAGTGGAGCTAAACTCTGCGTTGGCTGGCAAGACATGGTAGCATGCTCTACTTGGTCATAGCCTTGAGTTAAGGAATCTGTCTCTGTCAGGGTAGCGATCAAAAATGGTTTCAACACCGCCCCTTACAGCAGCCCTTCGGAGGAATGCTGAACTCCTTGTAATGAGTTTTGCCCCAACCTCTTGAGCCTTATTACCCCATAATTTCCCCTAGTCAACTGATGCTCTGACTTATTGACCCCCAATAGCTTTGGGTCATGAAAGGGCCAGGAAAGTGTGTGATACATGTCATTATAGAGGCAGAAATCAATCCAGTCATCAATTCAGCCTGAACCAGGCATCATTCCAGGCATCAATCCTGCCCCAAATCCATGTTCCAGTCCTTGGCCTTTTGTGGGCTAATTCCTGATTTATGCTATCTTGAAAGCCCCCAGGTCTTTACCATTTGTGAGATATATGGCTTGATCTCACAGTTAGTGACTCATGTTGCCCGAAGTATCACAAATAGCTCCTTAAGTGAGATTGCGCCATTTGCCCTCCACCTCCCAGCAAAAGCAAGTCTATATCATTTTTTGGCTGCATTTATCACTGGAGCAATGGTCTGGAACACTACCCTGCACAAATTGTTAACCAATAACGCCTTCAGATATATGCATACAGCACAAAGGGATTTCCGGTAGAAAATATGCATTCCTCAGCAATGAACCCCCTGATATATGCATGACGGAGCAAAGGGCATTCAATGTGTATACAAATCACCAATCGTCTGTAGAATGACCTCCAAATCTATCAATTTGACTTCATTCAATGAAATTTACTTCAACAGAACTGACTAATCCATGGAAATAAAATCATCTCTAATTAAAACATATGAATATACTAGACCAAGCGCTTTCAGCTGCTGGCAGTTGGGTTCAATTCACTAGATGAAGAAGAACCACTCATTGACAGACCTCATTGTTGTGTCGGTGTTCTCAAGTTCTGAATAAGCTTAGTCTGCACATCGTATAAATAATGGTATGGGCGCAGGTGGCTTTTGTAATTTTTGTTTTTTCCTTGACAGAATGTTTCTCTGCAATTTTCTGTATTCATGCAAAATGAAATGTTGCTGATTGTTTTTTCAAAATGTTTCCTTTTCTTCTTTGTGTTCGAAATTTTGTACACCTCAAATATGATGAATCTTATTCAAAATCAAATATATGAGTTTTCTTCCTCTTTTTTTGCTTGATTACTAATGTCCAACCTGTTCTATTTAAGTTTATGTAAATGATAATTAGACCCGCCGTGGGACAGGTCTATATGTTTTCATTAGCATGTGGTTGTCCATCTGTCCGTGAGTGTCAGCACCATTGTGGTAGGGGGGGGGGACTTAATTTGCTTTTTGGGGAAATTCAATATGTATACCAGCCCAATTTGTGCCATTGGGTCGCCCATTAACAAAAAACCAATTTTTTTGAAAATCCGACAAGTGCTACCCCCCTTGACATATGCCTTGAAGTTTTGGTGATTTAAAACGCTCGCGAGAACATTTACGTCTACCGCGTTAAGTGACTATTAGACGAATGACAAAACAAATAGTACCATTGGATTCCTCTTGTCAAGAGCTTTAAAATGAGTACCCACATGATGGGTCTACTATGATATTTGTTGTCACGGTTATCAGGAACTGTTACTGAAAATTGCAACGAGTAGCACCTTCAGCTTAACTCGATGAAATTCAGGCAAACTTGATAAATTAGAAAGTCTAAGTGTTTTAGTGATATATCTAATACCATGCACAACTGTTTTTCAATCTCAATTTGGTATCAAACATATTTCATAGGTTAACCATTTGAAAACTTGTCATTGCTATATTCAGAAATACTATAGCTTTTATTCGCACAACACCTTATTGCTGATTCATTCACCTACACTCATAATGACTTTATGCAATTCATAGAAATGAATTCTTTGAGGTAGGCTTACAGAAAATAGCCTATCACAATTTTGATAATTATTATTCTGCAATAAATTTAATAATCTGGAAGTATAATCAAATTTGAATATACTGCAATGCCAGGCAATTGGTTCAGGAATATTGAAGTTACGAGAAATGATATGTTCCAAAACTTATTTATAGCATAATATATTCATGTATATGACAGCATAGCTATTTCAAGATCAAGCCATGCATGGACCATGCAAGAGTAAGATATTATTGCCTATTCTGATTGAGACTTACAAACTGACAGGGCAGACCAGGTAGAGGAGCCCTGGTAATGTGGATACTAAAAATATCAATATTCAATAAATAGGAAATTTGGAAGTCTGAAAACATTGATGCTTGTGTCTGCAGTGAGATCAGACATTCCTTGCCCAGAAATTAGGACTAGTCATTTAAGTAGGCTGTCCATTTTACAAAATGATATATTCAATAGACTCAGAAATCTCTAAACTAAAGCTTCAAATCGATCATCCAAAATCAACTAAATAGTTAAATATCAATGGATGGAATTACCTAGTCAAAGTTATGTTACAAATCTTTCATGACATATGAATGGGCAGTTGATACTGAAACCTAAGTAATATTTAAATGATTATGAATCTCTCTTGGAAGTATACTATGCATAAAGTTTCATGTATATGATATATATGATTTGTGTAATTCTTTCTACCTATGGAGATGAAATTTTAACCTAATTTTGCATGATTACCTCATATTAATAATTATTCATGGCATCTATTTAGTGCAGTATATACATCAGCATTATTTTATTATTGTACATAGTCCATGTGAGATTATTGTTTGCCTGGAAGCATTTGGCCTCATAACAATTAAACTGTATGAATTAAATGGCACAATGCAACTAATGATACTAGTATTTCAATGATTTGTGGAATATCGTCTATTTATCAAAGTGTTGACTTAGTGTTGTGTACTTGGGAGTCTTAGACCAATTTTCTTGTGAACCACAAGGACCAGGATTTAGATAAATAAGTCAGGACCCTTCAACCCGCCTAGGAAGCTTATTAACAGTTGATGTCATTCTTACTTGTCTTTATTTCAGTGCCATACAAACGCTTTACGGCACGCCGACCATAACATTCACAGTAAGAAAGAAATACCAAGTAAATTATTATTTCCATTCCTAAAGGTATATTAAGCACAAAATATTTAAAATCAATTAATTTTTTAAGACCAAGACTCTTGGCAAGAGACCTGTCTGAAAAAAAAAAGATAACGTTTGCTTATAAAATATCAATTCCAGAAGCGTTTGACATTAAAAATTGTTCGGAATGGCATCGCCTTACATTTTTCGGATATATAGCTTCCTGGTATTCATTTTGAAGGAAATTTTCCAGAGATTCCAAATATGTTATCCTTATTCTTCTATCTGTGATAGGGCCGAAGATATCGCAAACCGCGACTTTACGGAAACGTAATATATCCTGAAAACTTCAAGGCCTATGTCAAGGGGGGTAGCAGTGCTCCGATTTTCAAAATTTTTTTTTTTATGTTCATAACTCACCTAATGGCACATTTTGAGCCGGTATACGTATAAAAGTAGGATTAAGTCCCCCCCCTAAATTTGTGGAAAAAACGCTGAAGGGATAGAATTCAATCTTTTGATGGCTGTGCTGCACTTAATGTAGTGGTGAAATTGTGACGTTTTACCTGTTGTGGTATCAGAAATACAGAGCATCAACTTGATATAGATTGTGGTATTTTTCAGTTTAACTGTGGTCCATGCAGAGAACCTAGGTAGCTGTTTGATAGAAAATGTCATCAGGTCACTTTTGGCAACCAGATGCTATCACCTTTTTAGGCCCACCATAGGACGGGACTAATGAGAGAGCTACCGCCTGCTGCAATAACTCCTATCACTGTTAACACTGTATATACGAGGGGTTTTCCAAAAGTTCTGTCCAACTTGCCATAACTTTTGCAATATTTGATACAGAAACATGATATTTAGTTCAGATAATATTGAAGTAATTTGCAAATGATCCTGAAAACATCAGATCATAGAAACAAAAATAAATGGTTAATTTGTTGCCATGGAAACCAAAAGTCATGAATGCGGCCCAGGGCACTATTACAGACACAGATTCATAATATCTTGTCAAAAAATTTAATTTTCACCAGGGATGCAAAAAAAATCCCTAACATTTCACAAATTCTTGTAATAATGAACTTGACACTGAATATATGTTTCCTCTAACCTTATATCCCTTAAAAAATCAATGCCTCATAGTCCTCATATAAAGATCACAGTGGATGATTTGCAGACTTTTTGTTCTTTACGATGGTTTTTCCATAAGTTCTGCCCAACCTGCCATAACTTTTGCTAGATTTTATGCAGAAAAATGATATTTGGGTCAGTTGATATTGAGGTAATTTGCAAATGATCCCAAAAAATCAGATCATAGAGGTAAATATAAATTGTTGATTTGTTGCTATGGAAACCAGAAGTCATGAAATGTGACCGAGAGCTTGTTAACAGACACATACTTGATTTATCGGGTAAAATATTATTACAAGAGATATGGAACAGAACGTTTTCAAAACATTCATAGCCATTTCACAACCTTCTACACTAATGACTGGGACCTTGTAAATTTGTTTTCTCATACTTTCTATCCATCTCTAAGTATGATACCTCGGTCTTCGGGTTAAGGTCTGTTTTGACATTTTGTAGTCTTTTTTTCTTGGGTTTTAGAGCTTGTGTCTCTTCATTCAGAAAAAGTTTGTACAACCTTCATAAATTTGGTTCTGTCACTCACACTGTCTTCTTATATGTATTACAATAGGTTCTTACTCTCTCTGCTATATTTATCCAATTAAAATGAAGAAATGTAACAGGTATATATGATTTCATCCATATCCAAATAATTGCTCATCTCATAAGAAGTTAAGAAACTGCATGAGTGAAGGTAAAGTAACTGAGATGTGACAATAATACCAGTTCCATTGTTATTAATGATTTTATAATTAACTCATTGAATTTCATGAAAAAAATTATGAATGTACTTCAATTCAATATGTCAAGATAATGCAAGCAGGTGTTCAGTTCGCTTTAAGTGAGCAAAACAAAAGTCTGGGCCGCATTTCATGACGTCTGGTTCCATGGCAACAGATTAAGCATCTATTTTTAATTTTATGATCTGATTTTTGTGAGTTATTTGCAAATTACGTCAATATTTTCTGACCCAAATATCATGTTTCTACATCAAATGTAGCGAAAGTTATGACAAGTTGGACAGAACGTTTGGAAAACCCCTCGTATAATGTATTAATTATGCAGCAATTGGGAAAAGGACATGCACCCCCTCTTCCTGGCGGCGGGCCTATGCACTCTACAGATTACTACCACCTTGTTCTCTTTTGCTTTCCTTCTCTATATTTTGTTTATTGTCTTATCAGGGCCACAAAATATTTCTTCATAATTTCACCAAACAAAACTGAGACCTTGTAAAACATATATTGGGCGAACTAGGAATTGTCACAGTCACCGAATGACGAGTACTTACATTCAGCTGGTCGTGGACATGAGTGACCTCAAAATAAGCTATATCCTGCTAAGCTGGTGATTTTTATGATAACATTGAAAGCATAGGATACGGCCTTTCAAATTGCTTGTGAGTCACAGAGAATAACATGCACGGATAGGGATAAGATCTCACAAGAAATATTTCAGTCCAATTCTGTAAGCGCTTGACATTTGTCTACTGTCATGGTGGGAATGTATACTAATTTGACTGCTCTTAGCTGCACAGCTACGTGCGATTACAATACCACAGGTGATTCCTTGTAATGTTTATGTATGAGTTTATATGTATATTTATACAATTAAACACCTCTGACAGCCAATCACATACCAGTATTTCAGGGAAATAATTGCCGTATTATTTGTTGTCCAGTAATCCTCTCACATTTGACTGTTTGAGTGTTTGTCAGACTTTGTCTCATGGTATACGCCAGTAATTCACCATGGGATCGGGAATACATTGTATGTGTTTATCACAACCCGGGCTAAAACTCTCGGGTGATAAATCACACATTCCCTCTCCTGTGGTGAATGACCTATACATATACATAATTCTCCTTGACTGGCTTTAAATAGTGTTCTCATCTAAAGTAAGAAAATATGTGACAAACAGCATTGAAGAGAGAGACCTAAGTCACTTGCAGTATATCAGCTGAGGCCTAAATTCTGATCTCCTTTCTCCTGCTTTTAAATGGAAAAATATCAGTGCTTAGTAATTTATATCTTCCTGTTTCCTGCTAGGCCTTTGGGGAATGCCTACTTGTGTTGAAATATGTCCTTGCTGAGTGTTTTCGGCTGTCACACTATGCTCAAACTTATACTCTCCCATATTATTTTGCGGCATCCATCTGATTTAAACTGACACTTGGTGTAGTAAATCAAGAGTGCTGCAATAGGCTGAGGTGCTTTTAATTTGCAACAGATGTTGTCCATGAGTTATTGTTGTCTTCCCAAATTACTTGCATGTTGTAGATGCCTGTGAATATAATTTTTTTCAGATATTGAGATTAATCATGCAGACAGCAGTATATCTTTTTAAAATATCCAGGCTATGATTTTCTTGACAAAGTATATGCTATATAATATGCTTCACTTCGTTTTACGTAATGCTGCAGCCGCTTTGTGCATGTCATTTAAATCAGATTCACAGCATGACATTGTATCCAATTATTCCGCCATTACATTGGTTATGTTTCTTCAGTGAAATTTATTGAACTGATGGCAGTTTAAATGTGCATTAGTTACCCTCCCAACTTGCTATGTAGCAGTTTACGTTGACCTGTTTGGCTCAGCCAATCAAATAATTATATTACAGAAAATCAAGTTGAAAGATGCGGAGCAAAAATGCTTTAACTAACAAAATTAAACCTGGGAACCATTAGGGTGTATATATACAAACAGGAACAATTTGGGTGTATCTGCATAACATTTACTATACAGATACTGTAGGCTTCCCGGGTATCATGCTTGGAGATATGCCCTTTTTTAATAAGGTGCTTCTTTGGAGAAGTGTGTCCTCCTCCTGTCCTTGTGTGCTGAGTCCATTTTGTCTCTTTGAATTAATTGCAGTTCAGGAGGCAAGCACCAAATCCAGGATGCAATTAAAAGTTTTGGCTTGAACCAAGTTCCTTGAGAAATAAATAGTGCCTTTCTGCGGAAGACCAATACATTCCATAGTAGGATTTGTGAAAATCATGAACCGATTATTTGATACAGTGTGTAATGCTCTCCCCCGCTGTTGGGTAACATAATTGATAAATTTGGTCTTGTTGGAACTTTTAATTTGCGGCAAGCGTGAAATGTGTAACTTATTAAATTGTATTGTGAACCAAATATGTTTCAATGCATGCTCTGGTTTGATAGAAGCAAACACAGACTGACACAATGGCCTCACAATGGCTCTACCTAGCATTGCTTTAGGAAAAAAATTAATCTGACACAACTTTTGTTGACCTTTTCTCCGAGAATCGATCACAGGGAATTTGAATCACCAAAACTGTAAGTCAGGCATGAACATACACAAATGAACAACCCTCAATTAATCTCCAGGGACTTCCTTTAGGCAGCAAGGGATAGTGTGATATGCAAATGCCAGGCTGCTCAGGGAGCTTTAGGGCCATCAATAATGTCAGGAGTTTGCAAGGTGAATTTGAGCCCTTTCCTTAAAAGGCTGCTGAGGTTCCAAGTCAGTGGCAGAAGAGTCTTCCCTTTTTTGTCTGAATTAAGTTTTTTTAAAGAAATTGATCTGTGTTAAATAATCCTCCACCCAAGGCCTATCCATAGAAACGCATCTGCCAGGAGGATCATTTTGCAAAAAACATTGTAGGTCTCTATCAAAGGCTTTAAAAAACTCTGATACAGGTTAACATGATTGAAACTTCACAGATATGTCAGTCATTAATCATGTAATAATATTATGTACATGGTACTGGTATTGTCTCCTACTGTTGTTTGTCTCATGGCAACTGCCTCAAATTCGTAAATGATTCATCACAGATTGAAATGCAGAAAAAGGTGATTTCTGTTCTTCACCTGTCCTTTCCTCAGGTCCTCTAGTATTATTTCACATTAGAATCATGAAATTGATATCAAAATAATTACAACAAATTCGGAACCTTTACAGCTTTTATATGTCTGGGTGATGCCAATTTGACATCTTGAGGACTATGCAATACTTCAAACAAATATTTTTGCGTCTTTTCCGAGCGTTTTATATTTATGAATTGTTTTAATTTGACACACCAGCCATGCTTCATTAAGTACTATATTATTGTGTTCATAGTGCATTGACCTGGATGGAAATGCAAAACAGAAAATATTAGCAAGTACGAAAATTCCTTTAAACTCTAAAGTGTTTAAACAATGAAAAGTTGTTTCCTTCATGAAATAGATATGTTGATGCATGCATTTGAATGGTAATTGAATATTTGAAAATCAAAAAAATTAGATGAGCAACTGTGCTATTTGAAGGAATGTGTTTTCCTGCTCTCCTCATGCTCCAAGCCTGTCCTAGTTCTCAAGACATCATTCAGTCCTTACTTCCCCAAAGTCAGCTTGCTCCAGAAGCCTCACAAGAAAAATTGGATAAATTTAGGCTTTTTCTTTGAGGCTGATCACGTTCCTGCAGCGATTTAGTGAAATCATGCTTTGAATATTTGACAACAGCCAGGTACAATAAATTATGTTTTGGTGATTGCAGATAGTTTGAACTCGTCATTTGAGCATTAAGTTATTTGTGCAATTGCAACCTTAGGCCACACATAATTGATCTTTAGCTTCTCGGATTCGTCTCAAGGCCCTTTTTCTAGGGTCGGTCGGTAGGACAAAAAAAAAGGTGAAAAAAAATAATTTTATAATGTCAAAAAAAAAATTTTTTTTTTCAATTTTTTTTTCCATCGGCAGGATATCTATTGTGTCGGCGGATCCGCGAAGCTAAAGATCAATTATGTGTGGCCTTAGTACGAGTGGCATGAGCCTCTGTCTTATTTGTGTTTAGACCAGGAAGTCTTGCATACTGTAATTTCGTAGACAGACATAGTAGCCAACTTTAAACTTGTGTTGTTGTCTAGTGATCAGTTTTCAAAGTTCCTGGACTATAATTTGAAGCTGAATGGCTCTTTTGTTATTCTGCGCTCACCCCCCGTGCATAGTTAGTCACCTGGGTGCCATTAAAACTGATATTGCATTCAGTACTATGCGATGACTGTGTAATAATTTACACTACTATATACTACTGTTACTGCTTTGACATATCATTTAACCTTTTTTAAAACATTCACAATAATCCACAATGACCATGCAATTTCGTTTGTGATGAAATCCTTGCAGTCTCGGATTCCATGAGGAGGCCTGGACAAGGATGATTCCAAAAGTCATTTTCCAGAAAAAAAGTTGAAACTGCAAGCAAGAAAGAAAAGACTGTTAAACAGCTGCCCTAGGACTACAGGGGCCTTTTAGGGGAAAGCTCAAATTTACCTTGCAAGCACCTGACATTATTCATTCGATGGCCTTATAAAAAAGCTCCACTATTCTGGCTTCGCATGTATGACGTCTTTTACTGGCTGACTGCAGGATTGTGAAAAACTCAGGGTCTTTCATTGGCATACAAAAATATGTTATAGACACATTAATATTGAGTTGTTGTTGCACATAATACGTATCATTCAATTCATATGGCTATCCTGTTAGTCTCCAGTACTGCACAGCATGGACTAGGAAGATTTTTTGCATGATAAGAAGGCAGGTTAAAAAGTATCGCTAGGCTTCAAAGCGTGTTTGTGACATCCCATTAATATGTCTGTGGCAGTTTGGCACCCAAATGTCATGGAACTGTATGTTCCTGTTGACACTCAGACAGCCGTAAACCAGCGGCCATTGTGATGTCAGTCTGGTGTTGTATTTTGATTATATTAAGTAATGAGTGACTTTAACTTAAATTTGAAGTCATTGTGACATTTTTGTTTCCCCACACACAGAAGTAAAAAAAGCCAACAGCATGACATTGACTGATTTTCCTGAAAGGGACATCACAATGATACCCTGGAATTATATCGCGTGAACATTGTCCTTCAGCAGGTTTTTGACGGACATTCTACTGATGCCATACTTCAGTCAGATGCCCAACTGATATGAGGTTGCATTCACAACAGATTTTTATGTTCAACCAAGGATATAATTCATTGCTATTTTTTTGCAAACCCACCTTTACGGTAACGTAATTTGAACATCAAAACTGAATGATGTTGTATTAACGCTGCTTGGCCGCTGGGAAAAGACTATTTTATATCCCTTGTAAGCCACGTCTTGCAAGGAAGGTGCTGTTTGGAAGACCCAAGGAAGATTGCCAGGCACTAGTTCCCCATACCGGGAAGCAGAGTTCCCGCTGTGTCTCCCATTGGTGTCATGATCTCATTTCCTCCAT
Organism: Platynereis dumerilii; assembly: GCA_026936325.1. NCBI lineage: Eukaryota > Metazoa > Annelida > Polychaeta > Phyllodocida > Nereididae > Platynereis > Platynereis dumerilii. The sequence continues at coordinate 107,798,453 of JAPTHN010000002.1, forward strand.
TGCCAGCACCAGCTGTGGCAGGCTTGTTCAATACCAAATTAATCAAGGTAATCAGCTTCTCCTTACATGATAAGTGTTGTACATGTTGCTCATTGATTTGAAAGCTATGTCAGTTCAATAAAACAATGTTTTATTTGCATTAACTGGACATTATGTGACATGGTGATATTTCTTGTTTGGATCGAAAGAAGATAATTGATTTATTTTTAAAGTCGTGATCAGAATATAAAACTTGTGTCAGAAGGTTTTTTGCAGTTTAATTTTAAATAATAGTATGGCTTTTTAAAGTATGGTGATTAAACCTTCAAAGTTGTGAATAACTCATTAGCTCCTACAGTATAACCATCAGAAAGTGGCTCAACAAAGGGATCTGTATACAATTGTATGATAGATTTTACCTCCTTTTTCAAATATTCATAATCAAGAATGATTTACGATATTGAATTTCACTAAAAGTAGATAGGTAGGTCACTACAGATAGATTTATATCACCTCAGATCACTACAGATCACTTTGTATCCAGATTGCTCTGGATCACTACAGATCACGATGTTGAACCACTTACATGATGGTTGTATGGTACATGCATGCACTACTTTTGGTCAAAGCCTAATATCATTTTTATCACAATTCACAAAGTCTCATATTGACACTGTGTTCAGTCATTTGATGGCTGTGTTGTACTTAACATTGTGGTGAAATTATGACGTTTTACCTGTTGTGGGATCAGAAAAGCAATTTGTTCAATGGTTAAGATAAGAATAGCCTGGACATGTTGACAGAGCGTCAACTTAATGTAGGTTGTGGTATTCTTCAGTTTAACTGTGGGCTCACTTGGAGAACCTAGGTAGCAGTTTAATGGAAAATGTCATCAGGTCATTTGTGGCAACCTGCTGCTTTTAGCTTTTCTCTTTTGATTTCCTTCTCTACATTGTTTATTCTCTTTTTTGGATGACAAAATATTCTTGATATTTTTACAAAACAAAACTGTGACCTAATAAATCTTAGGGTGAGGTAATATTGAATTGAGAGGCCTAAAAACTTGCATGACATCAGTTGAGGCCTCAATTCTGATCCCCTTCTCCAGCCTTAAATTAGAAGTATTTGAGTGCTTTGTAATTTATGTCTTCCTGTATCCTGCTAGGTCTATGGGGAATACCTACTTGTGTTGAAATATTTCCTTGCAGGATGTTTTCTGCTGCCGCACCATGATCAAACTGATACCCTCCCATATTTTGTGGCATCTATCTGAATTAAACAGACACTTGTTGTAATACATTGAGCCTGTTGAAATAGGCTGTGGTGCTTCTAATTTGTAGCAGCTGTTGTCCCTAAATTATTACTGCCATCCCAAATTGCTTGCATGTTGCAAATGCCTGTGAATGCAATTTTGTTCAGGTGCAGATTTACATCTTGTATAAGTTATCAGGCCGCTGTTTTCTTTGTAAAATGTTCAGGCTATATGCCTTCACAAAGTAGGCTATGCTTTACTTTGTTTAATGTAAACATTTTTTAACTTGCACAACAGGAATCCACATATCCCAAACATTGCATTTGGTTTTGTTTCTTCAGAGGAAGTTATTGAATGGCTTGTGGCAGTTTCACTGAGTTTCCAAGCCAACTTGCTGTTAAGCCGTTTATAAGATAAGGTACTAACATGTTTAATTAAACTTCTGAAACTGACAATGGTACATTGAGTATGTGAAATTTGATAATGAAGTGCTTCTATGGAGAAGTGTTTCTTCAGGGCTCCTGCCTTTGTGCATTTGGCCTGTCCTTGTTCCCGATGCCTACATTTTGTCTCTGAATTAATTGCAGTCCAGGAGGCATGCACTAAATCCAGGATTCAATCAAATGTTTGCGAATAAATAGTGCCTTTCTGTGGTAGACAAAATTTGTGCATTCCTTTGTGGGATTTGTGAAAACATGTTGCCATTACTTTGACTTGTAATGCTCTCCCTATACTTATTGTAATCCAGCCTTGTTGAAATTTGCATTCATTCTGACTGTGGGACCTTTACTAGTTTGCATTTTGAGCCAAATCCTTGAGAGCAGTTATTTACTGGAAACTGGCATGGCCATTGCCTGGGGATGCAGTAAGTGATACTGAGAGACTGCTACATGTCTCTTGCTAGTGGGTTGGGTCAATAACCTTCTGTTTGCCTGTTCTGATCTCTTTCTTCCGGTTGCAATGTGCAGGCTCTTTGTTTGCTGGTGATATTCTTTTCCATATATCAAACTGGGTGCAAGTAAAAAGTATTGACAAACATTCTGCTCAAAAGTATAAAGAGGCAAATACATTGGTGCTTCAAAGTTTAGAATTTCACTTGCCTAATTGATATTTGTTTTAAGCGCAGATTTATTTTGATAATTTTGACTCATCTGTGATAAAATTCTCTGTCAACTTGATACTATCAATGATGCAGTGCTAACACATAATTGTGACAGTTAAAGATACAGATGTTATGATAACATTATTGATCACTTGTTGCCAATCCAGTATCAATTTCTTGACAGTTTTGCTCTTCTCGCAGGGGCGGACTGGCCTATGTGGCAGAGTGGCAGCTGCCATGGGCCCGTCCTCTCAGGGGGGGCCCATCTAAGGTGCCAAAAAATAACATTCTCAAGAAAAAAGCAAACATTTTGCTATCATGTTTCTAATTATGTGTTGCATCCACACTTACCGGAAAGGACATCACCCTCATGTCTGGGCCCCCACCCTAATGTTATCATTGTCATTTGCTTTTCGATTTTAAAATATCACCGAGGTAGGACATAGGGGCTCATTGACTTATTTTGACACGGGGCCCGAAATGCCACCAGTCCACCTCTGTAAAACTACTCGTAATGAGGATCGATTATTGGACAAACAACAATTATTTATCCTATTAAAGTGTCCTATATGTTGCACACTCATGCTCTGAAATTGTGAAAGAAACAAATCCAGGACTGTCTTTCTTTAAACAAGAAAAAACTCTTCAATTTGTATGTAGATTGTAGACTCTGGGCTATCTATAATATCCAAAATCAGTAGTAACGGAAATGAAAAACAACCCCATGTTTATGCATGTGATACATGTAAATCAAGCCTTCGATTTCCAAACTGCATGCACTTTAACACTTTCACTATACAAGCTCAGTTTAATTCCTATTTGCAATGCAAATTGCCTCTAATTTTATACTTCTCATTTTGTTGTCACAACACTTTCAGATTTGGAAGGGGATTCCACGTGAGAGCTTGATGTAGAGAATTGTCTATGAGTGTTCTACAATTCTAAATCATGATGCTATCTATTGCACTGAAAGGCCCTGTGAGGCCCTATGTGTAACAGGAAAGTCAGGCCTTTTCTGGCGGCAGATATGGCATCCGGTTGGATAGAGCATAGCTTCCCAATTCAGTGCAGGTTTAAGTCATATGTGCATTTCCAATGAACGAGCTTATGACATGAACTCGCACATGTTCATGCTTGATAGCTCTCCGAATGGTGTGATAAAATGTTTAAGGATACTTTAGATTGAAAATAACCTTGTTCACTTAGCTTCAAATGCTCTAAAAGTGAATTCTGGGCATTTTAAAGGCATATTTTATTCCAGAAAATGGGTTTCCATCGTCCTATTGCTTGTGAATATATATCACAAGAAGTTCATTTCGACATTTTTATTTGGTCTGACATGATCGGCAAGAGACATGAACTCATGAGAAGCCCTTTACATGTCTCTCGCTGGTTGATTGGGTCAATAACCTTTTGTTTGCCTGCTCTCTTTCTTCCTGGTGAAATGTCACAAGACCTGTTTGCTGATGGCATTTCCTCCTATGAATCAAACCGGAGGTGAGAGGTTTTGGATGTTCTTGCTTGGCTAATGTGTATTGATAAACTTTGGCGGCAAAGTAAACTGGAGAAATTTCTGCGAAGGGCCAAGTTGATTGGTTCTGCAAAGTTTAGAATTGCACTTGCCAAATTGATAAATAGCTCATGTTGCTGATTCATCACTGCTTTTGCAGTTTTGCAGCTGATTGTATTGCTGTCATTTTGCCATTAATTGGAGAAAGCACAGTGTCAAATAAATGCAGCCAATAATGCATCACTTGCTTTAACCACTCTCGAAATATCAAATTAAATCCAGTGATCGAAATAGGCCATGTTATTTGGGGGGGTCTCTCAGTTGCAAGGCCCGAAGGAAAGAAGCCCTTGTAACCGAGGATCGGCGGGCCGTCATCGGGCCACCAGAAGCTGAAGAGCTTCAAATGCTCTAAAAGTGAATTCTGGGCATTTTAAAGGCATATTTTATTCCAGAAAATGGGTTTCCATTACCCTATTGCTTGTGAATATATATCACAAGAAGTTGTGTTTAGGCTTTAAGGCTTTACTGCGGCTTCATGCTTATTCTTCTGAACAGATTCGGTATTCGGGGGGGGGGGGGGTTTGAGGACCCCCTCTGGGTCCTCCTGAAAATGTATTTGAGGGGGTCCCAAGAGCATTTAGGGGGTGAAAACCCACATGACCCCCCTTATTTGAACACTGATTCAATCTAAAGATGTTATAAATACACGTAGTAAATTGCGCCAATCTGCAAAGACCGTTATATGATAATGTAGTATCAAACAATATCATAACTATTGCCTGTAGAATAGAGTATTTGGCTATTTGCAAGAACCTTGAAAACTGCTTTTGTGAAACTGCCCTTGCCAAGAAAACATGCTACAGTGTACACTTAGGGATGCAGTGATTTTTAATGCCTCAAATTGCCAAACTGTGTGCTCACATGTCATCTGCAACATACAGCTTCAGTTCAATGTCCAATTTGCAATGCAGATTGCCTCTTGTACCATATTTCTCACTTTGTTGTCCCAACTCACAGATCTGACATGGAATTCCAAATGGGAAATCGCTTCCTGTGGAGAATTGCTGATGATTGTAAAGTCTTCTTTTTACAGCTGCTTCAGGAGAGTCAGGTCGAAGAAGTGATTTCTTTCTTCCAATAGCTGCATTTATGGATAAGGTTTCCATGCCCTATGTCTTAATAGTACAGTTTCATTCCGGGCCACTTCTTTGCCAGTTTGCAGCTTCCCTGCTGAGAATGTACTTACTTTTATTATCACACCATTTGGATAGCTGCCAAGCATGAACAGGTGTGAGTTCACGCTTTCATTACGAGGTACATTAGCGGAAATCCATGTATGGCGTCACTCTAAACAGGGAGGCTATACTATCCAATGTGATGTCAAATCTGATGTCAGAATAGCCCTGACAATCCTATTGCAGTAGATGAATGACGAGTACTTACATTCAGCTGTCAGTTGATATCAATGACCTCAAACAGGCCCTATCCCTAGCATTGAAATAAGCTGTCAATTTGTCATTCAGTAACTTGTGACTTCATTGATATTCGGTTGACTTGTTTTTATAGGATTGCAAGCATAGGATATGACCTCACAAAATACTTTTGAGTAATGAAGTATAATATTGTATGGATAGGGATATGACCTCTCAAGGACCATTTCAGTCTCACATCTGTAAGCACTTGAAATTTGTCGGTTGTATGAACCTATGCACATAGTGGGCCCTTCAGTGCAGTAGATAGCATCATGATTTAGGATGGCACAACACTCATTTGCAAATCTCTACGGCAAGCTCCCACGTGAAATCTCCTTTCTGATCTGCGAGTGTTGTGACAACAAAATGAGAAGTATGACATAGAGGCAATTTGCATTGTAAATTGGAAATTAAACAGAGCTTGTATGGTGAAAGTGTAACAGTGCAGTTTGGCATCTTAAGACTTGATTTATCACATGCATATGTAAGTCAAAATTAACCCATTAAATCGCCATTTAAAGCAAAAGGGACAACTCTGAGATATCTGATGTAGTATCAATTACGAGTTCGAAACTTTGTAGCACCAATCTATTTGCCCCTTGATATTAATTCCTGAAGTTTATTTGGTAGAAAGTTTGTCAATACTATTTACTTGTACTCTCAAGTTTGATAAATTGGAGAAAATATCAGCAGCAAACAAAAGCCCTGTGAAGTTGCACCAGGAAGAAAGAGAACAGATAAGAACATGCAAACAAAAGGTTATCGACCCAACCAACCAGCTACAGGCATATAGCACACTTCCAAAAATTGAAGGGCTGTCATGAGATCATTGTTTCTGATGTATCATGTCAGAACAACCAACAAGTTAATTGTATAATATAATGATATAGCCGATATTAAACTTAAAGAGCCTGCTGCATCAAACCAATCGTGCTAGCTGCGGCTGATATGTCTTAGTCACATTAATAATTGGCATCAGAAATGATCTAAAGGGCTTGCCATGAGATCCACTGTTTCTCTGATTCATAATTACCTGCCTGTTAATTAAACAACTGTATTGAATCTGAAGCATCTGCAGCACACTTTTAGCTCAAGGCATTCTCATGAATGCACTGAGTATGAGTCAATGTATCAGCGAGGCTTCTGGACCAAGCCAGACTTTCAATTACATCCTGGATTTGGTGCAAGTAATCACGTGAGACAAAATGAATTCCTTGAGAACAAGGACAGACTTGGAGTAATGAGGGGGGGGGGGGGTTGGGGGTTGGGAGGGAGACAATTTCAAGGAGCATGGCTGCTGATCTTTGATTTGTTATTGCTGAACAGACATTGGCAGAAATCATTGTATTTGCATTAAATTTCATGGAAAGGGCTGCAGTAGCCTGTGGATTACTGCGAGTTTAAATAGGTAACTACAAAAGAAAATAGCAGAGTATTTCCAACCACATGCCAGCTCTTCTGAGAGACCATAATATTATAAAATTCATGGACGACGGCGTCCATTCATTTGAAAGCTCAGCAACCAGTTAACGATCTCTTGTAGTATCCAGGCAAGAGTGTTAGTTCACAGCCAGTTAAAGATGACACTCATGTGTCCTTTTTTATTCAAATTTTCAAGATATCTTCAAAACTCAATAATTAACATGTGCACCATGATAGACCAAGGAAAACTTATCAATATTAAAATATAAAGCCTTTCAGATTAAGACAGAATATACAACAGTATCCTAAATTAACACAGTTACCTAACAATGAAGGAAAGACTAAAATGCAAACAAACCTGTTCTTGTAAACTGCAAAACCTTTCAGCGTCCTTGGCTGTGATGCAATTATGGAAATTGCGACCTTCTTGAGAGAATGGACCCACTAGAAATAGGCTTCACAATGCCAGCCTTGCTGGTCAGTTCAAAAGCAGAGAGGAAGCCAAGTTTAATCAATTGTGCTTCCAAACTTCCTGGATTTTGTGGCAGTTAATCACAATCCTTTTAGAGAACTTCCCTAATAGGACAGTGGGCACCTTTTTCTTGGGCTGGCCGGTCCAGGCTAGGACTAAACTACTTTACCAACTAAGCATCTAAAAAAGAAGAAAGAGGCTTAGAGATAAACACAGCAACAGGTCTCCTGTCTATTTAATTAAAAGATATAAAGAAAATTTAACCCATCTGCTGAGTTTAGATGGCAAAATTGAGGACTAAATATAATTAAACACTTTGCAATGAGAAACAAACGACAATGAAATAATTACAGCCATCATCTTTAAATTTAAGCGCAGGAATTCTGAAAAACATGCATTCGCCCATAGACAAGGAGTTACACATCAAAGAGCTCAAACAGTAAAATGTTGCCAAAATTCCTGAGAACTTAAAATAATTTTTTTTACAGGACCACAAAGCCCTTCTACTGATGGCGAATGAAGAAAAACAGGCTTTAGTAGGCCTATTAAATGCCCTTTTTATGTGAGCATGCACTACCTTCTTGGGCAATAAGGAGAAAAGATTGATGATATTGTCTAGCAAGATCTCATCCATGAAAAAGTTAGTCTTGTAGGCCTATTACTCTGTAGACTGTCACTTTTGCAACCCCCTGATGCCTGGGGAGATGGCAATGATTGCCTCAGTCTTAGACACAAAAATGGTTAGTTCTACACAATAGCACAGTTTTCTCCTAGGCCTATTTGACAATGATCGTCTTGTGTGCTGGAACTTCTCATTTAGACTAGAAACTTTGAGCCAATTTATTTGCAGGTGTTTTTTATTTCCACACGATTCTGGTCATTCACAGTTGCCTAAGATCGCTTCAGAGAGGCCACCCCAATCAATGTATAGACTAAATACCTTTGATATGTCAACTGTGTGATGCTCTGTTGTTCCTGAAGCAATCAGATTCAGCAGAAATGCAATGTATCTAATGGGCAAAGAACCTTAGAATTGCGTACTAATCAGATTGCCTGTAATCGTATTTTGGCACAAAATGAATCTTTCAGTACGAAAGGAGTATCTTTCAGCACAGCGTGTTACTGTGCATCTATCGAATCCCACTAAGGGTAATCTAAGTGCGACATAACTAGTTTAATTGACATTATTGTATTGTTCTGATGTTATTGACAAGGGAGATGATCACTTGACAAGCCTTGCAAACATCAGAAGTGCTACTTGTCTGTTTCTGGTGGGTCAGGTCAGTAACCTTTTGTTTGCCTGTTCTCTTTCTTCGCTGTGAAATGTCACAGGATCTGTGTTTGCTGATGGTGTTTCCTCCCATTTATTAAACCAGGATTGGTAATATAAAGCATATTGTCATTCTGCGGCAAAATTACCACAGGAATTAGTAGCATGGTCCACTGCAATGGCCAAATAGATTGGTTCTGTAAAGTTTCTAATTTCACTTGCCTAATTTGGAAAAACAGCTTGTTTTGCTGATTATGCATGATTTATGTATTAAATAGTTGTTTTAAAAAATGTTCTCAACAAGTAAGAAAATATTTGACAAACAGCATTGAAGAGAGAGACATAAAACACTTGCATTAGCCTATATAAATTGAGGCCTAAATTCTTATCTCCTTTCTCCTGCTTTTTAATGGAAAAATATCTGTGCTTTGTAATTTATATCTTTCTGTTTCCTGCTAGGCCTTTTAACAGAAGAACTGACACAGAGGGACACTAATGTATTTGTGCACTATATGGACAGCCTAAGAGAATGTCTATGAGTGAGGTGAGATGCCATCTGTACACAGAGAAAGACGGAATGCTCCGGCAGCCGAAGTCTCTTCCAACAATGGAAGAGAACCTATTCCGGCACTTCAACATCAAGCGTGCCCATCTGAAGACCAGTACACATGACAGCAGCTGACCTGTTGGTTCCTCCAGAACTGGATATCACAGAATATGTATGGGTGATAAAAGATGGCAGGCCAGTGCCAGAAACAGTCAGTCAGCCTCCAGCCTCAAATTATCTTATGCATGCATTTTAAAAGTTGAAGCTGTAAAGCCTAATTAAGGCAAAGCTTGCAAGACCTCCACTTGAAGCTCCCACCACAACAAATTCTCTTGTACTATTTACTGTGCTTGTGAAAACAGTACTTGTTGCATCAGTCTTTTCAAAATTCAAGAATTTAACAAAGAAAATGATGAAAATTGAGAAGGGTTTCTGGCAGAAAATACTAATGCAAGAGAACACCGTAAGTGGTTGTCTGATGACAAGTGGGAGTAGTTTGGTCAAGCACGGACTTAAACTGTCGTTGAATTTGATTATATACAAATACTATGACATCTCTCATTGAAATGTCCATTGTACTGTTAAACATTTAATACTGTAGAATTTAATTCATTACATTGTAAATGAATGAAAATTGGATTATGTAAGAAAAGTTTGTTGGAAATCAGTAAAAATTGGAAAATGATAGGGACGTTGATTTTTGGTTGATGGAAATTTATGTTGAATTGATGTAATCTTGATATTTTATATGCAAAATGACCAGATAATGAAATTTTGATGCCAGATTCATGCTTCTTGGGTCAAAATTATCTGATAAAGTGGTATTGCATTTGATTCTAGGACTATTATTAAAAAAGTTGTCGTTGCCATTGGGCATACGGGGGCCATTTTGGATTTATGCTAATTACCGGTGTTGCCCAAAGTTGCCGGAGTGGCAACCAGGCTAAATTTTTTCTACATACCTATATGATGATGAATCCATCATAAAACCTTACACTTCTCACACTTGCAAGGTCCATGTTTTGGCAACTGGACTATTTGGGGAATGCCTACTTGAGTTGAAATATGTCCTTGCTGAGTGTTTTTGGCTGTCACACTATGCTCAAACTTATACCTTCCCTTATTTTGTAGCATCCATCTGATTTAAACAGACACTTGGTGTAATAAATCACGAGAGCTGCAATAGGTTGAGGTGCTTTTAATTTGCAACAGCTGTTGCCCATGAATTATTGTTGTCTTCCCAAATTGCTTGCATGTTGTAGATGCCGGTGAATACAATTTTTGTTCAGATATTGATATTAAGCCTGCACACAGCAGTATATCTTTGTAAAATGTTCAGGCAATGATTGCCTTGACAAAGTACAGTGTGGTCGAGAAAAACTACACTCTCTTTTTTAGGCACAGCTCCATAAATGTGTCTGTAATAACTATCCAATCTTTTCTAATGAAAAAAGGATAGTCTTGGTAACACATTATCTGAACTATTCTGTAGTTTGTTCCTCAAGGAAATGATGTGTAATCTTGAGCTCTGATTCACCAAAAATAAAAAAAGGCCACTTTCATGCATTACGCTGTCCCAAATCCAAGTCATTACTGTCTATTCAAACATATTACCATAGCTTTCATATGCTTACAGTAACCTCAAGTTCTTCAGAGGTGTGTGGTACTGGGATTTTATTAATCTGAGACAACTTTTGTTGGTCTCTTCCTAGTGACCACAGGCAATATGAATCACCAAAACTGTTAGCCAGACATGATCATACACAAATGAACAAGCCTCAGTTAATCTCCAGGTACTGCCTTTAGGCAGCCAAGGGATAGTGTCATATGCAAATGCCAGGCTGCTCAGGGAGTTTTTGGGCCATCAATAATGTGGCCGTATATATAACAGTATATATATGTGTGTATTGCTTTGTATATCGAGGGGGGGGGGTACTAAAAATATGCGTGAAACCAAAGGTGGGATACTAAAAATCCGCATGAAACTCAAGGGGTGGTCTCAATTTTTGCAAAACTCCCACCTCCCCAGTCATAAATTCGGAACGGTCCCTTAAAAGGCTGCTGTAGTTCCAAGTCAGTGGCAGAAGATTCTTCCCTTTTTTGTCTGAATTAAGTTTTTTAAAGAAAGTGATCTGTGGGAAATAATCTTCCCCCAAGGCCTATCCATAGACATGCATCTGACCGGAGGACCATTTGGCAAAAACAATGTAAGTCTCTATTCAAGGCTAGAAAAACTCTGATACAGGTCAACACGTTTGAAACTTCACAGATATGTCAGTCATTCATCATGTTACAATTGTACATGGTACTGGTATTGTCTGCTACTGATGTTTGTCTCACTGCAACTGCCTCAATTTGCAAATGATTCGTCAAAGATTGAAATGCAGAACAATATGATTTCTGTTCTTCCACCTGTCCTTTCCTAAGGTCTTATGGTATTATTTCACATTTGCAGCGATTTAGTGAAATCATGCTTTGAATATTTGACAACAGCCAGGTGCAACATGTTTTGGTGATTGCAGATAGTTTGAACTCGACATTTATGCAATAAGTTATTTGTGCTATTGCAACTTATTATGAGTGGCATGAGCCTCTATCTAATTTGTGTTTTAGACCAGGGACATCTTTCGTACTGCAATTTCGTATACAGACATAGTGGCCAACTTTGAACTTGCACTGTTGTCTAATGATCTGTTTTCAAAATACCTGGACTTCAATTTGCAGCTGAATGGCTCTTTTGTTATTCTGCACCATCACCCCTTGCGCATAGTTGGTCACCACAGTGCCATACAAACTGATATGGCACTCAGTACTTTGTGATAGCTGTGTAATAATTTACACTACTTTATACTGTTACTGCTTTGACATATCATTTAACCTTTTTTAAAACATTCACAATAATCCACAATGACCATGCAATTTCGTTTGTGATGAAATCCTTGCAGTCTCAAATTCCATGAGGAGGCCTGGACGAGGATGGTTCCAAAAGTCATTTTCCAGAAAAAAAAAGTTGAAATTGCAAGGAAGAAAAGAAAGACTGTTAAACAGCTGCCCTAAGACTACAGGGGCCTTTTAGGGAAAGGCTCAAATTTACCTAGCAAGCACCTGACATTATCGATGGCCTTATAAAAAAGCTCCATTAACCTGGCTTTTGCATGTATGACGTCTTTTACTGGCTGACTGCAGGAAGCAGATTGTGAAAAACTCAGGGTCTTTCATTGGCATACAAAAATATGTTATAGGCTCATTAATATTGTGTTGTTGTTGCATATAATACGTATCATTCAATTCATATGGCTATCCTGTTAGTCTCCAGTACTGCACAGCATGGACTAGGAAGATTTTTTGCATGATAAGAAGGCAGGTTAAAAAGTATCGCTAGGCTTCAAAGCGTGTTTGTGACATCCCATTAATATGTCTGTGGCAGTTTGGCACCCAAATGTCATGGAACTGTATGTTCCTGTTGACACTCAGACAGCCGTAAACCAGCGGCCATTGTGATGTCAGTCTGGTGTTGTATTTTGATTATATTAAGTAATGAGTGACTTTAACTTAAATTTGAAGTCATTGTGACATTTTTGTTTCCCCACACACAGAAGTCAAAAAAGCCAACAGCATGACATTGACTGATTTTCCTGAAAGGGACATCACAATGATACCCTGGAATTATATCGCGTGAACATTGTCCTTCAGCAGGTTTTTGACGGACATTCTACTGATGCCATACTTCAGTCAGATGCCCAACTGATATGAGGTTGCATTCACAACAGATTTTTATGTTCAACCAAGGATATAATTCATTGCTATTTTTTTGCAAACCCACCTTTACTGTAACGTAATTTGAACATCAAAACTGAATGATGTTGTATTAACGCTGCTTGCCCACTGGGAAAAGACTTTTATATCCCTTGTAAGCCACATCTTGTAAGGAAGGTGCTGTTTGGAAGACCCAAGGAAGATTGCCTGGCACTAGTGCCCCCTACCAGGAAGCAGAGTTCCAGCTGTGTCTCCAACTGGTGTCATGATCCCATTTCCTCCATTGCCAACACCAGCTGTGGCAGGCTTGTTCAATACCAAATTAATCAAGGTAATCAGCTTCTCCTTACATGATAAGTGTTGTACATGTTGCTCATTGATTTTAAAGCTATGAGAGTTTAATTAAATAATGTTTTATTTGCATTAACTGGACATATGTGACATGGTGATATTTCTTGTTTGGATCACAAGAAGATAATTGATTTATTTTTAAAGTCATGATCAGAATATAAATCTTGTGTCAGAAGGTTTTTGCAGTTTCATTTTAACATTATGGCAGTTAAAAAGATCACAAGTATGGTGATTAAACCTTCAAAATTGTGAATAACTCATTAGCTCCTACAGTACAACCATCACTTTAAATATTTATGATCGAGAATAATCTGTAATATCGATTTTCACTAAAAGTAGATAGGTAGGTCACTACAGATAGATTTATATCACCTCAGATCACTACAGTATAGCCTGGACATGTTGACAGAGCGTCAACTTGATGTAGGTTGTGGTATTCTTCAGTTTAACTGTGGTCTCAAATTTAGTGAGTTTTTGGTGAGTGAGTTTGTGTTTTACGCCCCATCAGCACTAGTGTGGGATATTTAGAGAAGTCTCACATGGAGAAACCAGGTAGCAGTTTAATGGAAAATGTCATCAGGTCATTTGTGGCAACCTGCTGCTTTTAGCTTTTCTCTTTTGATTTCCTTCTCTTTATTGTTTATTCTCTTGTTTGGGTCACAAAATATTCTTGATATTTCACCAAACAAAAACTGTGACCTAAGAAATCTTAGGGTGAGGTAGCATTAAATAACTTGTATTGCAATAGTTGAGGCCTAAATTCTGATCTCCTTTCTCCAGCCTTGAAATGGAAAATATGAGTGCTTTGTAATTTATGTCTTCCTGTATCCTGCTAGGCTTATGGGGAATACCTACTTGTGTTGAAATATGTCATTGCAGAATGTGTTCTGCTGTCGCACCATGCTCATACTTATACACCCTCCCATATTTTGTCGCATCCATCTGAATTAAACTGACACTTGAGCCTGCTGAAATAGGTTGTGGTGCTTCTAATTTGTAGCAGCTGTTGTCCTTGAATTATTGCCATCCCTAATTGCTTGCATGTTGCAAATGCCTGTAAATACAATTTTGTTCAGGTGCAGATTTACATCTTGTATGAGCCATCAGGCCGCTGTTATCCTTGTAAAATTTCCAGGATATATATATGATTGCCTTGACAAAGTAGGCTATACTTTACTTTGCTTAATGTACTCATTATTTAAATTGGATGCACAACATGAATCGAAATATTTCTTCCATAGCATCTGGTTTTGTTTCTTCAGTGAAAGTTATTGAATGGCTAATGGCAGTTTCAATCAATGAGTTTCCAAGCCAACTGTTTGGCTCAGCCAATCAAATTATTATATCAAAACAAACTAAGTTGTAAGATAAGGTACAAACATGTTTAATTAAACTGTTGTAACTGACAATGGTACAATTAATATGACATTGTGAAATTTGATAATAAAGTGCTTCTATTTAGAGAAGTGTTTCCTCAAGGCTCCTGCCCTTGTGCATTAAATTTTTGCCGGTCCTTGTTCTTAATGCCTCATTTTGTCTCTGAATTAATAGCAGTCCAGGAGGCAAGCACCAAATCCAGGATGCAATTAAAAGTTTGGCTTGATCCAAGTTCTTTGTGAAATAAATGGTGCCTTTCTGTTCGAGATCAAATTTATGCATCTCATTGTGGGATTTGTGAAATCATGTTGCGATTATTTTGACAATGCCCTCCCTACACCAATTGTGGTATTCCAGCCTTGTTGAAATTTTAATTTATACTGACTGTGGGACCTTTACTAGTTTTTATTTTGAGGCAAAAATATCCTTCAATTTAAATCCTTTATTTGCTCTTACATCTGTGAGTATATTACTGTTTGTACAAAAGAGATAATCTTACAAAATTGAGCAGGGTGACCACACTATGATGCCAAGGCATCGCTGTCGAGTGGCCACCCTGTTGATATGAGAATATAATTACTATATTAACAGTTGTCGTTGCCGGCTGGAACATCAAATGGACAGTGGTGGAGGTTGATGTTGATGGATTTGTCAATTTTTCATATCATAATTTAAAGGGTATAATACTTACAGGACGTTATGATAGTAGTAGTCCTTGAGAGTTGTTATTTACTGGAAACAGACATGGTCATTGCCTGGGGCTGGGGATGCAGTAAATGATACTGAGGGACTGCTACATGTCTCTTGCTAGTGGGTTGGGTCAATAACCTTCTGTTTGCCTGTTCTGATCTAATCTCTTTCTTCCGGTTGCAATGTGCAGGCTCTTTGTTTGCTGGTGATATTCTTTTCCATATATCAAACTGGGTGCAAGTTAAAAGTATTGACAAACATTCCGCAAAAAAGTAAACTTCAAGAATTAGTATAAAGAGGCAAATACATTGGTGCTTCAAAGTTTAGAATTCCACTTACCTAATTGATAATACATAGGATGTCCGTAAATTGTCCCCGTTGTTTTACGTGCAGATTTAGTTTGATAATTTTGACTCATCTATGATAAAATTCTCTGTCAACTTGATAGTATCAATGATGTAGTGCTAACACATAAATGTAACAGTTAAAGATACAGATGTTATGATAACATTATTGATCACTTGTTGCCAATCCAGTATCAATTTCTTGACAGTTTTGCTCTTCTCGCAGGGGCGGACTGGCCTATGTGGCAGAGTGGCAGTTGCCACGGGGCCCGTCCTCTCAGGGGGGCCCATCTAAGGTGCCAAAAAATAAAACTTTCAAGAAAAATCATGTTTCTGATTAGGCCTATGTGTGCATCGACACTTACCGGAAAGGACATAACCCTCATGTCTGGGCCCCCACCCTAATATTAACATCGTCATTTGCTTTTCTAAATTAAAAAATATCACCGAGGTAGGACACAGGGGCTCATTGACTTATTTTGACACGGGGCCCGAAATGCCACCAGTCCGCCTCTGTAAGACTACTCGTAATGAGGATAAATTATTGAACAAACAACAATTATTTATCCTATTACAGTGTCCTATATGTTGCACACTCATGCTCTGAAATTGTGAAAGCAACAACTCCAGGGCTGCCTTTTTTTAAACAAGAAAAAACACTTCAATTTGTATGTAGATTGTAGATTCTGAGCTATCTATAATATCCAAAATCAGTAGTAACGGAAATGAAAAACAATTGCATGTTTATGCATGTGATACATGTAAATCAAGCCTTCGATTTCCAAACTGCATGCTCTTTTACACTTTCACCATACAAGCTCAGTTTAATTCCTATTTGCAATGCAAATTGCCTCTAATGTCATACTTCTCATTTTGTTGTCACAACACTTTCAGATTTGAAAGGGGATTCCATGTGAGAGCTTGCTGTAGAGAATGGTAAATGAGTGTTCTGCCATCCTCAATCATGATGCTATCTATCGCACTGAAAGGCCCTGTAAGTGTGTAGGTGTAACAGGAATGTCAGGCCTTTTCTGGCATCAGATTTGGCATCAGATTGGAAAGAGTAGCCTGCCAGTTCAGTGCAGATTTAAGCCATGTATACATGAATTTCCACTGATGTACTTTATGACATGAACTTGAACAATGTTCATGCTTGGCAGCTCTCCAAATGATGTGATACAATGTCTTAGCGTGCTTTAGATTGAAAATAACCTTGTCCATTTCGACACTTTTATATGGTCTAACATGATCGGTGAGAGACATGAATTCATGAGAAGCCCTTTAGATATTAGAAGTGTTACATATCTGTTGCTGGTTGATTGGGTCAATAACCTTTTGTTTGCCTGAACTCTTTCTTCCTGGTGAAATGTCACAGGACCTGTTTGCTGATGGCATTTCCTCCCATGAATCAAACCGGAGATGAGAGGTTTTGGATGTTCTTGCTTGGCTAATGTGTATTGATAAACATTTGGCAAAGTAAACTGGAGAAATTTCTGCGAAGGGCCAAGTTGATTGGTTCTGCAAAGTTTAGAATTGCACTTGCCAAATTGATAAATAGCTCATGTTGCTGATTCATCACTGCTTTTGCAGTTTTGCAGCTGAATGTATTGCTGTCATTTTGCCATTAATTGGAGAAAGCACAGTGTCAAATAAATGCAGCCAATAATGCATCACTTGCTTTAACCACTCTCGAAATATCAAATTAAATCTAAAGATAATGATGTTATAAATACACGCAGTAAATTGTGCCAATCTGCAAAGACCGTTATATGATAATGTAGTATCAAACAACATTGTTATTAATGCCTGTAGAATAGAGTATTTGGCCATTTACAAGAACCTTGAAAACCAGCTTTTGTGAAACTGGCCTTGCCAAGAAAGCATGCTACAGTGTACACTAAGGGAGGCAGTGATTTTAAACGCCTCAAGTTGCCAAACTGTGTGCTCGAGTGATCACATGTCCCCAGCAACATACAGGCTAAGTTCAATGTCCAATTTGCAATGGAGATTGCTGCTTGTACCATATTTCTCAGTATGTTGCAACTCAGATCTGACATGGAATTCCACATGGGAAATCGCTTCCTGTGGAGAATTGCTGATGATTGATTGTTATGTCTTCTTTTTCACCGCTGCTTTTGGAGTGCCAGGTCAAAGAAGTGATTTCTTTTTTCAATAGCTGCATTTCTGGATAAGGTTTCAATGACCTGTGTCTCAAATAGTACAGTTTCATTCTGAGTCTGATGTTTTATGGAATTCGAGGCCACTTCTTTGCAAGTTTGCAGCTTCCCTGCCGAGAATGTACTTAGATACATTATCACACCATTTGGAGAGCTGCCAAGCATGAACAGGTGTGAGTTCACGCTTCCATCACGAGGGACATTAATGGAAATCCTTGTATAGCTTCACTCTCCGCTCAAGAGGAGGCTATACTATCCAACCTGATGCCAAATCTGATGTCAGAACAGGCCTGACAATCCAATTACAGTAGACAAATGACGAGTACTTACTTTCAGCTGCCAGTTGATATCAATGACATCAAACAGGTCCTATCCATAGCATTGAAATAAGCTGTCAATTTGTCATTGAGTAACTTGTGACTGCATTGATACATGTATTCAGTGGTGACATGTTTTGACAGAAATTCAAGTATAGAATATGACTGCACAACATGCTTATGAGTGGTAGAGAATAACATGCTGTGGATAGGGATATGACATCACAAGGACAATTTCAGTCTCATTCTGCAAGCACTTGACATTCGCTGGCTGTATGAACCTATGCACTTACTGGGCCTTTCAGTGCAAAAGACAGCATCCTGATTTAGGACGACACAACACTCAATGACAATTCTCTATGGCAAGTTCCCTCGTTGAATGTCCTTTCTGATCTGCGAGTCTGTGACAACAAAATGAGAGGCAATTTGCATTGCAAATTGGAAATTAAACTGAGCTTGTATGGTGAAAGTGTAACAGTGCAGTTTGGCAACTGAAGACTTGATTTGTCACATGCATAAGCATGCAAAAGTTTTTCATGTTAAATTTCCTTTCTACTGATTAAAATATCATAGATAGTGCAGTATTCCAACTTCCGCATACAAACTGAAGTTCTTTTTCATGTTTTTAAAAAAGACAGAAATTTGCTGCTGTCAACATTTCAGAGCAAGCCTCATAACAAGAGTAAGCATTATTCAGGACAAAATAATCATGCAAAATTGTTCGTACTGTCATTGATCCTCCTTATTTTCTACAGAACCCAGTTTACAAATGAGAATATCAAAAACTGTGATGAAAGTGATACTAGATTGGCGACAACTGATCATCAATGCTGTAACATTTGTATCTTTAACTGTCACAAATCACAAGTTAGTGCTACATCATTGATAGTATCAAGTCAAGTAAACTTTATTTAATGCATGGGACAACTTCGCTTTCACTCCAGCTACAAATGTACAAAATAGAAAAAAGCGCATGGCAAACAGAGTTCAATATCGTATTTCAACAGCGATGTTTATCATCAAAGAGTCTAATGGCCCTGACCGCAAAGCATGATTTGTGTCTGTTTGTGTTTGCTGGTGGGTGAAGCAAACGACCGCTTCATCTAAGAGTCTTGACTTCATGAAAATTTCAAATTGTGGATGACTATTGTCTCTCATGATTTTTTCAAGTTTCTATAATCATATTTGACAATGAATTTTCTCATAGTCGAGTCAAAATTATCACATTAAATAGCATGTAAAGCAAAAGAGACAACTCACTAAAATCCTATGTATTATCAATCAGGTTTACAAGTGGAGTTCTAAACTTTGTGGCACCAATCTATTGGCCGCTTGATACTGATTCTTGAAGTTTATTTTGCGCAGAATGTTTGTCAATACAATTTACTTGCACCCGCCAGTTTGATAAATGAGAGAAAATATCAACAGCAAAGAAAAGCCCTGTGACATTGCACCAGGAAGAAAGAAAGCACATCAGAACAGGCAAACAAAAGGTTATTGACCCAACCCACCAGCTACAGGCAAGTAGCACACTTCTTGAATTTGAAGGGCTGTCATGAGATCATTGTTTCTGATGTATCATGTCAGAACAAACAACATGTTAATTGAACAAGGCTATATTAAACCTGAAGCGTCAGTAGCATCATACCAATGCATGCTAGCTGTGGCTGATATGTCTTAGTCACATTAATAATTGGCATCAGAAATGCTTGTCATGAGATCCATGCACTGTTTCTTGAAAACATAATTACCTACCTGTTAATTAAACAAGACTGTATTGAGTCAAAAGCACATGCAGCATACTATTAGCTCGAGGCATGCTCATGTATGCACTGAGTAAGCCTCAATGAATCAGCAAGGCCTCTAGACCAAGCCAGACTTTCAATTACATCCTGGATTTGGTGCAAGTAATCAAGGGAGACAAAATGAATGCCTTGAGAACAAGGACAGACTTGGAGTAATTAGAAGGAGAGGAGGACCCTTGGAGTGTCAAGGAGCATGGCTGTTCATCTATGATTCGTTATAGTCAAACATAAAATTATTGAATGTTTACATTATAGCTTTGCTAAGCCATAATTTTTGAAATTTATTATTTTAAATGATCCTCTCAGCTGAATGACACTCATGTATCTTTATTGATATATTTTTTTTAGAATATCTTCAAGTAACATGTACTCCATGATATACCCAAGAAAACAGATCAGAGTACGACAGAAACATACTCTTTGTATCATGAATTAACACAGTTACACAACAATGAAGGAAAGACTGACCTAAATTCCTGTAATGCATAGAAACCTGTTCTTGTACACTGCACAACGTTTCAGCGTCCTTGGCTGTGATGCAATTATGGAAATTGCGACCTTCTTGAGAGAATGGACTGCAGCAAATGCTATTACCACTGACCCACTAGAAATTGGCTTCACAGTGCCAGCCTTGCTATTCAGTTCAAAAGCAGAGAGGTAGCCAAGTTTAATCAAATTGTGCTTCCGAACTTCCTGGATTTTGTGGCAGTTAATCACAGTCCTTTTAGTGAACTGCCCTAATAGGACAGAGGGCGACTGTTTCTTGGGCCTGCCGGCCCAGGCTAGGACTAAACTACTTTACCAATGAGGCATCTAAAACATAGGCTGCGCAGCAGCAAACCTTCAGCGAATAACACCTTTAGAAGATTACAATAATATCATAAAATTGGTGAGTTCCCGAAATTGCTTATAGGTATGCAATAGCGGTCGAGTAGCGAGTAGTGGCCTTCCATTATCTCATTTTTCCAATGATTCATAAAGTATGATGACAATCTTCTCATCAATCATCATCATACGGCGGTCACCAACACTGGAGAGTGCTACGGCATGGGAACCTTGGGCAATGTTCCGCTAGTCTCTGCCCATGGGCGCCGTTCTATGGCTGCCCTGAGCTGTATCATTGTGGAAGGCTCACCACAAATTTCGTGCCTGCATTGCAGTGCATGACTGACAGTATTTACAATTACAATTACAAAAATACACATCAAAAAGCACTGCTAAATTAATCGCATAGGTGATTTGTTTAGAAAAATTCATTACTGTATATGCAATAGCCTAGTGGGGAAGTTTTGGCTCCGATATAAAAAAAGTCTTTTAAATATTTTTTCTCAATATTACGAAAACTATAGAATAGCCATCTGTCAGACCATGAAAAGGCACAACTAGACCATACAAGCCATATGTGTACCAAACTTCATTCATGTATATGGAATAGTGACCGGATGTTGGGCCAGAAACAAAAATAATAATTTTTATGTTTTTTTCAATATTTGAAAAAGTATATAATATTTTCCATCAGACCTTTCAAAAGGCACAACTAGACCATATTGACCATATGTGTACCAAAGTTTATCCGTGTACATGCAAAAGTGAGCGAGCCTTAGCCCAAAAAACAAAAAAAATATGTTTTTATGTCTTTTCTCATTTTTTCAGAAAGTATAGAATATCTGTCAATGAGACCATCAAAAGGCACAACTAGACCATATAGGCCACGTGTGTACCAAATTTCATCCATGCACATGCAATAGTGACCGAGCATTGGCCCGGAAACGAAAAAAATTTTTTTTTTATATTTTGTTAATTATTTCAAAAAGTATTTAAGATCTATTCATCAGACCATCAAAAGGCACAACTAGACCATACAGGCTACATGTGTACAAAATTTCATCCCCATACATTCAATAGAGGCCGAGTGCCGGGCCGGAAACGATCTATCCGCCCGCCGCCCGACCGCCCGCCCGCCCGGCGGACGGACAGCATTTTTACCCAAGTGATTACAATACCTTCTTCGAACTTCGTTCGCTGAAGGTAAAAAAGAAGAAGAGAGGCTTAGAGATAAACACCGCAACAGGTCTCCGGTCTGTGTAATTAAAATGCATTTACAGTGATGGGTGCCTCTGTTTACAAAAAGCAGACTGAAGCAGATCTTGAGACGATACTTCAAATGTCATTTGTGCATTTTGATAAGATCATTTAAGCAAATGAGATGCATGTTCAAAAGATCAAAATTCTGGTGGCACACTGAAAAAAGGATTGTCTGATATCAGACAATCAATGTCCAATATGTGTCCGATCAAGCGTTTGTCTAATCCAGAAAATTGAACTATTCAAAATGTCAATGCACTTGTTTGTTTCATTCAATTGATTGTCTGGTTTAAACCTCAGAATTGCTTAATTATCAGATTGCCTGTAATCGTATTTTGACACAAAATTAATCTTTCAGCACGAAAGGAGTATCTCTCAGCACAGCTTGTTTCTGTGCATCTATCGAATCCCACAGAGGGTAATCTAAGGGCAACATAACTTGTTTAACTGACATTACTGTGTTGTTGTTCTGACGTTATTGACAAGAGAGATGATCCCTTGACAAGCCTTACAAACATCAGAAGTGTGCTGCATGCCTGTAGCTTGTGGGTTGGGTCAATAACCTTTTGTTTGCCAATTCTCTTTCTTCCTGGTGAAATGTCACAGGACCTGTTTGCTGATGGCATTTTCTCCCATTTATTAAACAGGGATTGGTAATGTGAAGCCTATTCTCATTCTGCAGCAAAATTACTACAGGAATCTGTAGCAAAGCCTGCTGCAACGGCCAAATAGAATGGTTCTGCAAAGTTTGGAATTTCACTTGCCTAATTTGAAAAACAGCTTGTGTCGCTGATTATGCACTGTTTATGCTGCAGCATGTGGTGCTAACATTTTGTGTTTGGTGAGAGCAAGTACCCTGTAAAATGGATGTGTATCAATGCCATTACAATATGTCAAACTGAAACAGTTAAATATAATAATTATATTGCGCCCACCCAAGGTGATAATTCATTGCCATAGGCGTCCATGCAGGGGGCAAGGGGGGCTGCCAGATGGATTGTGAATAAAAACGATTTTTCAAACTGTGTCACAGATGCTTATATATCAAGGGAGCAAACTCTCCTTCATCTGGCTTTTTATCAATTAGGCATGCGAAATTCTAAACTTTGTAGAACCAATCTATTTGGCCCGTGCTACAAATTCCTGCAGTTCCTTTTGCTGAGGAATCTTTGTCAATATGCATTACTTGAGCCACAACGTTCGCTCTCAATTTTGATAAACGGGATAAAATACCGCCACAGCAAACAAAAGCTCTGTGACATTGCACCAGGAAGAAGGAGAACAGGCAAACAAAAGTTATTGATCACACCACCCAGCTATAGACATGTGGCACACTTCTTAAATTTGAAGGGCTGTCATGAGATCATTGTTTCTGGTGTATCATGTAAGAACAACCAAAATGTTAATTAAAAAGACTTTATCAAACCTGAAGCGCCTGCAGCATCATACCAATGCATGCTATGTGTTAAGCTTATGTCTTAGTAAAATTAATAATTGACAACAGAGATGTTCTTGGTTTAGAAAACTAAGAATCAGTTAAGGGGTTCACAGTTTGCGGTGGTTGCACAAATTGAATGTTCCTTCAGGGATGGATTTGCCAAACATGTCCCTCCACTACTCAGCTGACTTTGTCAAGTAATCGAAGCATGATTCACGAAATTTCAAAAGGAACATGATCTGCCTTCCAGAGGAGAGCAAATTTGTCATATCTTTCTTACAAGGCATGTGCAGCAAGCCCGATTTTCAATTACACCCTGAATTTGGTGCAAGTAATTAAAAACAGCTGGGTTGGAGCACAAGAAGGAAAGGAGGAAGCTTAGAACTTCAACTAGCGTGGCTTCTCATCTATGATTCATTGTTGACAAACTTTCAATTACTGAGTGCATACATTACTGTACATAGCTCATCTCAGCCATGCATTTACAGGGAAACATATCTCATCATTGAGACACACAGACATTGACAGAAATCATTGCATTTGCGTTAAACTTTTCATACTTTGCAATTGCAATAAACCATCTGCACAAGGCCATGGGGTACTGTAGATGACATCAAAGAAGTGACGAGGGCCTTGCTGAGCAATGATGGCCAAAACATTCTACGGAGACACGGTGTATAGCTTTCTGATGCCTAAATCAAACATACATCTGAAAAGGATTATTGCAGAGCATTTATTGTAGCCTAGAGCATTTTCATGACTACGAGTATATATGTACAAGCACTTCTCAGAGAAAATCATATAACATTGCCATATAACAGCTCGATCCATGAATTTGAAGCTCCTGGACCTCTCCATGAGCATGCTGTTTAAATTAAAATCAATTTTAATCAGCTCACTGCCATAAAATATTAGAAGGGTCCAAATTTGGACAAACTTCGACACTCATGACACATACTGGGAAAACATTCTCTCCACGGCCTGATACAGTTTATTAGGTGGCAAAACACTGAAGTGAAGGGTATGTCCATGATATCTTGGCAAGATCAGTTACTTTCACCTCAGTAAAAGTCCTGACTGATCGAAAAGTGATCATAAAATCAAGACACATGGTATCATGGTATATCACATGTTTTTGTATATAAATATCAGGCAATAAAATGAGAGTTAGCTGACTGCATCACAAACAAAATAACTTAAGAGAGACTAAAGTGGTAAAAAGGCAAAGGATTAACTGCTGCAGGCTGCAAGAAAGACTGAGATTCATGTTTTGTTCTTACACCAAAAGTTATAAGAATCAATTCAGAAGTAGTTGAGTATGTCATGCTTTCAGGGTATTCAAATAGACTGAAAAGCATGACCAAATAGCCAAAGAAGCATGGTTTGGTCAGCCACTGCTAAGTCCATCTGTCTTGCTTCTGTTGTAATGATAATGCAAATAATTAATACAAAATAAAAATTTTACGATCAATTTAAGATGACATCAGATACTTCCTGATGTGGTGATATTTATGGCTGGTTTTGTTGATCCTCCATTTGCTCAATCCAGCAAGGAACTTTGAATAAACATGACAGAAATTAAATTGTAGTGTGTTACTGAAACTACAGAATTTACATGCTTATTAACTATTGCAAGGTAAAGATTCATGATAATTTTGTCATCTTGTTTACTCTACAAAGCAAAGAGCAATCACAAAGGCACCACAGTTACTGCAATTTATCATGCAACATCAGTCTAAAAATGAAGAAGAAAGGCTGATGACAAGCAACTGGTTATTCTGCAAGCTTCAGATAATCTTGACGAATTCCAAGAACAATGGCCACAAAACACAGCCTTGCAAATGTTATGTGCGTGCTAAAGATTTGCCAAGTCATCTAATCTCAAATGAAATTGAAGAACAGTATGAATTGCATGTGATGGTTCTTATTTTCAAGCATGCATGTAATGGTAGGATGCTTGGCAGTTGAAAGTTAAGGATGGTTGTAGTAATACTATGATCAACCCCTAGTGATCAACCCCTAGTGGTCATTTCATACGTTGCATTGAACCTCATTCTGAGATCAATAAAGTTGCTGTTACAACGACGTCACCAAACTAGTCAGATGCCTGTGTGTTATTAATAATACCAAACCACAGTATTATTACATGGTGGCAGTTTCTAAAATCATACACAGTTATTCATCATGACTTCCATATATCCTAGTATGCTTTGGGATTCTCCAGATCTAGTGGACAGCTTCAAGTTATTCAAACAAAGGATGCTCCTAGTCTGCGAGGATAACGAGATAACCGATCCTGCCAAGATCGCCAGGAAAATTAAAATAGGACTAGGAGACGAAGGCCTGCGTCGTCTTAATAATTCTGGATTGCCTGATGCAGAACAAAAGAAGCCAGAGGAACTATGGGACCTATTTGAAAAGCAACTGAAGGTCGCTGTAAACTTTCGCATACACAGGCTTAG
Organism: Platynereis dumerilii; assembly: GCA_026936325.1. Classification (NCBI taxonomy): domain Eukaryota; kingdom Metazoa; phylum Annelida; class Polychaeta; order Phyllodocida; family Nereididae; genus Platynereis; species Platynereis dumerilii. The sequence continues at coordinate 107,824,281 of JAPTHN010000002.1, forward strand.
TTTGATGCAGTATAGACAGTCGGAAAATGAGACTCTGGACGAATTCGTAAACCGTGCCAGAGCTCAAGCGCAGTCATGCGAGTTCTCCGAAAATGAGTTGGAGGAACGAATCATTGAGTTGATAATTGCGGGAACTCCCTTCGAATTTTTCCGCCACATGCTGCTCGGAGCAGAAAAAGACCTAAAACTCCGAGACGTTTTAATCGAAGGACGAAAATATGAGGCAGCAGCCTTGGGAACCAATCAACTACAGATGTTGTCTTCTAATATCTACAAGGCACAGATTGATTCTGTTTCACAGCGCAAATGTGGCAATTGTGGCTCTACACACCCAGCACGGCAGTGTCCAGCCTTCAATGCCACTTGTCATACCTGTGGTCGGAGAGGCCACTGGCAGAAAATGTGTATCCTCAATTCTAATAGTCTCCACGCGAAAAAAGACTACTCAGAAGGTGCTAAAAAATGCAACAAAAAGAAGTCTCGGAAAGTACACATGGTCGAGCATGAAGACAGATTTTCTTCTTCTGAGTCTGAATCTGACATCCAGTTCACTACAACCAAAGGTTTTGATGCAATTACATTGACAAGAAAGGACTTGAATGCTGTTACACTGGATAAGGATATTCACCAGAAAGAAATTCAGAAGCCCACTGCAGTTCCGGATAGAACCTGGAAAATCTTGGATGCAGAGTTGTTCACAGTTAACAGGAGATATTTCATGGCAATATCTGATCACTTCAGCAAATTACCGATTATAAAAGAACTACCTAATCCATCAGCTGTAGCAGTCACCAAGTTGCTACAAGAAGCATGTGCTTTATTTGGCTTTCCAAAACAGATCATTTCTAACAAGCAAACCCAATTTAACAGCAATGTCTTCAAGGATTTTTGTAAAAAATGGAATATTGCGCATACAACTTCTTCATCCAACTGTTCCAAATCAAATGATTGTTTTGAACGACAGAGTCACAGGATTAGGCCTGTCATCAAAAAGTATATCAGACAAAGAGGGAAAGTTAACAATGGAAAGAAGTTCGGTAACAAGATCAAGCAAGGATTTCAAGAAGCGAAACAGATATACGGAAGAATAAAACCATAGAATGAAGAAATAATTAAAATTTATATTTAAGTTAATTTTGAAATATTTTTAAATACTCAGTTGTAAATTTGTTGACATGCATTTTGAATTTTGAATTACATTTCCTATTTTAAGTTAAACAGAGAGGGATGTAGTAATACTATGATCAACCCCTAGTGATCAACCCCTAGTGGTCATTTCATACGTTGCATTGAACCTCATTCTGAGATCAATAAAGTTGCTGTTACAACGACGTCACCAAACTAGTCAGATGCCTGTGTGTTATTAATAATACCAAACCACAGTATTATTACAATGGTGAACAAACTTATAAAGGTGAATGTCTCAGTAATAGACTCCAGATTAGTGGGCAACTAGCTGAAAAGACCAGAGAAATCTGTCTCATAAAATGCCGGTTGTTTTAGGTAAGTTTTGCATTACCATCCTATCGTATAGTAAACTTGCAGATAAGATAGAAATCCAATTCGAAATTAGGATCTTGATTAGATCAAGTTATTTTATACTGTAACAAGTACATTGCTTAAAATTGTTTGGCATATTTATGGTGCCACAAATGATGACCAGTAATTTCAGCTGTGTTGATATGGTTTGGATAGAGCTTCAGAACACCTGCTGAATCTTGTGCAACCTTTCAGCAACCTTGGTTGTGTCACAACTATGGAAATTGTGATCTTCTTGAGAGAATGGACTGCTGCAAATGCTATTAGTAATAGTATGGACCCTCTAGAAATAGGCTTCACAATGCCAGCCTTGCTGTTCAGTTCAAAAGCGAAATGAAAGCCGGGGTTAATCAATTGTGCTTCCAAACTTCCACAATTTGGCTCAGTTAACCACAATCCCTTCAGAGATCAGTACTGCCCTAATAGGACGGAGAATATTTAATTCTTGCGCACTGGCATAACACTTTAAGAAGCAAAAATATCACAAATAAGACCCTTAAACTGAAATTAGTAGATATAACAAGAAATGTCCACTGTCCCATCTATATAATTAAAGGATTTATTCATTTTCACTGTACAGAAAAGTTGGTGAGGAAAGTTGACAAGAATCAGCATTACTTAAATGCACTGAGAAACAAAATTATGTAACATATCAAACATTTCTGATAGGTTAATCTGAAGTCACAGAAGCTAAAGTTTAGACTTGATAAGAAAACTAGATGGCAGAAGACACAGGTGGTTTCCATCAGACTGGCTGACACAGGGGTAATTCCATGTCAATTCAACAAATGGCTCCCACTCGACTGACTCAGAATGCCTTGAAAATCTACCACAATGAAGGTTTCTTGCCTAAAAGCACAAATCCCAAGTTATACAGTGATGTCTTCAATAGTTTCTCTGAAAAAAATTCATGAAAAATTCGAGATTTTTCCTGAAATTTTCTAAGTCCAGAAATTTGAAGGCATGTAACTCAATCAGTGTAAAACCTAGAGACTCGCAATTAGGCAACATGTTTTTAATGTAGCCCAGGTGTAATAATGTATTGTTTCAGCCACCTCAATGCATTTGCCTCTATTTCACAGGTTGTCGAAAAAATCTGAAAATTGCAGTATGTTCACATTTTTGTCCCCGAATTTCTCAGTTGATATAACAAGTGGAGATTTAATATCATGGTTGAAGAATCTTTGCTATGACTTCTAAACATGTTTCAGTTTTTCAGACCATATTTCTCCAAGAATATTTGTGTGGTCAGCTTGATACTGTACACATGTTTAGAAGTCATTGCAAATATTCTTCCACCATAATATTAAAACTCCACTTGTTATATCGACTGAGAAATTTAGGGACAAAAAAGGGAATAAACTGCAATTTTCAGATTTTTTCAACAACCTGTGAAATAGAGGCAAATGTATTGAGGTGGCTGAAACAATGCATTATTACACCTGGGCTACATTAAAAATATGTTGCCAAATTGCAAGTCTTTAGGTTTTACACTGATTGAGTTACATGCCTTCAAATTTCTGAACTTAGAAAAATTCAGGGAAAATCTCGAAATTTTCATGAATTTTTTTCAGAGAAACTCTTAAAGATATCACTGTATTACTAGGGATTTGTGCTTTTAGGCAAGAAACCTTCATTCTGGTAGATTTTCAAGGCATTCTTAGTCGGTCGAGTGGGAAAATTCTCTGAAATTTGATGAAATGACACGGAATTACCCACAGTGGACCAAATCAATTTGTTTATCATGTTCATTTTTCTTTCTACAGAAAAATTGGCAGGCCCATATCAAAGAAGCCTACACAGTATCTTGAAGGTCCGACCTTTGGCCTATTGAGTAATATGCGCCTAGCAGAACCTTGTAAGGCTTTATAAATTTCAAAAAGCCAAATGATGTGTCGTGTTGATATATCCTTGTGAAAAAAATTATATATATATACAAAAAAACAACAGCCTTGCAAAATTATGTATTTTAAACAGGAAGGAATACCTTCCTTGGAAAATCAAGTGCATTTAGGAACAGGAAAGCTGATGAAGTACATGGGACATGGGCAAAAGCTCCTGGAAAGTAAAAATGTAGACCTTTGTGCCATTATTGTCAACTTAAGATGTTTCTGGTGTTTTTAAAAAACCATTCAATAAGGCATTTAATAACAATATTATAATAAAATAGGCTGTTGCAAAATTGTGTTCTTCTACGCCCCTTTTTAATGAACAACTTCAAATGTGAACTTCTAAACAGTGTAGGAGCAATCTATTTCACCCTTGCTACTAATTCCTGTGGTTCATTTTGCTGTGGAAACTTTGTAAATACACATTACTTGAGAAACAACTTTCGCTCTCAATTTTGATAATAGGAGAAAATACCACCACAGCAAACAAAAGCTCTGTGACATTGCATTGGGAAGAAGAAAAGTAGGCAAAACAAAGGTTATTGACCCAACCCACCAGCTGCAGACATGTAGCACACTTCTAATATTTGAACGGCTGTCATGAGATCATTGTTTCTGGTGCATTATGTCAGAACAACCAACATGTTAATTGAACAAGGCTATATTAAACCTGAAGCGCCTGCAGCATAACAATGCATATTCAGCATGGTCCATAAAATATATCGCAATTTCCGGCATCACATGTGTTTTTGGTTTGGAATATTAATGTGGTAGGGAAATTTTCTCTTTAACTTTTGAGTTGGTTGCACTTTGCATTAATGCCAGAGGGCAGCACGTGCAAGCCAATGTTATGCAAAATGTTGCCACCTGTGGCACTCCAAGCCACAAGCTGTTAATCCTTCCAAAATCAGTCCTGGTCAATTTTGGCATTCTCTCCTAAACTGCTCTCCAGAGTGGTTGCTTGAGAGCTGGAATCATTCAGTGCTTTGCTGAACATTATAATAGGTATGTACAATTTAATTCATTAATTATTTAGGTAGAAATTATAGGTAGTAGATTTGTACATTTCAATTGCATTTGATATTACAAATACATTTCATAGATTGCTATTGCTGTGTATTTAGCATGCAGTTTGCATTATTGAATTTAATTCAATGTTATTAGGAAACATATTTTAAAGTATTAATTGTTTGGTTAGGTTCCACTTTGGTGTATGGAATATTGGCCACATGGGCAGACAGCTCATTTGCACAGTGAATCATTTCGCATTCAAGTTTCAACTTTAGAAACCCAACAAGGGTAAGGGTATTTATTAGAAACTTTATTCCAATTTAACATTATTCTATACTTGTTGCATAAATGAGTTATTGGATGGTTACTTTGTATGCACTTTGTGGACAACTTATAAATATATTTTCAGTTCACATTTACTTAGTAATTGATTGAGTAATTAAGTCAATGGTAATCATTGTGGAGTTATTACATGTACTTATATTATAATTTATTACAAAGTATTTCAATCGATTATTTACTTTACTTACCATAATGTGACAAATGACAATACACATTGATGTTTGTGGGTTTGAACTTATGTGTTTTGCTATTGGGAATATATATACTCATATGTGTTGTACAAATTGCAGGTTTCTTCATCAAATTATGAACATTCATCTGTGAATAAATTCATTATCAACATCATCGAATTCGTGGACCTCAATTTCTTTCGTAACAATGGAGCCCCCAAGAGGATCATCCGTACTTAACGACCCCAAGCGTGAACAGCAACAGCTCAACAGCAAGAAGATCAACAGCAACGCATCACAGTTTGGTAACTAGTACGCTTGAACCGAGTACAAATGTACTTAGTGCACTACATGTGCTAAAAATACATTTTAAATTAAAAACAATTTTAAAGACAATTAAAAGACAATTTAAAAAGACCGGTCATCATCAAGTCAACTTTACGGTTGAATTAATTAATTGGTTAATTTAACCATTTTGACAATTTAATTGTCTTATCTAGGCCTTATTGACTTTTGGCACATTTTGTGTCTTTTGACTCTGATACTTAAGTGTATCAAAACCAGTTGCCACTCAATTTTCAAAATTGTGTGACATTTATTCAGGAAGTGACGACTATTCTGAAATTGTATATATTTATGTCGACTGTTTTGTCATACATGTATGTTTTGTCATTTTGTATGTATTGTGTCAGAATTTTAAATGGTTTTAGGTTAGCACACATTACTTTGCTAGTCATTTTGTTTTGGTTGTCATTGAATGGTATATTGTGTACAATGGCGGCTAAAGCTAAAATTGAGGATGAAATTGATTTGATAGAGAGAGATGAGGAATTTAATGTAATGTTGGCTAAGTTAGAAGAAAATGAAAGATAAAATTATTTCAGGCATTTAAAACTAGAATAGCACCATTGGGTGAAGCCGACAAAGCACCAGAAAATGCTGAGGTGAAGGTAGAAAACACTGATGGGACTAAGATAGTGCCACTTGATTGTTTGCCAAAAGTTGGAACGTTTTCTGGTGATGAGCCTGTCAGTAAAGGTGAAATTGGTTTTGAGCAGTGGAAGCACGAAGTCACTTGTCTCATAAATGAAGGCTATGCAGAGAAAATTGTTATTCAGTGCATTAGAAGGTCTCTCAAAGCAACAGCTTCATCTGTGTTGTTAAACTTAGGTGTTAATGTGAGTACCAAAGATGTTATTGAAAAGTTTGAGATTGTGTTTGGAAATATTTTGCCAAGTGAAATGTTGTTAGAGGATTTCTATACAGCCAGGCAAAGGGAAAGTGAGTCAGTTGTTGCCTGGGGTTGTCGATTAGAATCATTGTTGAAAAGGGCAAAAGATCAGGGAACAATTGATGGTACTGAGGTTATGGCTAGAACTAAGTTTTGGTCAGGATTACGGGACGAAAAGGTCAAATCCGCTTTAAGGCATAAATTTGATAGTGGAAGTTCATTCCAAGAGTTGTTAAGTGATGCCAGAAAGTGTGAACATGAGTTTAAAGACAAGAGTGCTAATGTAAAGGTACAGCCTGTAGAGTCGTCTCAATTAGCCAAACTGATTGGTAGGTTAGAATCGCTAGAGAGTAAAATGTCATTGTTAGTTAAAGACAAGCCAACCAAGCAGACAGGTGCAGCTAGTGCTACCTTGTTTTGCAAATATTGTAAAAAGACCAACCATGTCATTGACGATTGCAGAGTGTTAGCCAAGAAAAAGAGTAAAATGCAGGAAAACGGCGATCAGTCTGTTCCGGGGACCGGGAATTAGACTGCGTTAATAAGAGTAGAGGTCCCAGGTTAGTGGGTGATCCCAACGTTAGTGAGGTCACAATTAACGGTGTCCCATGTTCAGCACTGATTGATACTGGTTCCCAAATCACAACTTTATCAGCTTCATTAGCCAATAAACTAGATTGTGACATTAAACCCTTAGACTTGGGGTATGTTGAAATTTCTTTAGATATTACTCCAAAAATTGGTAACCCGGTTGATACATTGGCATTAGTGGTTGATGATGATAAATGTGACTCAAATGTCCCAGTTTTGGTTGGTACTAATGTGCTCAAATTGGTTTGCGCGTCTATCAAGGCAAGCGACCAGTTGGTTAGTCAATCTGTGCAGCAAGCGTTGGAAGTTCTGTCTGGAAGTTTAGAAGATAGTTTGGTAGGCCATGTGAAAGCCATCAGGACGGAATCTCTTCCCCCTAAATCCAAAACTGTGATATTCGGATAAGCTGATGTTAAGTCTCCACTTCCGAGGATGACAGCTATGACAGAGGAATCGGTTAAGCATCAGTTACCGGATGGAGTGTTAGTTTCTCATTGTATTGTGAGTGTAGGCAGGAATGCCACTGAAGTCAGAATAGAACTTGTTAATCTTTCAAATCGTGGAAGACGGTTACAATCAGGTTCTGTAATTTGTGCGCTTCAAGCTGCAGAGGTCCAAACTGTTAGCAATCCAGTTGGAGCTGTAGACAATGAGAAATGGATGGAAGGTTTTGATTGGCCCGAGGATGCTTCGCAGGCCCAAGCCATTAAGGATTTAGTGTTAGAGTATAAAGATGCATTTTCAACTCATGAACTTGATTATGGTCGTACTCATCTAGTAGAACACAGGATTGAGTTGACTGATGAGACACCAATGAAGATCAGGCATCGTAGGATCCCACCAGCTATGGTGGATGAGGTTCGAGAATATTTGGATAATTTGATAGCGGCAGGACAGATTCGGCCGTCAAAGAGTCCGTGGAGTTTCTCCTTGGTTCTTGTCAGGAAGTCAGATTCTAGCCTAAGGCTGTGCATTGATTATAGGACTATTAATCGCAGGATCAAGAGGGACAGTTTTTCTCTTCCGAGATTAGATGAGACCATGGACGCTTTAATTGGTGCCAAACATTTCTCCAAACTTGATCTGAGGTCTGGATATTATCAGATACCAATGAGTGAAGAACACAAGGAAAGGACCGCATTTGCTGCCGGTCCCTTAGGCTTCTACGAGTTCAATTCAATGCCTATGGGAACTAGTAATGCGACAAGTACTTTTCAGCGTTTAATGCAGCAGTGTCTTGGTAACATGCACTTGAAAGAGTGTGTAGTGTTCTTGGATGACATTCTGGTCCATTCTCCAACATTTGAGAGCCATTTGACCCGTCTGAGGAATGTATTTCAAAGGCTCAGAGACTGCGGGTTGAAGTTAAAGCCATCTGAGTGTGAGTTTCTGAAGACTGAATGTGTGTATCTCGGACATGTGGTGAGTGCAGAAGGCATAAGCACGGATCCAAGGAAAATTGCCAAGGTGAAAGAGTGGAAAGTACCAAGTAACTCGAAGGAGTTAGCTTCATTCTTGGGTTTTGCCAGTTTCTACAGGCGTTATGTCCAGGGATTCAGCTCTATAGCCAAGCCTCTCCAGGACGTGATGAAAGAAGCAGACAGGAAGGGTAACATCGCATGGTGTCAGTCGGCAGATGAAGCATTTTCGTCATTGAAGGAAAAATTGACTACAGCGCCAATTCTTGCCTACGCTGACTACACTAAACCATTTATTCTCCACGTCGATACTTCAGGAACAGGCCTAGGAGGAGTACTTTATCAGCAACAGGAAGGCAGACGTAGAGTTATCGCTTATGCAAGTAGAGGGTTAAATCAAGCAGAAAGAAATTACCCAGCTCATAAAAGAGAATTTCTTGCATTAAAGTGGGCTATCGTGGATAAGTTTCACGATTATCTGTACATGAATAAGTGTTCTGTGTTTTCAGACTCAAATCCACTCTGCTATGTCTTGACTATGGCCAAGCGGGATGCCACAGGGCATCGTTGGTTAGCACAATTGTCATCTTATGATTTTGAAGTGTTTTACAAACCTGGTAAAGGGCACAAGGATGCCGACGCTTTGTCAAGGTTGGACAGCCAATCGTTGAATGCTGTTTGTAATTCAGTTCAGTTCCAGGAAGGATGTTGTCATGCATTGCCTCTTGGCATAGGATTTACTGGTGATGTAGTTGGCAACAGGATTGTCAGCAATGTATTTGAAGGTGATGTGTCTGTCCGACAGGATGAAGATCCCATCGTGAGTAAAGTGAAGTCTTATGTGAATGGAGATGTCAGCATTTCTGAGAAGGAGCTGAAGAATTCGCCTCCTGAACTGCGTAAGTTGGCAGGTCAAAAGGATAAGTTGGTGTTAAAGGACAGTGTTTTGTACAGGAAAATTCTTGTGGATGAAAATGAAGTGTTTCAGTGTGTCATTCCGTCAAAATGCAGGAGGGCGGTATTTGAGTCTCTTCACGACCAAATGGGACACCCTGGCAGGGATAAGACAATTGCTCTTCACCGGGCAAGGTGCTATTGGCCATCAATGGCCAAAGATTTGGAAGAGATGGTGCAAAAATGTCGTCGGTGTGTTTGTAGGAAGGCAAGGACTGCCACAGCCCCATTGACGCCAATTATCACTTCTCAACCATTAGAATTGGTCTGTGTAGATTTTCTACTTGTTGAACCATCTTCAGGGTTCGAACATATTTTAGTAATCACGGATCACTTCACAAAGCTTGCCAGAGCCATTCTCACGAAGAATGAGACAGCCGTCACAACTGCAAGAGCTTTGTACAACAATTTTGTCACAATTTACGGAGTGCCGCAGAGGATACACAGTGACCAAGGCCGTAACTTCGAGAGTGAAGTGATTAAGGAGCTTTGCTCCATCACCGGGATGAAGAAATCCAGGACAACGCCTTACCATCCTATGGGTAACGGTGCCACTGAGAGGATGAACCAATCCCTGTTGAAGATGCTAGGCACACTCTCAGAAGACAAGAAATCGAAGTGGAAGGATCACTTGTCATCTGTTGTACATGCGTATAACTGTACGCCACATGAAACTACAAAATTTTCGCCATATGAGTTAATGTTTGGGCGGAAGCCCGTTTTGCCAATTGATGTCGAGATGATGCCGGAACGCGAAGTTGTTCCTGTGACCAAATTTGCGGAGGAGCTTCAAGAACATGTGAAGTATGCTCATGAACTGGCTAACAGGAATCTTGGTCTTCAAGCCATCAAAGCCAAGGAGAGGTACGACCGGAAGGCTGTAGCAGCTAATTTGCAGCCTGGAGATACTGTGCTCATCCGGAAGACCGCCTCCAAAGGAAGGGAAAAATTAGCAGATAAGTGGATGGACGATGTCCATGTAGTTGTCAGTCAGCCTAACCCAGAAGTAGCTGTTTTTACAGTGAAACCGCTTTCAAGGCCAGGGAGGGCACAGACTCTCCACAGGAATCTATTGTAACCAGTTTTTCATGAGGAACAGCCACCAGAAGAAAGGAATGTGGTGAACCGGAAATCTACCAGGAAAAGGAAACCTACTGCAAGGTCAAGGTCAGCTGAAAATTTGGAGTCGTCCGATTCATCTGATTCTAGTGGGTCTGAATATGAACTTTTTTGTAGCACCTCCAAGAAGGTGCCATTCTCCAAATAATTCTTCTAATAATTCTGATGCCACAATTCAACCTCCATCTCAATCTCCACCTTCTAGTCCAAGTCCTCCATCAATTCATCAATCATCTCCGTCATCACCTTCATCTCCTGAACTTCGCAGGTCAGGCAGGATCCGCAGAGAGCCGGATAGGTATGGCGAACCTGTAGCACATTGAGTACAATAACCAAAAATGCAGTAGTTCTGAAACCAATTTTAATTTGTCAGTGTACTAACCGGGACGGTTTTTTTCCTAAACATGGGAGTATGTGGTAGGGAAATTTTCTCTTTAACTTTTGAGTTGGTTGCACTTTGCATTAATGCCAGAGGGCAGCACGTGCAAGCCAATGTTATGCAAAATGTTGCCACCTGTGGCACTCCAAGCCACAAGCTGTTAATCCCTCCAAAATCAGTCCTGGCCAATTTTGGCATTCTCTCCTAAACTGCTCTCCAGAGTGGTTGCTTGAGAGCTGGAATCATTCAGTGCTTTGCTGAACATTATAATAGGTATGTACAATTTAATTCATTAATTATTTAGGTAGAAATTATAGGTAGTAGATTTGTACATTTCAATTGCATTTGATATTACAAATACATTTCATAGATTGCTATTGCTGTGTATTTAGCATGCAGTTTGCATTATTGAATTTAATTCAATGTTATTAGGAAGCATATTTTAAAGTATTAATTGTTTGGTTAGGTTCCACTTTGGTGTATGGAATATTGGCCACATGGGCAGACAGCTCATTTGCACAGTGAATTATTTCGCATTCAAGTTTCAACTTTAGAAACCCAACAAGGGTAAGGGTATTTATTAGAAACTTTATTCCAATTTAACATCATTCTATACTGTGTGGTGTGTGTATTTGTTCTTTACGTCTCATCAGCACCTTGTTGGGCTATTTAGAGACATCCTTGGTTTGTATCAAGGGAGTTAATTCAGTTGGATTGGTGTTTGGTAATTATTTTGTGTTTCCTGTCTTTGTCTTCATGTTCGTTTGTCTTTGTATTTGTTCTTTTATCACTTGCAAAGCAGCAAACAAAAAATCATGTTGAATCAAAACAATAATGGCTCCATAAAAATCGTCTGTGAAGTCGTGCCGAGTGACTAGATTAAGTACTTCTTTTTTGGTAGCAAAGGTGTCTGGTGGCCAACTGTGCATCCTTTGGTTAGTTCGCTCAGTCAGTTTGGCACGCAGTTTGTCAAAGCTAGGCATTGGTACCAGATATGAAACTGCCAGATTCAGGTATTTTTGTACAAACATTGGTCGTTGAATGTCTCCATTCGGTACTCTTCCTTGAAGGAAGCGGAGAAGATATTCTCTGTAAGAGATCTGTTCTGGTACTGGCTTGTCTTTTCCTTTGTCAACTGGTTGTCGTTCCTTTTCGTTAATTTCTTTCTTTCGTTCTGCTTCCTTGTCTGGCGAATGGTCTTCCCTTACTTCCTCTTGACTCTCGGCTGTTTCTTCCTCCTGTGGATTCTCTGGACCTTCTTCTTTTTCTGCTTCCTGTGGAACCTCCGGAACCTGTTCCTTTTCTGCCTCTTCATCTTCTGCTTCCATGGATTCATTGTCAGGTGTCGTGCTTCTGTCATCATCTGAGTCTTCATTTTCCTCATTTGTGTCTGTTGTAGTTGTGTGTTCTTTGTCCATTGCTACCTCATGAGGAGCTGTGGCTCCAGCTGATGGGTTTGGTTGTTCAAGGTCTGCCTGGGATGTAGGCCGTTGTGTGGTGGTTGGTGTCTGTGGAGTGGATGTTTCAGTTGTTCTTCCGGAGTGTCTGTTTGTGTCTTCTATGTTGTCTGTGCGTTGTTTGTGTTATCTGTTGATGCTGTGTTCTTCGAGTTGTAGCCTTCGTCTGGGTGTTGCATGATGTTGAGGTTGTGGATATCCCGCCATGTCCGCATAGCTTGGAATTCCTGAGTGCTGTTCCACAATCCTTCTAGCCTCTGGAAAAGATATCGTTTGGGTTGCCTTCAATGTGAGGATTTCTTTTTCTTTTGTCCACTGTTTACACGTTTTGCTGTAAGAGGGGTGATCCTCCTTACAGTTGACACAAAGAGGAGGGGATGAGCAAGGTTGATCTTTTGATTGGGTGTGGTCCTGGGATCCACAGTGTCCACAAACTTCTTGTCTTTGGCACCACTTGCTCAGATGACCGAAACGTTGACATTTAAAACATCTTCTTGGGTTGGGAATATAAGGTCGTACCTTGCACCGTTCCCATACAACTCCAACACTCTCAGGAAGAGTAGTGTCTGAAAAGGTCAAGATAAGAAGTTCTCGATGATCCCTCTGCGGGATGCGATGAAAATGTACGACATCAGTGAAGGTTTCAAACCACTCTTGTAAGTCCTCGTCAGAATTTAAATAGCTAAGTGAGGAGAAAACCACCCCCTTACAAGTGTTTAATGTGCGATGTGGCTCGACTATAGTCGGAGTTCCCGCAATACTTGTCAGCTCAAGCAGTCTTTGTGTTTGTTGGTCATTTCTTGTTTTAAATAAGACAGTTCCATCTCTTTGTTGTGTGGTTTCTGCAGGTTCTCCGACTTTTTGAAGAATTGTCTTGTAGATCGCAAAGGGAGAAAGTTTGCTTGTTGGATTTAGCACAATGTATCGGTGTCGGTATTCTGACTTCCGCGTGGTCGTTGGTCGATTTAGAAATTCCGGGTCGATGCAGTCATCCGAAGATGACCGCTGCCGTTTTAGTCTGGACTGTGGATTTGATAGAGAACAGGCCATAGGATATTTGGTGTTTCATCCCCCATGCTCCCCACCCACCAAGGAGCCCAACAAGGGGAGACCAATATGGGTAGGGCTGAGCCCAGTACCCTAGTCCCAGGGATACATGGGGGATATACTCGTAGAAGGCTAGGTAAGAAATATAGCTGCAATCATATTTAAAACATGGCCAGCATGTAGACTTGGTCAAAACCTTCTTTGATTGACCCATCAGCCATGGCCAATAGGACCGAAGTCCTAATGACAACATGACAAGCCGATTGACTGGACCGGGCCAATCCAGCCTCCCGTCTAGGAGAAATCCTGGCCAAAGTAGTGTATTGTATGAGAGGGACAAACTTAGTCTCTTTCAACTCAACTACCAGGACCCCTTCATCCTCCGACACGGGTCGCAACCCACGGCAAACAGGTTGCCCCTTTTCCGTCGAGGAGACGTGTGCAAGCGCACTGTCCCGTGTTGGCCACTAAGGATACAGGATTTCACCTATAGTGTTACCACCCACCGCCACGAGGAGGTCCGAGACCTGCGGGGGCTCATTCTATACTTGTTGCATAAATGAGTTATTGGATGGTTACTTTGTATGCACTTTGTGGACAACTTATAAATATATTTTCAGTTCACATTTACTTAGTAATTGATTGAGTAATTAAGTCAATGGTAATCATTGTGGAGTTATTACATGTACTTATATTATAATTTATTACAAAGTATTTTAATCGATTATTTACTTTACTTACCATAATGTGACAATACACATTGATGTTTGTGGGTTTGAACTTATGTGTTTTGCTATTGGGAATATGTATACTCATATGTGTTGTACAAATTGCAGGTTTCTTCATCAAATTATGAACATTCATCTGTGAATATAAATTCATTATCAACATCACCGAATTCGTGGACCTCAATTTCTTATCGTAACATTAATAATTATCAAAGGGGGTGCCAGCTTGCGGTTGAAACATAAATTGAATGTTCCTTCAGGGCTGGATTTGCCAAACATGTCACCCCACTTCTCAGCTGACTTTGTCAAGTAATCTAAGCATGATTCACAGAATTTCAAAAGGAACGTGATCTGCCTTCCAGAGAAGAGCAAATTTGTCATATAATTCCTGCAAGACAGATCTTCAAATACACCAAGAATTTGGTGCAAGTAATGAAAAGGAAAACAATTTACTGGGAACAGTTCAATTTCATCAATGAGACAAATCAATCTAATCCATTTGCAGACATTATTTCATGTTTTGCAGCTGCAATTAATCTCCTGCATGAGGTCATAGAATCCTGTGAATGACATCAATACATGTAGAAGTGAAGAGGGCTTTGTCCGCACAATAATGGCAAAAAAAAAATTCTACTAAGATATACAGCTTTCTGATGTCTAAATCAAGCTAACATTCAAATAAGAGTTTATTACCGAGGATGTATTATCACACACGAGCAGCCATGAATTTGACGCTACTCAATACAGTACTGCACATTCCTCATGAGCGTCAATTAAAGTATGCCATAAACGATGATGAACATTGAGATTGGACATGCTTTGGCGCATGTGCGAAAATATTTTGCACAAGTGCTTATAATAATAGGAGACCATGTATAAGAAAGAAATTGTATTTTAAGGTCAAGCAATATAAAGTGCTTTTGTAGATTACTGAAAAGACGGTGTATATCAACCACATTTATAGGCAAGAGCAGTTTACTTTCACTCCAGGCTGAGCTCTAGCTGATCGTAAAAAATTAGACTGATAGTGTCATGGCATATCGCATGTCTATGTTTATTCGGCAATAAATGGGGAGCTACCTAACTGTATCGAAAAAACAAAGATAGGGAAACTATAGTGGAGAAAAAATGTAAAGTAAAAGTTGCAGGCTGCAAAAGCACCATGGTGCAGGGAAAAACAAACAGTAACTGAAGGTGTTATAGAATAGGTGATTTCCATGGATAATGCAACAGCGGACAAACAATTGAATGCATATGCTTCATAATAGTAGCTAATAGTGGTCTCAGCAGGCTGAAGCACGACCAATGCACTGCATAGTTGAAAGTCAGTATCCTCGATTTAGACTATTCCAATGGATTCCCTGGTGGACCGCCACTGCTCCAGATTAGTTGTCATTTGAAGGTAGTCCGGGCAATGCGGGCATTGCTTCTGATCCCAGAAACGGCCAAAATTTGCAAACGATTAGACATGGAATGAAATGATGGACAAAGCAATCTTTTTTTTTTCGGTGTACTTTCTGGAGCTCCATTTTTTTCTCTTCTGATTCATGGAATTGGCCCTGTGAGGCAGAACGAGATTGACAACTTCACAGTTTTTTTTATATGTCTGGATAATGAATGCCTCTATCAACATGACAGAAGAGAAAGCATAAGATCAGAATCCATCCAACATTATTATCTTACTTTATCGCATTTATTCCTTTCATCTTATTCAAGATACTAGTAATATTGGTTACAAAAGCTCAATAATGGTGTCATTACTATTCTTAATACATAGACTACAAAAGAAATATTCAAAGGCAGGGTGGACCGGCGGCATTTCTGGCCTGTGGCAAAATAAAGAAAACGGGCTCCCAAGTCCCTACCGTTCGCGT
Source organism: Platynereis dumerilii (assembly GCA_026936325.1). Lineage (NCBI taxonomy): Eukaryota > Metazoa > Annelida > Polychaeta > Phyllodocida > Nereididae > Platynereis > Platynereis dumerilii. Next base: position 107,840,030 of record JAPTHN010000002.1, read on the forward strand.
TATTTCCAATTAAAAAAGAACTGCCGGTCTAAATTTGTGAATATAAGGGTGGACGGCTCCGCATGAGAGGGTTCTGCCCTTTGCCGTTAGTATAGTTGATAGTTGCAATTAACACACGATGAACCTGACAGCATAATTTTGACAACGGAGAAAGGAACGAATAACAAGAGTGAGAGAGAATTAAATCTTTAGATCAGAGTATACAGCAGAAAGCTTAGATAAGATAGGGACAAAGATATTAGATCCTTAATTGAAAAGGCTGCATCAAAGGAATTTGAGGGAACTGTACAGCAAGCTTGGAGAATGCCTGGTCTCAAATTAAATTATCCTATTTAAAAACACGAAATTGGTTGTACGTACTGGTAATCAAACAGAAGGGGATGACGTTCATGTGTATGTGACTGTCGCTTTACTTCATTGCATTTTATTTTAGAATTAAATGGATGTTGACTGGGACACTTGACTGGAAAGTTTCCTTTCGAAGCAAGAGGAATTTGTGTTTTGCATTTTTTCGCTTAAACTGGAGAGGGTTCCATACAATTGTATTTTAACATCTTTGTCGTTTCACATACATTTTTTGAATATGTTCCTCGACAAACAGAATTTGGTTCAAAGACACGCCACCAGGATACCGCTTGTGAAAGTATCTAATTTGTGAAAGGCATACTTCGAACAAGTTTTCTGTAGAATTGAGAACAAAATTGAACTCCAGAAATAGATGCTCCTAATTGGGCAAGTTAGATGTCCACCTTTGATCTCCCAAAGTAATGACGGTAATCTTGGAGAAACAGGCTTGCTTTGTTTCCTGTGCAATTACCATCAAAGGCCACTGACTCCGCATGAATTTCTTTTGAAACAAATGTATAAAAAAGCCACAACAGAAACATCTTATTTGAGAAAAATACATCTAATATGATTTCTCATGCATCAATATAAAATCTTTCTTTTCTGCCTCATAATTGTTTGTAAGAAAAAATAACTATAGGGAGATGGGATTTGTGTTTTGGTTTTATGGCCGAAGTCATGCACAAGGATTCAAAAGTGGTCTGGTATGTAAAAGTTTTATGCATGACCAAATAGCCAGAAAAGCAGATCGTTGTCAGCCACTCCCGCGTTCATGCAACTACATGCCTTCTGCTTTGATAATAGCGTAATGAAGTACTGCACAAAATGGTTATTCAGCAATTCAGTAATTGCAACATTTTTTGGCCTCCCAAGGCATGTTTATCAATTTTCTGGGAGAATTTGGAATGAAACAAATGAATGTTTGTTTGACAGCAGGATGGAAGCCATTATTCTCTGGACAAATGGAACCGAAAAAGTTTTGCAATCAATTTAAGATGTCATCTGACATTTCCTTCCAATTACATTGTCTATTGTCTAAAGTTAGTTGAGAATTAAAGGAAGTTTGGCATTTCTTGTTTGTTCTTCAAATCCTATGCATCCTCGATCAATCATGGAACTGTGCATAACATTTTAGTCTGTTTCTGGAAACTCAGGAAATCGAGGTATGGTTCCATGGCATATGCAGTTGCTCGTTAGTTCCTGGATGTTGTCACTTTGGTCAGAGAACCTTTTAGCTGTGAAAAATGATGAATTTGACGTTCCCCTGTGTGTGTGTCTGATACATGCCTATTTCGAAATTGTCTTTCTGTATTCTGTAAGCAATCAACAATACCACAACTTGAAGGCACAGCTGCATTTATCATGCGACATCAGTCTATAATATGGAGAAAATAACGTTGATATGATGACACGCAACCAGTTATTATGCTAGCCTAAGATAATCTAGACAAATTCTGAGAACAAGGCCAGTGAGAACAGCCTTACAAATGCCATGTATGCTTAGCCTTGCTAACTTTTGTTAAGTGATCTGAATATTGTAGCATGATAACAACGTAAGAAATGCAATTTTTCGTGGGGTGGTTCTTATTTCTATCAATGCAGGGATGTTTTATAGTCATATGTTGACGGTGGTTAACAGGCCTGCTTAGTTTTATGTCAGAACAATGACCTCCATATTTATATATTTGCATCTTGCTAAAAGAAATAAAAACAAGTAACGTGATGAAAGATAAAGACGCCACATGGCATGCATAAATTATTTTCTTTAAAAAGGATACAGTCCTGTATGATCATTATTGTATTAAATCTTTGCAATTTTTGCCAGTTATGGCGGAAATGAGAATAAAGATAGAAATCCAACTAAAAAAACAGCCCTACCAGATTACAGAACAAACAGCATAGCAGTCCCTAACAAACAATTCTTAGATATAGCAACAGGTGCATTGCTCCACAGCAAGCCAAAACTTGCCTGGGATAAAATGAGATACAGGTGAATCTGCAAAACGATTTGCAAATGTGCATGCATCAAATAAGTGCAATCATGCAGCATAATGGCCAGAAAGGGTCTGCAGTGTGATAGGTATTATGGTTGGGGCTGAGCTTCAGAACAATATTAAGCAAGAGTCCAGAATCCAAATTAATAGCTGAATCAGGAAAAATATATTAATGATCTGACTTAAACGTCTATCGGGTTTCACACATTCAGCATTGAAGGATAAATAAAGACAGAAACACAGTCAGTACCCAAATCATGAACTTACAATCTCACACCACTGGATGAAAAGACTGATCTAAATTACAGGAAAGCAAAGGAACATTTTCTCCGTAACACCCACTTCTTTTAGACTGTGCAACCTTTCAGCGTCCTTGGCTGTGACGCAATTATGGAAATTGCAACCTTCTTGAGAGAATGGACTGCAGCAAATGCTATTACCAAGGACCCACTAGAAATAGGCTTCACAATGCCAGCCTTGCTGTTCAGTTCAATAGCAGCAAGAAACCAAGGTTAATGAACCGCGCTTCAAGACTTCCACAATTTGGCTCAGTTACTCACAATCCTTCCCGAGAAGAGTAATGACCTGAAAAGACAGAGGGCCATAGATTCTTGACCCGGCTGGAAAAAAATTCAGAAACCTAACATAAAAAATAAGACTGTGAAACCAAAACTTGAAGATATATGGCAAAACAATGCCATGCCATTTCCGTGCTAGGGCAGTGATCAACTGTACATTCATTTTTATTAGCATGAGTGGTAGCACCTTTAGTATCAGCCTTGGCTCAATGGAAAGTTTGTAAGCTAACATAAATGCAGAGGACAGGTAAAATGATTCTACTCATCCCAGTTTCTAATAATCTAATATCTTACAGTAACAGAATCAGTCAATGAGTATTTGAGATGGGCTTTTTAACAGTTCAGTCTCTTTCCTGCGATGTTGAGACATAAAAATGGAATGTTTTCATCTGCAAGTCACTCCCATAGACTTCTTACTGAGCCTTTGGCTGTGTGTTATTTTGCACCCTGATCACGTTTCAAGGAGACTCTACAGTCATTTACAATTCTCAACAGCAACCACTTCATACCAGATCTGAGCATATTTTGACAAGGAGATGAGAAGTATGGCATTAGAGGCAATCTGAATTACAAATTTGGCATTAAACTGAGGTTGTATGCTGTAAGCAACAGATAAAGATTCCATTTGGCAACTGACGACTGAAATTGATACACTATGCAGATTGCAGTTGGTTTATCACTTTGGAAACTTGAAACGTTTTACCTTGCCACAGACATCGCCACCAGCGAAAACAGTTTTGTTTCAACAGGAGATAGACTGTGAGTAGGTAATCGAAATATTATTGACCCAACCTACCAGGACCAACATCTAAAACTAGACTACTGAGCCCTGCCATTGTTTTATCTAACTTTGATGCTTTAAAAATCAAACAGCAACGTGTACATTCTGATATGCCATGCAAGAAAAGCTGATGATTTTGATTGATTTGGCATTGAGTACTTAACTCTACATTATAGCTGGCAATGACAGAAATGAGATCATGGCATACAAAATAAGAAAAAGAGCAGATGGATCTCTGCCTCACAATGTTTTTAAAAGCATAGATTGTTTGTTATATTTCTGAAATAGAAATTTTATTCTTAATTTCAAAATTTTATTCATAATTTCAAAAAGTAAAAAAAGTCGATGAGCAGTTCCGTTAGTGCATGTGACATTGTTTGGTCATTCATATCATTTATACCAATTTCTCTGAAAGTTAGAATTAAATCAATTTTTGATGATGTCTTTTATTCTGAAGCCAGTAAAGAATTGTCATGCATGTTAAAGGCATTGCATTTCGGTTTGCTAAAAGATGACAGCATGTGCATGCAGTGAAAAATGTCAATTCAGGGATTGGGTAAGTTCTGTATGTTTTATAGAAAAGAAATGAAGACACAACTACATCATGCAATAATAGTAACTATGAAGAAGGCATAATCTTGACAAGATGACATGCAACTAGCTATCTGCAAGCCAAAGATAATCTAGACAAATTCTAAGAACAACACTGCCTTGTGAATGCTATGGGCATGCCAAACCATCTGAATGCACGTGGTAGTATAGTTAAAATATGAATTGCATGTGATGGCTCTTATTTCTAAGCAATTGGAGATTGGCAAATGTCCTGAAACCAGAACTTCATGAGTTAAGGATCGTGATTAGGCTAATACAGTTTTTAATAGGGAAGATTGCCTCCTGAAAAAGCTGGCGAGAAAAGAAAACAAGTAATTTTTTTTTTGCCAATAACAAATACAACTTCATTGCAAAAGTAGTGATCTTATTCACAAATAAACACATTTGCAATAGACCTAATATGACTGACTATCAAATCCATTCTTATGTTAGACTTATCACCAAATTCTGAACTTATATGAATGTGAAAAAAAAAAAAGTGACTTTTCTCTTTTTCTGTAGACACCCTGTAGTAACACCCACTGAATCTTGTATACTGCACAACGTTTCAGCGTCCTTGGCTGTGATGCAATTATGGAAATTGCGACCTTCTTGAGAGAATGGACTGCAGCAAATGCTATTACCACTGACCCACTAGAAATAGGCTTCACAATGCCAGCCTTGCTATTCAATTTCTTTAGTGGTGCAGAAGCCAAGTTTAATCAATGGTGCTTTCAATTTCGTTGCAGTTAATGACAATCCCTTTAGAAATCACCAATGACCTAATGCCTAAATAGAAAATTATTACAATACATAAATTTCATGTTGACTTGATTCACAGACAATTGTCTAGTGTGAAATTTTAATCAGAAATCCTTTTGACCACCATTATCCGACACAAAAAAGACAAAATTGAAAAAAGTCCTATTGTTATCAAGGGCATCCAGTTTCAGAAAGTAAGCTTGAGTTATACGACTACGTGTTAAAATATGCAGACGGCTTTCCATTAGACTGAATATCACTGCAGACTAAACCAATTTGGGTATTGTGTTCATTTTTCTTCCTTTGCTTGCAGCAAATTGGCAGGTCTATCTCACACCGAGTCTTGAAAATCTAACAATATAGGGACACATGGATTGCTTAACAGGGCCAAATAGTTCTTACAGGTAGCACTTTAGAGCACTGCTGATTTGGTCGAACATACACAGTACACGCCAAACCTATGTCCCCAATTATCATGCTTCGTATAGCCATTGACCAGGAGAACTTAAATAACCATCGAAGAGTTAAATTGGTTGAACTACCAAATTACAAACAAAGGCCTCATGATAACTGGGCTAGGCATGTTCTTAACCAGGCATCTATGGGCCAAGTTATAGGAGGATTTATCTGAGATAAAGTGACAGAAAATTGATAAAGAACAGAATAACTTTATCCAAATCAATTTAGTATAAAATAAATATCTGACAGCGAGTATGTATAGTGTATTTTCATTTTGAGATTCATGTTGAAGGGTGTTTAGATTTGGCAATTGAGGCTTAATGTCAGAGAATGTCGAGCAGTTCTTCAGTAGCTAGCATGAGGTCAGGGCTGAAGTATGTATGATGAGGCAAGGATTAAATCTGTCCATGCAACAAAAGAATGAAGGGGGGGGGGGAAGGTTTTGAAAATATGTGGAAAATATTTCCATGGTGATGCAAATGGAACTAATATGGGGAGGAAATAGGATATTAGCTCTGACAAAGCAAGTTGCAGCTGCTGTGAGGGATATGGCTATCCCACTGGTTATCCACTTTGCATGTGGTATCCTGACAACTTCTTTTGAGATATTGCGATACAATAAATTGCGCTATCATTATATACAGCGGCCATCATTTTGCTATTTATATGTGTGTAATTTTGTAATAAAGATGATATGAAACGTAGGAAATCTAAACTTTGACAGCATCAAGATTCTTTTTTTCATATTTGTATGCTATTGCGTGATAAAACATAATTATGTGTGTCAAATTTTATCTTTATGCAAGTATTAAAAATGTCCAGGAGACTTTTCTTCACCTGCATGCTTCTGCTCACAGAGCCTTTCACTGTGTTAATTTACACCATGATCACATTTCAAGAACACTCAACAGTCATTTGCAATTCCCTATAGCAACTGTCTGATGCCAGATCTGAGATTGTTTTGACAAGGAAATGAGAAGTATGACATTAGAGGTGATCTGCATTGCAAATAGGACATTAAACTGGGATGAATGCAGTAAGCAACAGATAAGGATGCAATTTGGCAACTGAGGACTGAAATTGATACACCACATCGATTGTAGCAGGTTTGTCACTTCAGAAACATGAAATGCTTTGACCTTGTCATAGAATGTTTATCAATACTGCAATGCACTTAACGTTGACAACCATCAAATACTTTTTTACAGCTCCTTTCTGCTAAGAGAGAGAGAAAGATATGGAGTAAGCAGGTAACAAAGGATTATTGACCCTACACACCAGGGACAGAAATCTAACACTTCCTCTGTGTACAAGGCTCTGTCAGGTGGATCATATCTTAGGAAGATCATATCTGAAAAGCGAATGTGTCAATTGAACAAAGGTATATTGAACATGAAGCACCCTTGGTAACATACAATGTATCCCAGGGTATGCCGAAGGTGCTGTGTCACTTTATATACATAATATGTCCATGCTTGTAGCTTCGTCTGAACAATGTAACGAAGAGGCATCAAACTAAACAGCCAAATACGGTATAAACTTAGTGCTTGGAAAATTGTAGCACTCCTAGTGTTGATCATCATACATTAGTCAACCCAGAACATGAGACTAACTTTACACAAATTTACACAATACTGCTTGGCATAAAAAATAACTGTTACTGCCTAAGTCAAAACAATAGACTCGGGAGTGGTTGAAGCGTCACCACATGTAACGCAATGTGAGACCAATGAAGTATGACATGCTCAGGCATTTCTGAGTCTATGCTTTTTACTTCAGCAGAAATCTTGTTGATGTGAACAAGCATGCAACAGTGTGCTGTGTCGAATGTTCGAGTCACCATAAATTAAAAACTTTTTAAGCCATATATTTTAAGATCAATTGACTATGAAATACTGTCATATTCCCTATACCGTTGAGCTGGACTGCCGCTTTAGTTCATTGCATTTTATTTTAAATTAAGATGGATGTTGACTGAGACACTGGACTGGCAAGTGTCTCATTCCCTTCAAGAGGAATTTGAGTCTTGCATTTTTTTTCTTTTAAACTGCAGAGGGTTCCATGCAATTGTAAATTAACATCTTTGTCATTTACATATTTCACATATATTTTTGGATCTATTCCTGGATAAACAGAATTTGGTTCAAAGACACGCCATTAGGAGACCGCTTATGAAAGTATCTAATTTGTCAAAGCATACTTTGAACAAGTTTTCTGCAGAATTGAGAACAAAATTGGGCTCCAGAAATAGATACTCTAATTGGGCAAGTTAGATGTCCACCTTTGATCTCCCAAAGTAATATATATATAGTTTATTCATAAAAACATTGTACAAGTTAAAAACATAAGGGGGCAAATGTTAACTTTTAACAATAATAGCTCCCCCTACCGGGAAAATGGTACAAAACAATTTTACTTTTAAAAGTTTTAACAGATACAATATTAATCACAATACTATTCTATTAATCCAAAACATTTTTCTTTTCTCAGTTCTACAATAATAAGTGTATAAATTTCTATTATGACCTCTATGTCTATTACTAAAACTTTATGAATGTTGCATATCAGTCATCGTAACTCCATTAATCATTTTGTAAAATAAAATAAAATCTGCTCTTAATCTCCTTTCCTCGAGTGTGTCTAATTTACAATTTTTTAAACGATCACTATACATCAGATGTTCAGAATAATACAACCTTCGAGTGAAATATTTTTGTACTCTCTCTACTTTATCTATATTGCCGATTAAAACAGGCGACCAAATTTGACTGGTATGTTCAAGAACAGGACGTACATATCTCTGATACATGTTAATATAAAACCTGTTTTCATGATTTTTGAATGTAGTAAAAATATTTCTAATAATAAAGTATCCTTTTTTTATAATAGAAGAGCAGTGCTTACTAAATTTCAAATCAGACTGTATAATAACGCCAACATCTTTTATCGAATCTACTTTGTCAATTGCTTTGCCATCTAAAGTGTAAGAATGTGAGGAGGACCCTATAGTTAAGTGTTTTGTTTTGTCTGGGTTCAATTTCATTTGCCATTTACTGGCCCAATCAAAAATGCGGTCTAAATCTTCTTGCAAGAGATTACTATCTACATCACTCTTGACACCTTTGAAAACTTTAGTGTCATCTGCATACATGCTTAGTTTGCTATACTGTACAACAGTTGGTAAATCAGCCGAATATAAAATGAACAATAGGGGTCCGAGTACAGTACCCTGGGGCACTCCTGACATTACATTCGCTCCAGAGGACAGAGAGTTATTTACATTGACAAATTGTAATCGGTCCACCAAAAAATTTTTATACCCATGAATAAGCCTTTCCAATAATACCATATTGTGAAAGTTTGAAAAGTAACTTATTGTGACATACAGTGTCAAAACATTTCGAGTAATCCGAATAAATCACATCAGTAGCTATCTTTTTGTCAAAATTTGAGGTCCATAAGTCCATAAATTCTAGTAAGTTTGTGACAGTAGACCTTTTTGGAATAAAGCCATGCTGGTCTTTGGGGACCAAGTCATTTCTGTACATGAAATTTAAAATTTGGGGTCGAACTATTCTTTCTAAAATTTTACAGAACACAGAAGTTAGACTCACTGGTCTATATTGGGAAGTAAGTTGCGGATCACCTTTTTTGAAAATAGGTATTATGTATGCAGACTTCCAGTCACTAGGCACAGTGCCGTCTTCTAGAGATTTATTATAAACTTGACATAATGGACTGGCAATATTAGCTATTATGTTTTTAATAAAACCTGAGGTGAACCCATCTGGTCCGGGAGACGAATTTGGCTTTAACTTCAGTACAATCTTGATTATTTCTCTGGTATTACATGTATTGATGGCAATCTTGGAGAAACAGGCTTGTTTTGTTTCCTGTGCAAATGCTATCAAAGGCCACTGACCCCGTAATAACTTCTTTTGAAACAATTTTGTATTTAAAGCCACAAGAAAAAACATATTATTTGAGAAAATACATCTAATCTGACGTCTCATGCATCAATATAAAATCTATTTTTGCTGCCTCCAAATTAAGAAAGACAAAATAACCAAAGGGAAATGGGATTTGTGCTTTTGCCTTACAGCCTTAGTCATACACATGTATTCAGAAGTGGCCAGGTATTTCATGCTTTCACGTAGCCCATGCATTGCAGGATATTCAGATATTCCGAAAAGCATGACCGAATAGCTAGAAAAGCATAACGTTGTCAGCCACTCCTGCGTTCATGCAACTGCATGCCTTCTGCTTTAATAATAGCGTAATGAAGTACTGCACAAAATGGTTATTCAGCAATTCATAATTGCAACATCTTTTGGCCACCCAAAGCAGTTTATCAATTTTCTGGGAGAATTTGGAATGAAACAAATGAATGTTTGTTTGACAGCAGGAAGGATGTCATTATTCTCTGGACAAGTTTGCGGAACCGAAAAAGTTTTGCAATCAATTTAAGATGTCATCTGACATTTCCTTCCAGTTACATTGTCTAAAATTAGTTGAGAATTGAAGGAAGTTTGGAATTTAACGTTTGTTTTGCAAATCCTATGTGTCCTCGATCAATCATGGAGCTGCCCATTACATTTAAGTTTGTTTCTTAAACCACAGAAAATCCAGGGATCGTTCCATGACATACATTGTATGCAGTGGTTCATTAGGTCCTGGATGTGGTCACATTGGTCGGAGAACCTTTTCGCTGTGAAAAATTATGAATTTGATGTTCCCCTTGTGTGCGTGTCTAATACATGCCTATTCAAAAATTGTTTTTCTCTATCTGTAAGCAACCAACAATACTGCAACTTGTAATGTAAAGCAAGGCACCATCATGAAGGTAAAACTGCATTTCATCATGCAACAGCAGTCGATAATATCAAGAAAATAATGCTGATATGATGACACGCAACCAGTTATTATGCAAGCCTGAGATAATCTAGACAAATTCTGAGAACAATGGCTATAGAGAACAGCCTTGTGCATTCTTTGTTAAGTCGTCTGAATATGGTAGTATGATAGCAATATGAAATGCAATTTTGCATGATGGGATGCTTCTAATTTCTAGCAATGCGGTAGTGTCTTATAGTCATATGTATAGGTGTACGGTAGAGTGCATCAAATGCCCTTTTTCTCTCCAAACGTAACCAAACATGGATTTACTTGTGCCTTTTGATTGGTAAGACACCTCTGCAAAGTTTAAGTGAAATCGGACTATGGCTAGGGGTACCACATTGGCCATCTTTCCCAGTAATTGAATTAGGTACCGCCGACTCGCGTTTTCGCATAACTTTCTGAAAACTCTATGCAGAAATATGTTATTGTTATTTTTGAAATTTTCATGAAAAGAGCTTTCAAATGAATGGTAACATCAATGGGTTATCTTATAAATTCATCTGGCAATTAACTGCTCCATGATATGAATATTAACATTTCGTAGAAGCGCAGGCTTGAAATTTTATTTTCGATGATAGACTTAAATTTTTGGCTCAATCTTGTCTCATTAAAACTTCTGATTTTAGAATGTGTGCATAATTTATAAATTGATTATGAGAATAAATCTTATGCAATTTGTCAAGAAATGTCAAATTTCAAATTGTGTCACTTACGTTGAATCCTTGAATATATATGCAATTTATACACGTTTTTGTTAACATAATCTTCAACTTTTAGAAATCATTTCTCGATAATTTTTCAATTAACATTAAATCCTCAGTTTTGCTTATATAAACAACAGGATACCTTGATTTAAGAACTGACATCATTTGTGTTCAATAATTTGAAGAAGCAACATGTCCTGCTTCATGGAAGTTTTTTCGTATGTATTTACGAAGTCATTATACACTGAGGAAATATTCTTTAAATCCTGAAGAAGAACAACACTATATAATACGAATTCCATATCTAGTTCCATGAACTATAACATAAATACCTTTACAAATATATATTTATATCTCTTTCATACAGAAATTTGCATGAAGCCTGTGAGCAACGAAAATTAAACTACTTTTTAGTCAAACTAGGACCTGCAGAATAATATTATGATACCTAACATACCACACATATTAGCCATTAAATACCCAGAGAAGTAGGCCTAACAAATTAAAACATTAAAATTAAATTCTAAAGAAAAATCTAAATTGTCAGATTTGATAATGTCTTGTAGGGATGACATTGAATTAAGAGATCAACATGAATGATGAATTTCACGTAATTGGAATTATTTCTCAACATTCAATATATACATTGTATTTGAGGATTACCAGCTCCTTAGAAATATTGCTACATTATATACATTGACAGATTTATATTCACAAAGGAGAAGGCAAATGTCTGAAAAATTCGAACTGAGGCCCCTTTTGGGCAAAAATAATTAATTAAGGCTCGAAATAAATCATCTCCGATACACTATCGGATTCTTGTTCACTTTAAATTAAACAATATAGGCAATGCGGGTACTCATTTGAAAGCTCTCGCTGAGAGGAATTCAAATATGATAAAATAATTATGATACAGACATTATTGTGGAAAATATGCAATACCGCGAATTGGCGATATTCTGTTCGCTTCTTTCAGCTGCTTTGTGGTACCCCTAGGCATATCTCAATCTTTCTGAAAATTTGCAGTATTTTTCTAAATGTCAAAAACAACATTAAATACAATGTTTGGTTGTGATAGCAAAATATGAAGGGCATTTGATGCACCCTAGTGTACGGTGAGCTCGACTTTTGGGGGGGGGGGGCGAGCGACATTTGCCCGTATTTCAAGATCTAGATTTAATACCATTTCAAACAAATTGCCTGTAAATCATTAAATTTCAATAGTGTTTATTCAATGATCTTCACAAATTTGTTAGCCTTTTGCCCGATTCTTAGCGTTTCTCAAAAGTATTTGGGGGCCACATGGCATGCCATAATTATTTAATTATTTTCTTTAAAAAGAATACAGTCCTGCATGATTGTTAGGCTGCGACCATTTCTTTTCAAGGGGGGGGGGCTTTGAGTTTTCCTTGGTGGGTGATAATATAACGGCAGCAGTAATAGTTTATTTTGAGCATGCTTAGTTGGCGAATATTTATTCCTAAATCAAGCATCACTTTGTTAGGAAATATCCCTATCAGAAATAATTCACTTCAAGACTGGCCAAAAAGAATTCAATCATTTGGTAAAATAATACTCCAAGCCCTCCCCTTGATATCAAATTGTTGCCCCCTTATTGTATTAAATCTTTGCACTGTTTTGCTAGTTGTGGCGAGAGCGTGAATACAGATAGAAATCCAACTAAAAAACACCAGTCCAGCCACATTACAGAACAAACAGCACAGCAGTCCCTTACAAAGGATTCTTAGGTATACCAAGAGGTGCATTGCTCCAGACAGGCCAAAACTTGCCTGGGATAAAAGGAGACACACATGAATCTGCAAATGTGTCATGCATCAAACAAGTGGAATCATGCAACATAATGACCAGAAAAGCTCTGCAGTGTTATATTATTGTTAGGGCAACGCTTCAGAACAATATTAAGCAAGAGTCAAAAATACAAATTAATAGCTCAAACAGGAAAAATATATTAATGATCTGACTTAAACATTCACCCCGATCATGAACTTACAATATTACACCAATGGATGAAAAGACTGATCTAAATTCCAGGAATGCCAAAGAACCTTTTCTCTGTAACACCCACTTCTTGTAGACTGGGCAACCTTTCAGTGTCCATGGCTGTGATGCAATTATGGAAATTGCGACCTTCTTAAGAGAATGGACTGCTGCAAATGCTATTACCACGGACCCACTAGAAATAGGCTTCACAATGCCAGCCTTGCTGTTCAGTTCAATAGCAGCGATGAAACCAAGGTTAATGAACTGCGCTTCCAAAATTTGGCTCAGTCACTCACACTCCTTCCTGAGAAAGGTGCTGTCCTGACAGAGGGATATAGGTTCTTGACCAGGCTGGGGAAAAATTCAGAAACCTAACATAACAAATAAGACCGTGAAACCAAAACCTGAAGATATGGCAAAACAATGCTGAGCCATTTCCCTGCCAGGACAGTGATTAACTGTACATGCATTTTTATTAGCATGGGTGGTATAGCACCTTTAGCACGAGCCTTTGCTAGCTAACATAAATACAGAGGACAGGTAAAATGATGCTACTCATCCCGGTTTCTAATATCTTACAATAACAGAATCAGTCAATGAATATTTGAGATGGGCCTTTACACAGTTCACCCTTCCTGCGATGTTGAGACATAACAACAGAATTTTTTCATCTGCAAGTCACTCCCATAAACTTCTCATTGAGCCTTTGGCTGTGTGTTAGTGTAACCAGTCCAGTCATGGGACTGTTACACTGGCTATGTATCTAGTTGGTGGTGGCAGCAGCTACCAATGGAATATGTTGGAACAGCTATGGCCACTAGAGGTCTGATGTTGAAGTTGTTGGACACTAGAGGTCTCCTGGGTGTGCAGCCTCTTTCTGGGAGCTCCTGGCTTGCAGTTTTGAGCAGCCAGTGGAGTTGAAAAGAGCTCTGGGATTGTTGGCAGTTAGCCAGACTCAGTTGTGAGCTGTGTGTAGACTTGTAGTGGGAATGCAGGAAGTGGAAGGTGAGAATTAATGATTTACTATATTGTTTAATCATTTGCTAATTATGATATATTAGTGAATTTCACATACTTAAAGGTAATTACAACTTTCCAGATTGGAAAGTGCTGTTTGGGAAATGGTCATGACTGGTTACCATAGGCAATAGATATATGGTCAAATAGGTCAGTGGTTAATTGCTATATTTTACATTTTACATAATACTAAAATTACAAAAAGAGTGTTTTAATTTATTGGCTTATATCATATTTGTAAGACTTGTTTATATGTTATATTGCAGACGTATACAGTTTTATTGTGTGACTTGTGGACGAAGTGTGTCTCAATAAAGTCGTTAACCAACCATCCGAGTCCGGTTTTAATGGTGGCAGCGGTGGGATTTCGGTTGGTTGAAGATTGGAACCTAGGACCAGAACAGCTGACTTGATATGGACACAGCCCTTCTTGGAAGATAAGGTACCCATAGATAAGACTTAGAATATAGTCTTTAAGGAGGACTGTTACCCAGCTTAAATCGCTGAAGCTGTTAAGCTGCATTGTGTGATAACTGACATTCCTTGCTGCAATATTGTGTGATTACTGAACAACACAGGAAACGTGTGAAAGCTGTTTAAACTACTCAGGTTAACTGCTATTTTGAAACTGTGAAATGGAGGTGTGAGCTGGAATCACACTTGAGAGACTTTTTGGTCATTGACATCTCTCAGCTGATAATTGACCTGATTTTGGTTGACCTGACCTACAACATTACTTCCAGGTCAAGGAACTTTGCAGTGAAATATTTACATGGCATTGTGAGTAAAATTAATTAGACTTTGTAATGCTATGCTAAGAATACTCACTTTTGCTTGACATTAAGTTCCATAAATTTAAGTACTAGCTTTAAGCTGGTGTCAGATTGTTGTGTCACTTTGTGTTTAAAATTTAATCATTGTTTGACTTTGATTTGATGTTTGATGATTAATCTTGTGCTGTTTTACTGATCTGACTGATATATACCTAACCATTGTTTACTTGTTGTGAAGTTGTTCAATTAAGATAACTTAGATATTCCAATAACTTTGTTGTGATACAAGTCAATTTTGGTGGTTTAAAATTTAGATTTGTGGAGTGTTAAAACGAATTTAACTTTAGGTTAAGAAAATACTTTGAATAATTTTAACTTTAGTAGTTAACTTTAACTTTCTACCTTCAATTAATTAACTTTAAATAGGTTCTAATTTAAATAAGTTATAACTTTGGTTGATATTTAAGGACACTTATTTTTTATAGTAGGCCTTCAAAAAGTTATTACACTCTATTTTTCCAAATTTATAATTTGACAAATTTTAAATTTCTTTAACATTGGAAGCCTATTTGGTTAGATAACATTGCTTTGCTGACATAGTACTTCTATTTCTCAAATTATTATTTACAAATTTAACTCATCATATTTCAACTTAATCAATTTATACTTGGTAGTCATTGATTGATAACCTTGGACACTAGCTTGCATTCCTAACTTTAGGCTTTGTACTTAGAAGTTTGGACTTCACAGATTTTGGTCAATTTATACTTCGGTACTTGTTCATTCTACTAGATTTTGGTTAATTTATACTTCGGTACCTGTTCCTTTTACAAGATTTGGTCAATCTATACGCCGGTACTTTTCACTCTAATTTGGATCTTTCATTGAGTTAGGGTTAGTGGGTAGCTCAGTTCTTCACCATGGGTAGCGTTACAGAACGTTGTGATGAGATGATGCATGGGATGGATGGAGATGAGGAGACATTACGGGAGATGTTCACTCGGTTGGCAGCTCGATTCCCAAAAGAGGAAGGTTCTTCAGGTAGTGGGGATGGTTCTTCAGGTAGTAGGGATGGTTCTTCAGGTAGTGGAGATGGTTCTTCAGGTAGTGGAGATGGTTCTTCAGGTAGTGGAGATGGTTCTTCAGGTAGTGGGGATGGTTCTTCAGGTTCGAACCTACTCAAGTCGGAGTTATCATCTGGTTCAGGACAGAAGTCAACCTTGGGTCATAAAGAAGAAAAGGATGGAGTCATGTCTTACGATGAAAGGAAGTTACCAACTTTGTCAAAATTTTCCGGAACCTCCACCAAGGGTGAACCTACATACACAAGGTGGAGATACGAAGTCAAGGATTTACAAGCTTCAGGTTGTTCGGATTCTACACTGAGGCGAGCCATTCAAAAATCCTTATTTGGCATGGCGGCTGAAACTTTGATGTATCTAGGCAAGCAGCCACCTGTAGAAGCTATCATTTCAAAATTTGATGTCTTGTTTCAAAGTTCTGATGATTCAGAAGTGGCCATGTCGCAATTTTATTCCGCCCTCCAAAGGAGTGATGAAAGCTTACCAGCATGGTATACCAGGCTGGAAGCATTATTAAATGTGGATTGTTTAGCACTTACATCGGGACAACGAGAAAAGATGCTCCGAGCGAGATTTTGGAAAGGCTTGCATAGGGAGGAAATCAAGAACGGCCTTCGCCATAGATATGATAGTGGAGCTACTTCGGTACAACTTTTAGAAGCAGCTAGACAAGTTCATGATGAATCGCGGAAGAGTACAGCCCAGTCACAGGCCGGACAGGATCCAACTTTAAATGCTTTGCAGCAACTACAGGAGCAGATGAATAAGCTTCAGTTGCGAATGGAGTCTATGGAAAAACGTCTTCCATCAGCTTCAGGGAGTAAATTTAAGGGTAATTGTTATAAGTGTAGAAGATCAGGGCACAAGGCACAAGAGTGCCATTTAAACTCCCAGGGGCCAATGTCGGGAGGTCATGTGGCCAAGCAGTAAAATCCTCCACGGGTCGTTTGGTAGGTCCGTCAAATGAAACTTATGTCAGTGTCAATGGTGTCAGTTGTCGTTGTCTGTTGGATAGTGGTTCCCAGGTATCCACGATTTCTCAAAGTTTTTATCGTTCGCATTTTGAACATGTTCCGCTTCAACCCCTGGATAATTTATTGAGGGTTGAAGGGGCTGGGGGCGCTTTATTGCCCTATTGTGGGTTTGTGGAACTTGAACTTACTTTACCCAAAGCTTTGATGTCGGGTCTCACTTTCATTCCTGCTTTATTTCTGGTGGTGCCGGACACTTCGTACAATTCTCAGACGCCATTACTTTTAGGAACTAATGTTATCTATTGTTGTGCTGAGGGATTTCAGGGTAAAGGATTGGATCGGGTTCCTAGAGCATGGCAGGCTGCATTGCAAATGGCTCAGAAGCAAATGCAATTCAGATTGGCAGGATTGCCAGTCTGTAATGTCAAGGCTGAGGCCATAAAGGCTGGCAGTCGGGTTGTTGTTTCCAGTTTGTGTGCAAGTATTTCTCCGTCGCTATATGTAGGTCGGTCAGTGGTAGTGGAAGCTGATGGCAATATGGCTTTGCCAGGTGGTTTGTTAGTTACTCCTTTGTGGATTAGTGAGAGTGATGTTAAGCCTCAGTTGGATGTAGAGGTGATAAACATCAGCGAACGTGATGTCACTTTGCCAGCTCACACTCCCTTCTGTTCCGTTTTTCCAGTTGGTCAAGATTTGAATGATCAGGGTCAAAGGGATGCTTATTCCTTCTCTCAACAGGGTTCATCCAAGAGTCCGGTTTCTCCTTTTGTGTCACATTCCGAGTTTAATATATTCTTTTGATTTGACTCATTTGACCTCTGATGAGAGGGAACAACTTCAGGCTTTGCTGATTAAGTGGAAACATGTGTTTTCATTGCATGAATTTGACTTAGGTCTGGTCTCTGGCTATGAACACTCCATTGAATTGTCGGATCCGACTCCTTTCAAGGGTCGTTACCCTCACATTCCTCCTCATATGGTGAATGAAGTCCGAGAGCATCTACTTATCATGCAAAGAAATGGAGTAATACAGCCTAGTTTTAGTCAGTACTCGTCACCACTGGTTTTGATTAGGAAACCTGACTCTAGTCTTCGCTTTTGTGTTGATTTTAGGAAGTTAAACAGTCGATCTGTTGCAGATTGCTACTCTGTTCCATCAGTGGATTCTACCCTCCACAGGTTGTCTGGTGCTAAGTTCTTCTCTAGCTTAGACTTGAAGACTGGATATTGGCAGGTCCCTCTTCGTAAGGAAGACAGACATAAGACTGCTTTCTCTGCGGGTTGCCTCGGTTTCTGGGAGCATCTCAGACTTCCTATGGGGTTAAGTTCGGCTTGTGGAAGTTTCCAGAGGATGATGGAGTCGGTAATGGGCTCACTTAATCTGGATGCTTGTTTGTTGTATTTGGATGATGTTGTCTGTTTCTCGACTACGTTTGAAGAACATCTACACAAACTGGAGTGTATTTTGCAGCGTTTGGGAGAGAGAGGTTTGAAACTCAAGCCTTCTAAGTGTTCATTCTTGCAGAAGGAATTGAAGTACCTTGGGTTCTTAGTGTCTGAGGAGGGAGTTCGGGCAGATCCAGGCAAGATCGCTGCGGTTACACAGTGGCCCTTGCCCCAGACGTTTGTCCAACTTAGGCGTTTCTTAGGCTTCACGGGTTATTTCAGGAAATTCATCAAGAGTTATGCTAGCGTCGCAAAACCCCTCCATGAGTTGTTAAAGGGGGCCTTGGTGAATAAGGGCAAGATCAACACAAGGATTCCTTTTGTCTGGAAAGATGTTCACCAGGTTGCTTTCGATACATTGATCTCTGTGCTTACTTCAACTCCAGTGTTGGCATTTGCGGATTTCACCAAGCCTTTTATTGTTGAAACTGATGCCAGTGTGTACGGTGGCTTAGGTGCGGTATTGTTCCAGGTTCAGGATGGTGTAAAGCGGGTGATTGCTTATGCCAGTCGTGGGCTTAACCAGAGTGAGTCAAAGTATCCAGCGCACAAGTTAGAGTGTCTTGCACTCAAATGGGCTGTTTGTGAAAAGTTCAGGGACTATCTTTATGGTGCTCCTTCTTTTACGGTGATTTCAGATAACAGTCCACTTACGTATCTTTTATCTACAGCCAAACTTGATGCCATGACTCACAGGTGGGTTGCGGAGTTGGCGTTGTTCAATTTTGATATTAAGTATCGAAGTGGTGCAACAAACACTGCTGCT
The DNA here is from genome assembly GCA_026936325.1 of Platynereis dumerilii. Classification (NCBI taxonomy): domain Eukaryota; kingdom Metazoa; phylum Annelida; class Polychaeta; order Phyllodocida; family Nereididae; genus Platynereis; species Platynereis dumerilii. The sequence goes on from JAPTHN010000002.1 coordinate 107,859,202, forward strand.
GATGCTTTGTCCCGTCACTTGGGAGATCACAGGGTGTTGTCAACTGAGGATGTTAAAACTATCTTTCAAGGGGTTAAGGTTGATGATTTGGTCAGTACTGTTTGTTGTTCCCAAGAGGTAGTTCCCAATGAATTCTGGTCGGCCGACTTGAAAACTGATGTTGACTGGAAAAGGTTTCAACAGGAGGATGAACCTATATCTAAGGTGATTGGGTTGATCAAGAATGGTGTGAAGAGAGGTAGTTCTCCAAGCGAAAATGTTGAGTGTGTTTTGTTGTGGCGTGAGAGAAAGAGGTTGTTTTTGCAGGATGGTTTACTCTTCAGAAAGAGGAAAATCAATGGTGTAGAGCAAAACCAATTGGTGATTCCTTCAAGTAGACGTAGATACATCTTTGAGCTAGTTCATGATGAAATGGGCCACCTGGGGCAGGAGCGCACTCTTGATCTCCTTCGTGAGAGATGCTATTGGCCTCGTATGCAGATGCAGGTGGAAAGTTGGGTTAGGTGTTGCGGTCGTTGTATCAGAAGGAACAAGACTGGTGTGCAACACAGGGCAGAACTGCATCCCATTGTTTCATCAGAACCGCTCGAGGTTGTTTGCATGGACTACTTGGGCATTGAAGAGTCTGTAGGTGGTTATAATTCCATACTTGTCCTCACAGATCATTTTACTCGTTTTGCGATGGCAGTGCCTACTCGCAACCAAACTGCTGCTACTACAGCTAAAGTTTTGGTGGATTTGTTTGTTGGGCATTATGGGTTGCCTCAACGTTTGCATTCTGATCAAGGTGCCTCCTTCGAGAGTAGGGTTATCCAGGAGCTCTGTAAGTTGTTGAATATACATCGTTCTCGTACTACTCCTTACCATCCATCAGGGAATGGAATGTGTGAAAGGATGAATCGCTCATTGCTTTCTTTGTTAGGTACTTTGCCTGCTGAAAAGAAATCCCGATGGAAAGACCATGTTTTGGCAATGGTCCATGCTTACAATTGCACCAAACATGACTCAACAGGGTTTGCACCTTATGAGTTGATGTTTGGGCGAAAACCTCGTTTGCCTGTTGATCTGGTCTTGGGTCTTAAGGACAATTCAGAGAAACTGAGTTATTCTGAGTATGTCAAACAATTGCGTGATAGGCTAAGTGATGCTTATGCAAAAGCGCAAACAAGTGTTGACAAGTCAGTCAGGAAGATGAGTGCTCAGTACAACAAGCGTTGCCGAGGTGGTAAGTTGTCCATTGGGGACAGGGTTTTGGTTCGGCGAGTCAGGTTCGATGGCAAGCACAAGCTTCAGGATTTCTGGGAGGAGGAAGTGCATCTTGTGGTCAAACAGAAAGATCCTGAATTACCTGTGTTCGATGTCAAGAGAGAAGATGTTGTCGGAAAAGTGAGACGACTCCATCGAAATCTTCTTCTGCCTCTGCCTTCTGAATTAGAAGAATCAGCTGAACATGAAGTGGAAGTGAATGAAGAGTCGGTATATGGCTATTCTTCAAGTGAAGAGGAAGAAGATGATTTTCCCCAAAGACTGACTAGGAGTGTTGCTAAGGCATGTACAGAGGAAGAACAAGGGGGCGAAGTCAGGATTGGAGAAGGGAAAGAAGAACAGAAAGTCAGTGAAGATGCAGAGATGGTGGAAAGATCAAGCAGAACAACCGGGAAGGAGATAGGCTCACAGCAGCAGCCACAAGAAGAGCTGTTGGACGACAACGCGGCACTAGAGAAGGAGATAGACCCACAAACAGAACTGCAACTGGATTCGTCACAGGGAGTAGAGAGAATTCCTGTCAAGGATTTGGATGTTCCCATAGCACTGCGGAAGGGCAGGAGGGACAGAAGGCCGCCTGAGAGGTTTAGAGATGTAGATTTTGTCACAGGTTTTGAGAGTCAAGTGGTTTCAGAGCCTTCTCAGAAGGAGAAGTTAGCTCTTTTGGCTAAGATGCTCGAACTCTTTTCTTAATTCTCTTCGGAATTATTTGTGGTATCGGTATGATTTTACTTGGTATTTGGTTTTTACAGAGTTATATTCTTTGATTATTTATTGTGGTGAATCGTCTGTTTTTGCTCTTTTGAGATTAGATGAGATTGGGTGCTTTTCAGATTTTACTCTTTATTTAGAAAAAAAAGGGGTTGAGGTTTAATTTATCTTGTTTGGACAAATGGTGTGGACACCATTTCTCAAGCAGGGGGTATATGTAACCAGTCCAGTCATGGGACTGTTACACTGGCTATGTATCTAGTTGGTGGTGGCAGCAGCTACCAATGGAATATGTTGGAACAGCTATGGCCACTAGAGGTCTGATGTTGAAGTTGTTGGACACTAGAGGTCTCCTGGGTGTGCAGCCTCTTTCTGGGAGCTCCTGGCTTGCAGTTTTGAGCAGCCAGTGGAGTTGAAAAGAGCTCTGGGATTGTTGGCAGTTAGCCAGACTCAGTTGTGAGCTGTGTGTAGACTTGTAGTGGGAATGCAGGAAGTGGAAGGTGAGAATTAATGATTTACTATATTGTTTAATCATTTGCTAATTATGATATATTAGTGAATTTCACATACTTAAAGGTAATTACAACTTTCCAGATTGGAAAGTGCTGTTTGGGAAATGGTCATGACTGGTTACCATAGGCAATAGATATATGGTCAAATAGGTCAGTGGTTAATTGCTATATTTTACATTTTACATAATACTAAAATTACAAAAAGAGTGTTTTAATTTATTGGCTTATATCATATTTGTAAGACTTGTTTATATGTTATATTGCAGACGTATACAGTTTTATTGTGTGACTTGTGGACGAAGTGTGTCTCAATAAAGTCGTTAACCAACCATCCGAGTCCGGTTTTAATGGTGGCAGCGGTGGGATTTCGGTTGGTTGAAGATTGGAACCTAGGACCAGAACAGCTGACTTGATATGGACACAGCCCTTCTTGGAAGATAAGGTACCCATAGATAAGACTTAGAATATAGTCTTTAAGGAGGACTGTTACCCAGCTTAAATCGCTGAAGCTGTTAAGCTGCATTGTGTGATAACTGACATTCCTTGCTGCAATATTGTGTGATTACTGAACAACACAGGAAACGTGTGAAAGCTGTTTAAACTACTCAGGTTAACTGCTATTTTGAAACTGTGAAATGGAGGTGTGAGCTGGAATCACACTTGAGAGACTTTTTGGTCATTGACATCTCTCAGCTGATAATTGACCTGATTTTGGTTGACCTGACCTACAACATTACTTCCAGGTCAAGGAACTTTGCAGTGAAATATTTACATGGCATTGTGAGTAAAATTAATTAGACTTTGTAATGCTATGCTAAGAATACTCACTTTTGCTTGACATTAAGTTCCATAAATTTAAGTACTAGCTTTAAGCTGGTGTCAGATTGTTGTGCCACTTTGTGTTTAAAATTTAATCATTGTTTGACTTTGATTTGATGTTTGATGATTAATCTTGTGCTGTTTTACTGATCTGACTGATATATACCTAACCATTGTTTACTTGTTGTGAAGTTGTTCAATTAAGATAACTTAGATATTCCAATAACTTTGTTGTGATACAAGTCAATTTTGGTGGTTTAAAATTTAGATTTGTGGAGTGTTAAAACGAATTTAACTTTAGGTTAAGAAAATACTTTGAATAATTTTAACTTTAGTAGTTAACTTTAACTTTCTACCTTCAATTAATTAACTTTAAATAGGTTCTAATTTAAATAAGTTATAACTTTGGTTGATATTTAAGGACACTTATTTTTTATAGTAGGCCTTCAGAAAGTTATTACACTCTATTTTTCCAAATTTATAATTTGACAAATTTTAAATTTCTTTAACATTGGAAGCCTATTTGGTTAGATAACATTGCTTTGCTGACATAGTACTTCTATTTCTCAAATTATTATTTACAAATTTAACTCATCATATTTCAACTTAATCAATTTATACTTGGTAGTCATTGATTGATAACCTTGGACACTAGCTTGCATTCCTAACTTTAGGCTTTGTACTTAGAAGTTTGGACTTCACAGATTTTGGTCAATTTATACTTCGGTACTTGTTCATTCTACTAGATTTTGGTTAATTTATACTTCGGTACCTGTTCCTTTTACAAGATTTGGTCAATCTATACGCCGGTACTTTTCACTCTAATTTGGATCTTTCATTGAGTTAGGGTTAGTGGGTAGCTCAGTTCTTCACCATGGGTAGCGTTACAGAACGTTGTGATGAGATGATGCATGGGATGGATGGAGATGAGGAGACATTACGGGAGATGTTCACTCGGTTGGCAGCTCGATTCCCAAAAGAGGAAGGTTCTTCAGGTAGTGGGGATGGTTCTTCAGGTAGTAGGGATGGTTCTTCAGGTAGTGGAGATGGTTCTTCAGGTAGTGGAGATGGTTCTTCAGGTAGTGGAGATGGTTCTTCAGGTAGTGGGGATGGTTCTTCAGGTTCGAACCTACTCAAGTCGGAGTTATCATCTGGTTCAGGACAGAAGTCAACCTTGGGTCATAAAGAAGAAAAGGATGGAGTCATGTCTTACGATGAAAGGAAGTTACCAACTTTGTCAAAATTTTCCGGAACCTCCACCGTATTTCAAGATCTAGATTTAATACCATTTCAAACAAATTGCCTGTAAATCATTAAATTTCAATAGTGTTTATTCAATGATCTTCACAAATTTGTTAGCCTTTTGCCCGATTCTTAGCGTTTCTCAAAAGTATTTGGGGGCCACATGGCATGCCATAATTATTTAATTATTTTCTTTAAAAAGAATACAGTCCTGCATGATTGTTAGGCTGCGACCATTTCTTTTCAAGGGGGGGGGCTTTGAGTTTTCCTTGGTGGGTGATAATATAACGGCAGCAGTAATAGTTTATTTTGAGCATGCTTAGTTGGCGAATATTTATTCCTAAATCAAGCATCACTTTGTTAGGAAATATCCCTATCAGAAATAATTCACTTCAAGACTGGCCAAAAAGAATTCAATCATTTGGTAAAATAATACTCCAAGCCCTCCCCTTGATATCAAATTGTTGCCCCCTTATTGTATTAAATCTTTGCACTGTTTTGCTAGTTGTGGCGAGAGCGTGAATACAGATAGAAATCCAACTAAAAAACACCAGTCCAGCCACATTACAGAACAAACAGCACAGCAGTCCCTTACAAAGGATTCTTAGGTATACCAAGAGGTGCATTGCTCCAGACAGGCCAAAACTTGCCTGGGATAAAAGGAGACACACATGAATCTGCAGATGTGTCATGCATCAAACAAGTGGAATCATGCAACATAATGACCAGAAAAGCTCTGCAGTGTTATATTATTGTTAGGGCAACGCTTCAGAACAATATTAAGCAAGAGTCAAAAATACAAATTAATAGCTCAAACAGGAAAAATATATTAATGATCTGACTTAAACATTCACCCCGATCATGAACTTACAATATTACACCAATGGATGAAAAGACTGATCTAAATTCCAGGAATGCCAAAGAACCTTTTCTCTGTAACACCCACTTCTTGTAGACTGGGCAACCTTTCAGTGTCCATGGCTGTGATGCAATTATGGAAATTGCGACCTTCTTAAGAGAATGGACTGCTGCAAATGCTATTACCACGGACCCACTAGAAATAGGCTTCACAATGCCAGCCTTGCTGTTCAGTTCAATAGCAGCGATGAAACCAAGGTTAATGAACTGCGCTTCCAAAATTTGGCTCAGTCACTCACACTCCTTCCTGAGAAAGGTGCTGTCCTGACAGAGGGATATAGGTTCTTGACCAGGCTGGGGAAAAATTCAGAAACCTAACATAACAAATAAGACCGTGAAACCAAAACCTGAAGATATGGCAAAACAATGCTGAGCCATTTCCCTGCCAGGACAGTGATTAACTGTACATGCATTTTTATTAGCATGGGTGGTATAGCACCTTTAGCACGAGCCTTTGCTAGCTAACATAAATACAGAGGACAGGTAAAATGATGCTACTCATCCCGGTTTCTAATATCTTACAATAACAGAATCAGTCAATGAATATTTGAGATGGGCCTTTACACAGTTCACCCTTCCTGCGATGTTGAGACATAACAACAGAATTTTTTCATCTGCAAGTCACTCCCATAAACTTCTCATTGAGCCTTTGGCTGTGTGTTAGTTTGCATCCTGATCACGTTTCAAGGAGACTCTACAGTCATTTATAATTCTCAAGAGCAACCACTTCATACCAGAACTGAGCATGGTTTGACAAGGAGATGAGAGGTATGGCATTAGAGGCAATCTGAATTGTAAATTGGACATTAAACTGAGCTTGTATGCAGTAAGCAACAGATTCCATTTGGCAACTGACAACTGAAATTGATACACCACAGTGATTGCAGTTCATTTGTCACTTTGGAAACTTGGATCATTTTACCTTGACACAGACATCGCCACCAACAAAAACAGGTTCGTTTCAACAGCAGATAGACAGTGAGCAGGTAATCGAAAGGTAATTGACCAAACCTACCAAGACCAACATTTAGCATACTTAATTCTATTCACTGAGCCCTGCAAGTATTTTATCTAACTTCGATGCTTCAAAAATCAAACAGCAACATGTACATTGGAATATGCCATGCAAGAAAGGCTTAGAAAGTTGATGATTTTGACTAACTATGCATTGAATAACTCTACATTATAGCTGGCAATAGACGAAATGAGATCATGACACACAAACTAAAAAAGGAGCAGATGAATCTCTGCCTCACAATATCTTTAGAAGCATAGATCATTATATTTATGAAGGAGAAATTTGATTCATAATTTCAAAATTTGATTCATAATTTCAAAATGTAAAAAAAAGTTGAGCAGTTCCGTTTGTGCATGCAAAATTGTTTGGTCATTCATATCATTCATGAAAATATCTCTGAGAGTTAGAATTCAATACATTTTTGACATTGTCTTTTATTCTGAAACCAGTAAAGAATTGTCATGCATATTAAAGGCATTGCATTTCAGTTTGCTAAAAAGATGACAACATGTGCATGTGGTGAAAAAAGTCTTTTCAGAGATTGGGTAAGTTCTGTATATTTTATGGAAAAAAAAGAGCAGGCATGAAGACCCAAAGTTCTACATCATGCAACATCAGTAACTATGAAGAAGGCATAATCTTGATAAGATGACAAGGAACTAGCCATCTGCAAGGCCAAGATAATCTAGACAAATTCTAAGAACAACACAGCGTTGCAAATGCCATGGGCTTGCCAAACCATCTGAATGCACATGTGGTAATATTATTACAATATGAATTGCATGCTAGTATTTCTAAGCAATTGGAGATTGGTGAATGTCCTGAAATCATAACTTCATGAGTTAAGAATCGTGATTAGGCTTTTTCAGTTTTGTGTCTGAAAGATTGCGTCTTGACGAAAAAGAAAGTTAGCACCTTGGTCAATCTCAAACTACTGGAAGAAGGACTGATCTAAAGGCAAGAAATTGCAAAGAAGCTTTTCTTGGTAACACCCACTGAATTTTGTGCAACGTTTCAGCATCCTTGGTTGTGATGCAGTTATGGAAATTGCGACCTTCTTGAGAGAATGGACTGCAGCAAATGCTATTAGTATGGACCCACTACAAAATACGCTTCACAATGCGAGCCTTGCTGTTCAGTTCAATTTCTTTAGCGGTGCAGAGGCCAAGTTTAATCAATTGTGCTTTCAATTCGGTTGCAGTTAATGACAATCCCTTTAGAAAACACAAATGACCTAATGCCCAAATAGTGATGCAGAAAGTTATTACAATACATAAATTTCATGTTGACTTGATTTACAGACAATTGTCTAGTATATGAAATTTCAATCAGAAATTATCTTGATCACCACTATCTTGCACAAAAAAAGACAAAATTGAAACAAGTCCTATTGTAATCAAGGGCATCCACTTCACAAAGAAAGCTTGCGTTATAAGAAGACATGTTGAAAGACACAGCTTTCCATTAGACTGAATATCACTGCAGACTAAACCAATTTGGGTATTGTGTTCATTTTTCTTCCTTTGCTTGCAGCAAATTAGCAGGTCTATCTCACACCGAGTCTTGAAAATCTAACAATTTTGGCCCATGGATTGCTAGACTGGCCAGACTTTGTTTCTTGCAGAACTCTTGTGACAAAACGCAGGGGATCCTAAGCCTTAGACATCGCCATTTTAGATGGTAATAATCTATTTACATTACAAAATAATTAAACATCAAGTGGAATCATATTTCAGCAAAAACATGCATACTTCACTGTATGACTTGACATTTTGATATTTTAGTCCTACAATAATTATTATCTAGACTTTAAGACCAAGCCATGAACATGGTTAATCAGTGATTTGAGTTCTGTTCCTCTTGAACCGAATGAGATAAATGAACAAAATTCACTTATTTACACATTTTCCATGTCATATTGGAACAAAAAATTACCTGAAAATCTCAAATTTTCATAAGTTTTTCTTAAAAAAACAACAACAACAAACAAACAAAAAACCTGAGCCCTTGTTTTTTTGTAAATTCATAGCCATTGCATAACTTTGTTTGTCATTTTTCTTACACAATAATTATTGAAACATGCAGACGATACTGAAAATAGATCATAAGAAAAATTGTATGCGGCACAAGTGTCAGTAGTGAGTCTTTGTTTTTCCCCATTATCTTCTCTTATGTCCTAAAAGGAAGATGACAAGATGACAGGCTTGTATAACCTATTACAAAAGCAATGATATGGTGCCACCAGAGGTCTCCATGGATAGAGGCAAATTATTGAGAATGCGGTTCCCAAGACCTTATCTCAGTCATCTTCAGGCAAGAACAAATAACAATATGAGGATATGAGTCACAGAGGGCCAGCTGAGTCTACAACATCTAAAATGAAAGGCTAAAAATACGCAATGATCGGTGTCTAAAAATAGCCAAAGTAGATCTAGAGAGGATACTCCAAATGCCATTTCTGCACTTTGATAATTTAAAGCAAATTAGTTGGATGTTCAAAAGATCAAAATGCACTCCGGTGGCAAAATATGTACTAATACTAAATTTAGGCTTGTATGGCACATCACAAAGGCATCCAGGGCAATTAGAATATCTCAGCTTTTACAGCCTGAGTCTACATATATATTCACATTATACATTATTGAAAGCCAAACTGCTGAAGCTCAGGATTCACAAGGAGCAATGTCAAAGATTGTCTCATTCTTCCTGCAGAAACTATGTTCAGTTCCACGACAGGGCCAAATAGTTCTTACAGGTAGCACTTTAGAGCACTGCTGATTTGGTCGAAACATACGCTGTTCACGCCAAACTTATGTCCGCAATTATCATGCTCCATATAACCATTGACCAGGAGAACTGAAATAACCAGGGAAAAGTTGAAATGGTTGAACTGCCAAATTACATACAAAGGCCTAATGATAACTGGGCTTGGCATGTTCTTAGCCAGGCAGCTATGGGCCAAGTTATAGGAGGATTTATCTGAGATAAAGTGACAGAAAATTGATAAAGAACAGAATAACTTTATCCAAATCAATTTAGTATAAAATAAATATCTGACAGCAAGTTTGCATAGGGTATTTTCATTTTGAGATTCATGTTGAAGGGTGTTTAGATTTGGCAATGGTGGCTTAATGTCAAGAGAATGTTGAGCAGTTCTTCAGTAGTTAGCATGAGGTCAGGGCTGAGGTATGTATGATGAGGCAAGTATTAAATCTGTCCATGCAACAAAAGAATGTAGGGGGGGGGAAGGTTTTGAAAATATGTGGAAAATATTTCCATGGTGATGCAAATGGAACTAATATGGGGAGGAAATAGGATATTAGCTCTGACAAAGCAAGTTGCAGCTGCTGTGAGGGATATGGCTATCCCACTGGTTATCCACTTTGCATGTGGTATCCTGACAACTTCATTTGAGATAATGAAATAAAATTAATTGCACTATCCACATATACAGTGGCCATCATTTTGCTATTTATATCTGTGTAATTTTGTAAATAAAGATGATATAAAACGCAGGAAATCTAAACTTTGACAGTATCAAGATTCTTTTTTTCATATTTGTATGCTATTGCGTGATAAAACATAATTATGTGTGTTAAATTTTATCTTTATGCAAGTATTAAAAATGTCCAGGAATGATGGAAATATCATTTTTATACTACCAAGCAGAGACAAAAAAGAGACTTTTCTTCACCTGCATGCTTCTGCTCACAGAGCCTTTCACTTTGTGTTAATTTGCACCATAATCACATTTCAACAACAAGAACACTCAACAGTCGTTTGCAATTCCCTGTAGCAACTGCCTCATGCCAGATCTCAGATTGTTTTGACAAGAAAATGAGAATTATGACATTAGAGGTGATCTGCATTGCAAATAGGACATTAAACTGGGATGAATGCAGTAAGCAACAGATAAGGATGCAATTTGGCAACTGAGGACTGACATTGATACACCACATCGATTGTAGCAAGGTTTATCACTTCAGCAACATGAAATGTTTTACCTAGTCACAGAATGATAATCAATACTGCAATGCACTTAACGTTGACAACCATCAAATACTTTTTTACAGCTCCTTTCTGCTAAGAGAGAGAGAAAGATATGGAGTAAGCAGGTAACAAAGGATTATTGACCCTACACACCAGGGACAGACATCTTACACTTCTTCTGTGTACAGGGCTCTGTCAGGTGGATCATAGCTCAGGAAGATCATATTTGAAAACCGAATGTGTCAATTGAATAAGGCTGTATTGAACACGAAGCACCCTTGGCAACATACAATGTATCGCTGGGCATGCTCAGACTAGTCTCAGCTTGTTTGCATCTGCAGTATAATCATTGAGGAGGTTCCCACTCCACAAATAAGGGAAGAGCTTTTCTCTTTGAAGCTCTCTCTCTTTTACTTAAATCTTTTTTCCACTAAGAGCGAATAGTTGGGATTATCTTCTTTTTCACAAAAATCGTTATTTCTGTACTTCAAGTATGGCTTAACAAATGACATCAATGAGGAAAGGACGCACAAAAACATTTGTTGGTCAAGTAGCTATACAACTTTGAATGTATGTAATTTCTTACTAAGCTAAAGTGTTATCTCTGAATAGAATGTTACAAAGAAAATTGTTATCTGTGCATAGAATTGTGATTTATTGACCTCTGTAAAGGAATGTTAAAAAGGCTCTTATTTCCTGCCAACTTGCATTATTCTCTTCTTCAATACTGCTGGATCAGAAGCGGAAAGGCTGCCAAAAGGCTTGCCAAGTGCTGACGAGGTTTTTCCTTCAGCCTCCAGCAACACTTGCTTGTTCCCACAAAAATTCTAGAGTGTGGCCTGATGGCTCCCCGGAATGACTGACATAAGGGACTGCACAGGACATTTTGCGCAGAAGTATAGTGGCTTTCCGGAATTACAAAGAGTCGCTGTTCTTTTTGGGTAGAGTATAGCCTGTAATATGCCGAAGGTGCTGTGTCACTTTATATACATAATATGTCCATGCTTGTAGCTTCGTCTGAACAATGTAACGAAGAGGCATCAAACTAAACAGCCAAATACGGTATAAACTTAGTGCTTGGAAAAATGTAGCACTCCTAGTGTTGATCATCATACATGAGTCAACCCAGAACATGAGACTAACTTTACACAAATTTACACAATACTGCTTGGCATAAAAAATAACTGTTACTGCCTAAGTCAAAACAATAGACTCGGGAGTGGTTGAAGCGTCACCACATGTAACGCAATGTGAGACCAATGAAGTATGACATGCTCAGGCATTTCTGAGTCTATGCTTTTTACTTCAGCAGAAATCTTGTTGATGTGAACAAGCATGCAACAGTGTGCTGTGTCGAATGTTCGAGTCACCATAAATTAAAAACTTTTTAAGCCATATATTTTAAGATCAATTGACTATGAAATACTGTCATATTCCCTATACCGTTGAGCTGGACTGCCGCTTTAGTTCATTGCAGAATTAAAATGGATGTTGACTGAGACACTGGACTGGCAAGTGTCTCATTCCCTTCAAGAGGAATTTGAGTCTTGCATTTTTTTTCTTTTAAACTGCAGAGGGTTCCATGCAATTGTATATTAACATCTTTGTCATTTACATATTTCACATATATTTTTGGATCTCTTCCTGGATAAACAGAATTTGGTTCAAAGACATGCCATTAGGAGACCGCTTATGAAAGTATCTAATTTGTCAAAGCATACTTTGAACAAGTTTTCTGCAGAATTGAGAACAAAATTGGGCTCCAGAAATAGATACTCTAATTGGGCAAGTTAGATGTCCACCTTTGATCTCCCAAAGTGATGATGGCAATCTTGGAGAAACAGGCTTGTTTTGTTTCCTGTGCAATTGCTATCAAAGGCCACTGACCCCGTAATAACTTCTTTTGAAACAATTTTGTATTTAAAGCCACAAGAAAAAACATATTATTTGAGAAAATACATCTAATCTGACGTCTCATGCATCAATATAAAATCTATTTTTGCTGCCTCCAAATTAAGAAAGACAAAATAACCAAAGGGAAATGGGATTTGTGCTTTGGCCTTACAGCCTAAGTCATACACATGTATTCAGAAGTGGCCAGGTATTTCATGCTTTCACGTAGCCCATGCATTGCAGGATATTCAGATATTCCGAAAAGCATGACCGAATAGCTAGAAAAGCATAACGTTGTCAGCCACTCCTGCGTTCATGCAACTGCATGCCTTCTGCTTTAATAATAGCGTAATGAAGTACTGCACAAAATGGTTATTCAGCAATTCAGGAGGATGTCATTTTTCTCTGGACAAGTTTGCGGAACCGAAGTTGTTTTGCAATCAATTTAAGATGTCATCTGACATTTCCTTCCAGTTACATTGTCTAAAATTAGTTGAGAATTGAAGGAAGTTTGGAATTTAACGTTTGTTTTGCAAATCCTATGTGTCCTCGATCAATCATGGAACTGCCCATTACATTTAAGTTTGTTTCCTAAACAACAGAAAATCCAGGGATCATTCCATGACATACATTGTATGCAGTGGCTTGTTAGGTCTTGGATGTGGTCACATTTGTCAGAGAACCTTTTCGCTGTGAAAAATTATGAATTTGATGTTCCCCTGTGTGCGTGTCTAATACATGCCTATTCAAAAATTGTTTTTCTGTATTCTGTAAGCAACCAACAATACTGCAACTTGTAATGTAAAGCAAGGCACCATCATGAAGGTAAAACTTTTGGGGGGGGGGGGCGAGCAACATTTTCCCGTATTTCAAGATCTAGATTTAATACCATTTCAAACAAAATTGCCTGTCAATCATTAAATTTCAATAGTGTTTATTCAATCATCTTCACAAATTTGTTAGCCTTTTGCCCGATTCTTAGCGTTTCTCAAAAATATTTTGGTGGGGGGGGGGGTGACCGCCCCCTGCCCCCTCTCCCATACGCCTATGGTCATATGTTGAGGATGTTGAGGGTGGTGAACAGAACTGCTTAGTTTTTTGTCAGAACAATTACCTCCATATATATGAATGGATGTTGCTAAAGAGAAATAAAAAACAAGCAACATGATGAAAAACGAAGACGCCACATGGCATGCCATATTTAATTATTTTCTTTAAAAAGAATACAGTCCTGCATGATTGTCAGGCTGCCACCATTTGTTTTCCAGGGGGGGGGGCTTGGAGTTTTCCTTGGTGGGTGATAATATAACGGCAGCAGTAATTGTTTATTTTGAGCATGCTTAGTTGGCGAATATTTATTCCTAAATCAAGTATCACCTTGTTAGGAAATAATTCACTTCAAGACTGGCCAAAAAGAATTCAATCATTTGGTAAAATAATACTCAAAGCCCTTCCCTTGATATCAAATGGTTGCCCCCTTATTGTATTAAATCTTTGCACTGTTTTGCTAGTTGTGGCGTGAGCGTGAATACAGATAGAAATCCAACTAAAAACACCAGTCCAGCCACATTACAGAACGAACAGCACAGCAGTCCCTAACAAAGGATTCTTAGGTATACCAAGAGGTGCATTGCTCCAGACAGGCCAAAACTTGCCTGGGATAAAAGGAGACACACATGAATCTGCAAATGTGTCATGCATCAAACAAGTGGAATCATGCAACATAATGACCAGAAAAGCTCTGCAGTGTTATATTATTGTTAGGGCAACGCTTCAGAACAATATTAAGCAAGAGTCAAAAATACAAATTAATAGCTCAAACAGGAAAAATATATTAATGATCTGACTTAAACATTCACCCCGATCATGAACTTACAATATTACACCAATGGATGAAAAGACTGATCTAAATTCCAGGAATGCCAAAGAACCTTTTCTCTGTAACACCCACTTCTTGTAGACTGGCCAACCTTTCAGTGTCCATGGCTGTGATGCAATTATGGAAATTGCGACCTTCTTAAGAGAATGGACTGCTGCAAATGCTATTACCACAGATCCACTAGAAATAGATTTCACAATGCCAGCCTTACTGTTCAGTTCAATAGAAGCAAGAAACCAAGGTTAATGAACTGCGCTTCCAAACTTTAAAAATTTGGCTCAGTTACTCACAATCCTTCCCGAGAAGAGTAATGACCTGAAAAGACAGAGGGCCATAGATTCTTGACCCGGCTGGAAAAAAATTCAGAAACCTAACATAAAAAATAAGACTGTGAAACCAAAACTTGAAGATACGGCAAAACAATGCTGAGCCATTTCCCTGCTAGGGCAGTGATCAACTGTACATTCATTTTTATTAGCATGAGTGGTAGCACCTTTAGTATCAGCCTTGGCTCAATGGAAAGTTTGTAAGCTAACATAAATGCAGAGGACAGGTAAAATGATTCTACTCATCCCAGTTTCTAATAATCTAATAGCTTACAATAACAGAATCAGTCAATGAGTATTTGAGATGGGCTTTTTAACAGTTCAGTCTCTTTCCTGCGATGTTGAGACATAAAAATGGAATGTTTTCATCTGCAAGTCACTCCCATAGACTTCTTACTGAGCCTTTGGCTGTGTGTTATTTTGCACCCTGATCACGTTTCAAGGAGACTCTACAGTCATTTACAATTCTCAACGGTAACCACTTCATACCAGATCTGAGCATATTTTGACAAGGAGATGAGAAGTATGGCATTAGAGGCAATCTGAATTGCAAATTGGACATTAAACTGAGGTTGTATGCTGTAAGCAACAGATAAAGATTCCATTTGGCAACTGACAAACTGAAATTGATACACTACGCAGATTGCAGTTGGTTTATCACTTTGGAAACTTGAAACGTTTTACCTTGCCACAGACATCGCCAGCAGCAAAAACAATTTTGTTTCAACATGAGATAGACAGTGAGTAGGTAATCGAAATGTTATTGACCCAACCTACCAGGACCAACATCTAAAAAACGTCTTCTATCTTAGGCTACTGAGCCCTGCCATTGTTTTATCTAACTTTGTTCAAAAATCAAACAGCAACGTGTACATTCTGATATGCCATGCAAGAAAAGCTGATGATTTTGATTGATTTGGCATTGAGTACTTAACTCTACATTATAGCTGGCAATGACAGAAATGAGATCATGGCATACAAAATAAGAAAAAGAGCAGATGGATCTCTGCCTCACAATGTTTTTAAAAGCATAGATTGTTTGTTATATTTCTGAAATAGAAATTTTATTCTTAATTTCAAAATTTTATTCATAATTTCAAAAAGTAAAAAAAGTCGATGAGCAGTTCCGTTAGTGCATGTGACATTGTTTGGTCATTCATATCATTTATACCAATTTCTCTGAAAGTTAGAATTAAATCAATTTTTGATGATGTCTTTTATTCTGAAGCCAGTAAAGAATTGTCATGCATGTTAAAGGCATTGCATTTCGGTTTGCTAAAAGATGACAGCATGTGCATGCAGTGAAAAATGTCAATTCAGGGATTGGGTAAGTTCTGTATGTTTTATAGAAAAGAAATGAAGACACAACTACATCATGCAATAATAGTAACTATGAAGAAGGCATAATCTTGACAAGATGACATGCAACTAGCTATCTGCAAGCCAAAGATAATCTAGACAAATTCTAAGAACAACACTGCCTTGTGAATGCTATGGGCATGCCAAACCATCTGAATGCACATGGTAATATTGTTAAAATATGAATTGCATGTGATGGCTCTTATTTCTAAGCAATTGGAGATTGGCAAATGTCCTGAAACCAGAACTTCATGAGTTAAGGATCGTGATTAGGCTAATACAGTTTTTAATAGGGAAGATTGCCTCCTGAAAAAGCTTGCCATCATTCAAGTCGCGTCACAAATGTTAACATGCAGGAATGCTGTTGTTAAGAATTGCCTAAACTTGGATTGCAAAAATGGCACCAAAAATATCACTAAAATGTGACTTGCAGATTATAAGCACATCTACTTTTGAGCATACTGCTTTGTGACTTGTAGAAGCTCAGCAATCATGAAAACATCAGTTTGCATATGGATTGGACAAAATGTAATATAATAGACAGAGGGTCTTAAACATTCAGCACAGAAAGACAGATTAAGAGGGAAACAAAGTTAGCACATTGGTCAATCTCACACTACTGGAAGAAAGACTGATTTAAATGCAAGAAATTGCAAAGAAGCTTTTCTTAGTAACACCCACTGAATCTTGTATACTGCACAACGTTTCAGCGTCCTTGGCTGTGATGCAATTATGGAAATTGCGACCTTCTTGAGAGAATGGACTGCAGCAAATGCTATTACCACTGACCCACTAGAAATAGGCTTCTTATGCCAGCCTTGCTATTCAATTTCTTTAGTGGTGCAGAAGCCAAGTTTAGTCAATGGTGCTTTCAATTTCGTTGCAGTTAATGACAATCCCTTTAGAAATCACCAATGACCTAATGCCTAAATAGTGATGCAGAAAGTTATTACAATACATAAATTTCATGTTGACTTGATTCACAGACAATTGTCTAGTATGAAATTTTAATCAGAAATCATTTTGACCACCATTATCCGACACAAAAAAGACAAAATTGAAACAAGTCCTATTGTTATCAAGGGCATCCAGTTTCAGAAAGTAAGCTTGAGTTATACGAAGACGTGTTAAAAGATGCAGACGGCTTTCCATTAGACTGGCTATCACTGCAGACTAAACCAATTTGGGTATTGTGTTCATTTTTCTTCCTTTGTTTGCAGCAAATTGGCAGGTCTATCTCAGAGCACACTGAGTCTTGAAAATCTAACAATATAGGGACACATGGATTGCTTGACTGGCCAGACTTTGTTTCTTGCAGAACTCTTTTGACAAAACGCAGGGGATCCCTAGCCTTAGAAATTGCCATTTTAGATGGTAATTTACATTACGAGATAATTATAACATCAAGTGGAATCATATTTCAGCAAAAACATGCATACTTTACTGTATGACTTGACATTTTGATATTTTAGTCCTACAATAATTATTATCTAAACTTGAAGACCAAGCCATGAACATGGTTAATCATTGATTTGAGTTCTGTTCATGTTGAACCGAATGGGATAAATGGACAAAATTCACTTATTTATACATTTTTCATGTCATATTGGAACAAAAAATTACCTGAAAAACTCAAATTTTCATAGCTTTTTCTGAAAAAAAAAACAACAAAAAAACAACAACAATCAAACCAAAAACCTGAGCCTTTGTTTTTGTAAATTCATAGCCATTGCATAACTTTGTTTGTTGTTTGTCTTACATTATAATTATTGAAACATGCAGAAGATACTGAAAATAGATAAGAAAAATTGTATGCAGCACAAGTGTCAGTAGTGAGTCTTTGTTTTTCCCCATTATCTTCTCTTATGTCATAAAAGGAAGATGACAAGATGACAGGCTTGTATAACCTATTACAAAAGCAATGATATGATACCACCAGAGGTCTCCAAGGATAGAGGCAAATTATTGAGAATGCGGTTCCCAGGACCTCATCTAAGTCATCTCCAGACAAGAACAAATAATACGAGGATATGAGTCACAGAGGGCCAGCTGAGTCTACAACATCTAAAATGAAAGGTTAAAAATACACAATGATCGGTGTCTGAAACAGAAAAATAGCAACAGTAGATCTAGAGATGATACTCCAAATGCCATTTCTGCACTTTGATAAGATCTTCAAAGCAAATGAGATGCATGTTCAAAAGATCAAAATGCACTCTGGTGGCAAAATATGTGATGCAGTGCATACTAAATTTAGGCTTGTATGGCGCATCACAAAGGCATCCAGGGCAATTAGAGTATCTCAGCATTTACAGGCTGAGTCTGCAAAAAAATAATAAAATAAATAAATATATATACATTATACATTATTGAAAGCCAAACTGCTGAAGCTCAGGATTCACAAGGATCAATGTCAAAGATTGTCTCATTCTTCTTCCTGCAGAAAATATGTTCAGTTCCACAACAGGGCCAAATAGTTCTTACAGGTAGCACTTTAGAGCACTGCTGATTTGGTCAAACATACTCAGTACACGCCAAACCTATGTCCGCAATTATCATTCTCCGTACAACCACTGACCAAGAGAATCGAAATAACCATCGAAGAGTTAAATTGGTCGAACTACCAAATGACAGACAAAGGCCTAATGATAACTGGGCTTTGCATGTTCTTAGCCGGGCAGACTCAGACTCATTTATTTTTTGCTCAGAATATATACAATATAAAAATACAATTTTCAAAAAATTCAATGACCTAGGAGCAAAAGGACCCCTCGAAGGCAAAAATTTTGCCGCTGCTGAGGAGCCCCATTGTTAACAAAGAGTATCCAGGCACAGTAGATGGCAGTGAACTTATCAATTTAATAAGGTCAGTACACATAGAGAGAAAGAAAAAAAAGAATAAAGAATAGATTGAAAAGAAAATTCTAATGGGTAGTGCAGGGCTAATGGGCCTAGACAAGAGGGTATGGAGCTGTGAACAAAGCACTATTGTAATAAATTAAGTTCTGTTACAGATATAACAGCGAGGAATTGAACAATTTGGATCATAATTCTCTAATAACTTAATTTTGATATAGTTTTTATATCCGTTAAAATTATGTGTAAAAATTTTTGTCTCGAAATTATCTTGCATTTTACTGAATAATTTAGTAAATTTATGTTTTATGCCATTCTTTGCAAACTCATGTCTCACAGCAGGCAGCAACAGGTCAGAAGCATGTCTTGTATTGTCGTCATGTCTACTTAGATTTTCTCCAGGATTAACCGTCTCTTGAAAATATTCGGGCACAGAACCTTTGATAAATTGATAACATAGTTTATAGTCATGCAGTGCAAGTTTATAGTCATGCAGTGCAGGGCAGATATGGGCCAAGTTATAGAAGAATAATTCATCTGAGATAAAGTGACAGAAAATTAATAAAGAACAGAATAACTTTATCCAAATCAATTTAGTATAAAATAAATATCTGACAGCAAGTATGCATAGGGTATTTTCATTTTGAGATTCATATTGAAGGGTGTTTAGAGTTGGCAATTGAGGCTTAAGAGAATGTCGAGCAGAGAATGTCGAGCAGTTCATCAGTAGCTAGCATGAGGTCAGGGCTGAGGTATGTATTATGAGGCAAGTATTAAATCTGTCCATGCAACAAAAGAGTGTTGGGGGGGGGAAGGTTTTGAAAATATGTGGAAAATATTTCCATGGTGATGCAAATGGAACTAATATGGGGAGGAAATAGGATATTAGCTCTGACAAAGCAAGTTGCAGCTGCTGTGAGGGATATGGCTATCCCACTGGTTATCCACTTTGCATGTGGTATCCTGACAACTTCTTTTGAGATATTGCGATACAATAAATTGCGCTATCCACATATACAGTGGCCATCATTTTGCTATTTATATCTGTGTAATTTTGTAAATATAGATGATATAAAACGCATGAAATGTAAACTTTGACAGTATCAAGAATCTTTTTTTTCATATTCGTATGCTATTGCATGATAAAACATAATTATGTGTGTTAAATTTTATCTTTATGCAAGTATTAAAAATGTCTAGGAATGATGGAAATATCATTTTTATACTACCAAGCAGAGACAAAAAAGGGACTTTTCTTCACCTGCATGCTTCTGCTCACAGAGCCTTTCACTTTGTGTTAATTTGCACCACGATCACATTTCAACAACAAGAACACTCAACAGTCATTTGCAATTCCCTATAGGAACTGCCTCATGCCAGATCTGAGATTGTTTTGACAAGGAAATGAGAAATATGACATTAGAGGTGATCTGCATTGCAAATAGGACATTAAACTGGGATGAATGCAGTAAGCAACAGATAAGGATGCAATTTGGCAACTGAGGACTGAAATTGATACACCACATCGATTGCAGAAGGTTTATCACTTCAGAAACATGAAAAGTTTTACCTTGTCATAGAATGTTTATCAATACTGCAATGCACTTAACGTTGACAACCATCAAAGACTTTTTTACAGCTCCTTTCTGCGGGAAGAGAGAGAAAGATATGGATTAAGCAGGTAAACAAAGGATTATTGACCCTACTCAAAAGGGACAGACATCCAACACTTCTTCTGTGTACAGGGTTCTGTCAGGTGGATCATATCTCAGGAAGATCATATCTGAAAACCGAAAGTGTCAATTGAATAAGGCTGTATTGGACATGAAGCACCCTTGGCAACATAAATGTATCGCTGGGCATGCTAAGACTAGTCTCAGCTTGTTTGCATCTGCAGCATAATCATTGAGGAGGTTCCCACTCCACAAATAAGGGAAGAGCTTTTCTCTTTGAAGCTCTCTCTCTTTTACTTAAATGTTCTTTTATTCCACTAAGAGCAAATAGTTGGGATTATCTTCTTTTTCACAAAAATCGTTATTTCTGAACTTCAAGTATGGCTTAACAAATGACATCAATGAGGAAAGGACGCACAAAAACATTTGTTGGTCAAGTAGTTATCCAACTTTGAATGTATGTAATTTCTTACAAAGAAAAATGGTTATCTCTGAATAGAATCTTAAAAAGAAAATTGTTATCTATGCATAGAATTGTGATTTATTGACCTCTGTAAAGTATTGTTAAAAAGGCTCTTATTTCCTGTCAACTTGCATTTATCTCTTCTTCAATACTGCTGGATCAGAAGTGGAAAGGCTGCCAAAAGGCTTGCCAAGTGCTGACGAGGTTTTTTCTTCAGCCTCCAGCAACACTTGCTTGTTCCCACAAAAATTCTAGAGTGTGGCCTGATGGCTCCCCGGAATGACTGACATAAGTGACTGCACAGGACATTTTAATCTAAGTGGAGTGGTTTATCGGAATTACAAAGAGAAACTTCTTTTTGGGTAGAGTATAACCTCTAATATGCCAAAGGTGTAGTGTCACTTTATAAACATAATATGTGTGTGCTTGTAGCTTTGTCTGAACAATGTAACCCAGAAGCATTAAACAACCAAATAAGGTAGACGTAGTGCTTGGAAAAATGTATTGGCCAACAACGTAGCACTTCAGGCATTTCTGAGTCTATGCTTTTGACTTCAGCAGAAATCTTGTTGATGTGAACAAGCATACACCAGTGTGCTGTGACGAATGTTCGAGTCACCATTAATTATTAAACTTTTTAAGCCATTTATTTTAAGATCAATTGACAATGAAATACTGTCATATTCCCTCTGCCGTCGAGCTGGACTGCCACTTTACTTCATTGCATTTTATTTAAGAATTAAATGGATGTGGACTGAGACACTGGACTGACAAGTGTCACTTTCGCTTCAAGAGGAATTTGAGTCTTGCATTTTTTCTTTTAAACTGCAGAGGGTTCCATGCAATTGTATATTAACATCTTTGTCATTCACATATTTCACATATATTTTTTGGATCTATTCCTCGACAAACAGAACTTGGTTCAAAGACAAGCCACCTGGATACCGCACATGAAAGTATCTAATTTGTCAAGGCATACTTTGAACAAGTTTTCTGCAGAATTGATAACAAAATTGGGCTCCAGAAATAGATACTCTAATTGGGCAAGTTAGATGTCCACCTTTGATCTCCCAAAGTAATGATGGCAATCTTGGAGAAACAGGCTTGCTTTGTTTCCTGTGCAATTACCATCAAAGGCCACTGACCCGCATTAATTTCTTTTGAAACAATTTTGTATTAAAAGCCACAACCAAAGCGTCTTATTTGAGAAAATACATCAAATCTGATGTCTCATGCATCAATATAAAATCTCTTTTTGCTGCCTGATAATTATTCGCTATTATCATGAAAGGCAAGATAAACTGAAATGGAATATGTGTTTTGGTTTTACAGCTGAAGTCATGCACAAGGCTTCAGAAGTGGTCTGGTATGTTATACTTTCATGCAGGCCATTGCAGGATATTTAAGTGTTCTGAAAACCATGACAGAATAGCCAGAAAAGAATGACGTTGTCAACCACTCCCTGAGCAAAACATGCTTTGGGTGGCCAAAAGATGTTGCAATTACTGAATTTTCAGTAATTGCAAAATTTTTTTGGCCACCCAAAGCATGTTCATCAATTTTCTGAGAGAATTTGGAATGAAGCAAATGAATGTTTTTTTTTGGACAGCATCATGCCATTATTCTACAGACAAGATTGTGGAACTAAAAACGTTACAATCAATTTAAGATGTCACCTGACATTTTCAGCCTCTGATTAGATTGCCTGAAATTGGTCGAGAATTGAAGGAAGTTTGGCATTTAATGTTTGTTTCGCAAATCCTTTGTGTCCTCGATCAATCATGGAACAGCGGAAAACAATTTAGTTTGTTTTTGAAACCACAGAATATCCAGGTATGGTTCCATAACATATGCGCTATTTATGCAGTTGCTTGTTAGGTCCTGAATTTGGTAACATTGGTCAGAGAACCTTTTAGTGGTGGAAATGATGAATTTGATGTTCCCCGGTGTGCATGTCTGATACATGCCTATTCAGAAATTATTTTCTGTATTCTGTAAAAAATCAACAATGCCACAACTTGTAATGTAAAGCAATGCATCATCACAAAGGCACAGCTACAAATCATCATGCAACATCAGTCTATAATATCAAGAGAATAATGTTGATATGATGACACGCAACCAGTTATTATGCAAGCTTGAGATGATCTAGACAAATTCTGAGAACAATGGCCTTGTGAATTCTTAGCCATGCTAACTTTTGTCAAGTCATGTGAATGTGGCAGTATGATAACAATAATAAATGCAATTTGCGTGGGATGCTTCTTATTGCTAGCAATGCAGAGATGTCTTGTAGTCACATGTTGTGGGTGGTGAACAGACCTGCTTAGTTTTATGTCCGAACAATGACCTCCATATAATCCATATTTATGAATTTGCATGTTGCTAAAAAGAAATGAGAAACAAGCATCATGATGAAAGATGAAGACACCACATGTCATGCCATAGTTGATTATTTTCTTTACAGAGGTCCAGTATGATTGATATTGTATAAAATCTTTGCAGTGTTTTGCCAGTTATGGCGAGAATGTGAATACAAATAGAATCCAACAAAAAAAAGGTAGTCAAGCAAGATTACTGAACAAACAGCATAGCAGTCGCTAACAAAGAATTCTTAGGTATAGCAACAGATCACGCGCATGCATTCCAATAATACCCTATAAGGCTATAAGACAATACAAGGGTATGCAATTCAAATTTGGAAATTGCAGAAGCAGGGTCATTTTGCAAATAACAGACAGATATTGTGCAAATTCAATAGTTGACCTTGTACATCTCACTTATTGTGATAATGCTGTGGCATGCAAATCATTTTTTCCTTTATAGCATTTGCTTATTTTGAAGAAATGCATAACTAGTGGGGGCCTATTCAAAAATCACATGACAAGTTCTAATTGACAAACAACAACAGCAGTGATCACAAACTGTTATACATTGTTTGTTACTATTGGCGCTTTAAGTAGTTAGACGTAAGATAGAAGTAGATAAGATCTACAACTTATACAACCAACAACGCCCAACAATTACTGTTAAATTTTAGAAATTTTTTTTCATAATAAACTGTAAAATTGGATGGAATCTGTGACAAATATATCAAAATAAACATGTCTTGGGCATTTCTTTGATTTGTCATACCCTAGTATGTAGGTAAAATGAAGCCATGTGCATGCCCTGATACATTTTGTCTCTCAATGATTAGTATGGCTGCACATGCAACAGGTGCATTGCTCCACAGACAAGCCAGAACTTGCCTGGGATGACAGGAGATAGCCTACACGTTAGATTTACAAATGTGCATGCATCAAATATTATAAAGCAGAATCATGCAGCATAATGCACAGAAAGGTCTGCAGCATTATATTGCGGAAAAAGCAGAGTTTCAGAACAATGTTAAGTAAGAGTAAAAAATACAAATTAAAGTTGAATCCCACACTTGGCAAGAAATCTAAAATCCATGAAATATTCATGAAACTTTGCCAAAAAGTTCTTCAAAACCAAAGCTTTCCAACGTAAAGAAAAATAGACGCGCTATCCAACATAATTTTCTAACTATGATCTTTTCAAAATCTTATGTCATTACATTAAAACATACAGCAAAATACTAAAAAAGTGTGGCATTTATAATGAAAAGGAGCGTCACTCGAACAATATCCATGAGATATTTATGAAAAATTAAAGGAATATAGCTGAAAATACACTTTATTGAAAAACAAGTTTTTGAAGGGGGGATATCAATGTTTTTTAAGAGTTACGTGGTGTACAATATGATAAAATTATGAAAAACAGTTCAACAAAAATAAGTCCCTCGTAAAATAAACTTGAATATCTCAAAGATTCCTTCTCCGATTTTTATGAAAGTTGAATTGAATTATAGGCATGTATATCGACCCAAAGTGTGTGTGTTTATAGTTTAGTGCCATTATTCCTGGCTAAAATGGTTACACCTTGATTGGCATTAATTCGTTGTGGAATTATTTATATCAAGCTATGTCAGTATGTGTATAACTGTATTGGCTATTTCAGGCTCTCTCACCCAACAGCAATCACACATTTGTGAACAGATCAACCGGTAGACAAATCAGGGCTTAGATTTCTGGTGTAACAAGGGAAGAATTTTAGTGTTTCATAGATGCATATATGTATTAAATGAATCAGTGATTCAATTGAACTGTTTCAAGTTTAACTCCTAGCTTTTTAAGAGGAAAAGACCTGTCCTATCAAGCACAATCAATTTCTGTCTATTCGGAATGGTTAGTAAATGATGAGAGAAAAAAAAACACATTCATAAAAGTTATGAAAACAATAGTGACATGACAGTTTGAATTCTTGGTACAGTGCTCTTAAACCTCCAAACTCATCTGGTGAAGGAAAATTTGCCTTGATCAATGAGCTATTGTCTTTAGATTAGTACCACCGAATACAGAAAGAAAATTTAATTAAGAGAATTGAGGTATCATCACAAATCTCATGACAATGTCACTTTGGATGAGTGTCCTCAAATGCATCACTTTGAAGGAAATTGCCTGTTGCCAATAGATGAAGGTTTGACCTAGGTATTGTAAAACAATACATTGTAGAGTGGGTCGGGGCAAGAAGCCCGGGTTAGGTGAGAAGCCCCCCAGGGTTATTTCTAAACTTACATTTTTGGTGCTTTTTCTTATTGATAGGATTGAAGCTAGAGGCTTCTTAGGTGACGTCACAAATTTTCAAGGCATTCAGCACCAAACCATAGTCGTAATTAAAGAAACAAAAAAAGGTGCATGGTTTTTGTAACTTTGATTAATTCTTTGAAAGTGGTTGTCATAAATAACTTTGGAAATTTTCAAAAGTATAATGGATATCTGCATTGCTCCACTTTATGACCATCACATAAATATGATTCGGATCATGTCTTTTGCATTTTAGCTCAAAATACAGAGGTAAAATTAAAATATGTCGGTTTGGGGCGAGAGGCCCCATATGGTATAGGGCATGGGGCCCCTTCACTGAGGCCTCGAAGCTGCTTCAGGAACCATTTAATAATGTGTACTTTACCTTATATCTTGATAGAATAGCTAATTGAAATAGATAAAATTTTGGCCGAAATTGAAAAAGGGCAAAAAATATTAAAAAATAAATGTATGAACAGAAAAATTCTGAAATTCAGAAAAAGTGAACAGAATGCCTTAAAAATGATAGAAGAACCCCAAGAAATAACTTTCAAGCTGAATGCGCTCGCAAAAAAAATTTCCATAGGATTATAATAGGGGGGCTTCTTGCCCGATGGGTGGGGTAAGAAGGCCATTTTAATTTTTTTACAAAAAGGGCCGTAACTCCTTTATTAAAATTAGTAGACATTTGTTTCACTAGTTATAAGTAGAGTTAAGTGATCCCTTCCTGACAGCATAAGCATTCAAATAATCGACCACAAAAAGTAGGTCAAATCGCACCTCGAAGTTAAGGGGGGCTGCATGCCCCGCGCTACTCTAACTGTTTTAACTGTTCAACACCTTTTATATCCAGTCAAATAAAAATTTGACACATCGAGCCTCCAAGCTAGAAACTCTTACCAAAATGTCATAAAGTGTGCAAATTAAAATTTATATAAAAATGTATATGCAGGGCTGAGGTGCCATCTAATGGACTTTGTGTCTGAACATGTCACTTAACATAATAATCATAATAGTGGTAATAAAGATACATCAATTTTCATTTATTATTAGCTGCACAGCAATTGCTAATACCAAAATTTAAATTTCTTGTAATTTATGCTGCTTTATGTACTTGATATGGCTTACTGGTACTCAAATTGAAGCTCTCTTTCAGCTCTGCATCATGGTGCCAGTAATTTGTCTCTAGAATAAATACTATGTGAATTATCGCATACCGCAGATTCTCTAATAAGGTATTTTTTTTTTCGAAATCTTGAAAACTTTGGGACAAGCGTGCCACCCCTAGACGTGGTCCGATTGTTCTGAAACTTCACAGGACATGTTTCTTTGGCAATAGGAACAATATAGGAGAAGGCAACAGCAATAGAACAACTTTTTAATTTTTGGGGGGCAACTGATGCACCCTAAATTGTGCACCACACTAGACTGCCGTTATTGGTGTGATCTGGAACTAGATCACCCTGGAGCAGGGACTAAACCTCCTAACAGTGGCATTGATTACAGTTTAAAGAAAAAATTCCACTTTTAAACATGTGCCTTATCCAGTACTACAATGCAATCTCACCCACATTATACACAATAATACCAAACAGTACAGACATGATCCAGCAAATATAAAACTTTGCAGCACACTAGACTGCCATTTATTGGTTGATCTAGAACTATATATATTTTTTTCTTTGCTGGCTGTTTAGGCTATGCTGATGACCTTGTTCTTCTCTCTCCCACAAAAGAAGGTCTGAATCGTATGATTGACATAGCAGATCAATTTTTGGAACAGTTTAATGTTGAATTCAATGGTTCCAAATAGCACTATATAATTTTTGATAAGAAGCACAATTGGAAAAAAAACAGTATCAGTATATTCGGATCCAGTGTGAACAGTCAAGAGTGTGTGATTCATCTTGGCCATACTTTGTATGCAGACGGCGAAAAAGCACAATGTGGATGGCATTCTGTGTAATTTTTTACAAACAATTCAATATTTTTAGAAGCAAGTTTAAAGATGTCTCAAGCCACATTGTTTTCCACTTATTGTACTTCTTTTTTATGGTGTTGTTCTGTTGCCATTATGTAAACTCAAATCTATTCAGGTTGCTTATCGTGAATCATTAAGAGTGGTGTTAAAGCTCCCATATCGTACGCTTTGTGCCATCCTAAACTGTTTCAGTAACCTGCTCTGTGAGAAACATTATTTCATGAGCAGATTCATAAAATTTGCATGGAAAGCTCTGAGTCATCCCTCGGAGGTGCTATGTTATATATTTGGATTGACTATTGGATCAAGACAATCTGTCTTTTTCCAGAATATTGAGTACTGTTGTAAGAACCTGAATGTTACAGGTGATATTTTCAAGGATTCCCTGTGCAGCAGCATAAAACCTTGACTTGACTTGTGTTGTTCTGGTATACCCCGGATCAGCCGGGGCAGCTCAACCACCATCTTTGTGGAAGGAGCTGCACTTCTACTTTTACTTTTTGGTGACCGCCGTATGATGATGAGATGAGAAGACTGGGAGTCTGGAACATACCCTATTAGTTCAGTGATGCCCAGGGTCTTTCAGTTGCCCCAGTATAGAATACTGGATACAACCCGCCTCCATTTAATGTCCCATGGGCTCGGACTAAAGTGAGTTCCCGGGGTGAGATTTGAACCCACGCTCTCAAAGCCAGTGGACAAGCCTACCAGTGTGACATGTGCTGAAGTATGCAACACTGAAGAAAACTTTGTAAAAGTAAATCTGTTAAAAGAGCTGAGGAGCTGCAAGGAAAATCAGACTTTTGTGGACTTAACTGAGGGGGAGATTGATGACATAATTTATGATGTTTGTGTTAATTGAATATTATATTTAATATGAAAAAATAATTATATAATTTTGTAACCACTATTTTTTAATTACATCATAAAAGGTATGTTCATTTACCCAAATGACATAAATAAAGATGATAATAATAATAATATCACGCTGGAGGAGGGACTAAACCTCCTATACAGTAGCAGTGACTATTGACTTACAATCCAACACCCGCACCTTTCAGCGTCCTTGGCTATGATGCAATTATGGAAATTGCAACCTTCTTGAGAGAATGGACTGCAGCAAATGCCATTACCACTGACCCACTAGAAATAGGCTTTACAATGCCAGATTTACTGTTCAGTTCAAAAGCAGCGATGAAGTCAAGGTTAATGAACCGCGCTTCAAGACTTCCACAATTTGGCTCAGTTACTCACAATCCTTCCCGAGAAGAGTAATGACCTGAAAAGACAGAGGGCCATAGATTCTTGACCCGGCTGGAAAAAAATTCAGAAACCTAACATAAAAAATAAGACTGTGAAACCAAAACTTGAAGATATGGCCAAACAATGCTGAGCCATTTTCCTGTCAGGACAGTGATCAACTGTACGTGCATTTTTATCAGCATGAGTGGCATAGCACCTTTAGTATGAGCCTCGGCTCAATCGAAGTTTGTAAGCTAACATAAATGCAGAGGACGGGTAAAATGGAGCTATTCATCCCAGTTTCTAATATCTTACAATAACAGACTAAGTCAATGAATATTTGAGATAGGCCTTTAAACAATTCCTGCGAATTTTCATCTGCAAGTCACTCCCATAAACTTCTCACTGAGCCTTTGGCTGTGTGTTATTTTGCACCCTGATCACGTTTCAAGAAGACTCAAAAGTAATTCAGGTACAAGCAACCACTTCATACCAGATCTGAACATGTTTTGACAAGGAAATGAGAATTATGGCATTAGATGCAATCTGAATTGCAAATTGGGCATTAAACTGAGCTTGTATGCAGTAAGCAACAGATAAAGATTCCATTTGGCAACTGGCAACTGAAATTGATACACTACAGCGATTGCAGTTTGTTTATCACTTTGGATACTTGAAATGTTTTACCTTGCCATGGGAATTGGCACAAGCAAACATAGTTTTGTTTCAGCAGGAGATAGACAGTGAGCAGTTAAACGAAAGGTTATCGACCAAACCTACCATCTAACACAACAAAAAAAGAGCAGAAAGATCTTTGCCTCACACTGTTTCTAAAAGCATAGATTATGTAATATTATATTTCTGTAGGAGAAATTTGAAGCTCAATTTCAAAATGTAAAACGGTTGATGAGCAGTTTCGTTAGTGCAACATTGTTTGGTCATTTATATCATTCACGCCAATTTCTCTGAGAGTTAGAATTACATGCATTTTTGACGTTGTCTTTTGTTCTGAAGCCAGTAAAGAATTGTCATGCATATTAAAGGTACTGTATATTTTATGGAAAAGAAAATGAGCAGGCATGAAGACCCAACTACATCATGCAACATCAGTAACTATAAAGAAGGCTTGATAAGATGACATGCAACTGGCCATCTGCAAGCCCAAGATAATCTAGACAAATTCTAAGAACAACACTGCTTTGCAAATGTTTTGTGCCTGCCAAATCATCTGAATGCAAAAGGGGTAATATTATTACAATATGAACTGAATGTGATGGCTCTTACTTTTAAGCAATTGGAGATTGGTGAATGTCCTGAAATCATAACTTCATGAGTTAAGAATCTTGATTAGGTTTTTTCAGTTTTTTGTCTGAAAGATTGCCTCTTGATGAAAAACAAAGTAAGCACCTTGGTCAATCTCACACTACTGGAAGAAGGACTGATCTAAATGCAAGAAATTGCAAAGAAGCTTTTCTTGGTAACACCCACTGAATCTTGTATAGGCCTACTGTGCAACGATTCAGCGTCCTTGACTGTGATGCAATTATGGAAATTGCGACCTTCTTGAGAGAATGGACTGCAGCCCATGCTATTACCAAGGACCCACTAGAAATAGGCTTCACAATGCGAGCCTTGCTTTTCAATTTCTTTAGGGGTGCAGAAGCCAAGTTTAATCAATTGTGCTTTCAATTCCGTTGCAGTTAATGACAATCGCTTTAGAAAACACCAATGACCTAATGCCCAAATAGTGATGCAGAAAGTTATTACAATACATAAATTTCATGTTGACTTGATTCACAGACAATTGTCTAGTATGAAATTTTAATCAGAAATCATTTTGATCACCATTATTGTGCACAAAAAAAGACAAAATTGAAACAAGTCCTATTGTTATCAAGGGCATCCAGTTTCAGAAAGTAAGCTTTGAGTTGTACGAAGACCTGTTAAAAGATACAGACGGCTTTCCATTAGACTGGCTATCACTGCAGACTAAACCAACAGGCGTATTGTGTTCATTTTTCTTCCTTTGTTTGCAGCAAATTGGCAGGTCTATCTCAGAGCACACTTAGTCTCGAAAATCTAACAATATAGGGACACATGGATTGCTTGACTGGCCAGACTTTGTTTCTTGCAGAACTCTTTTGACAAAACGCAGGGGATCCCTAGCCTTAGAAATTGCCATTTTAGATGGTAATTTACATTACGAGATAATTATAACATCAAGTGGAATCATATTTCAGCAAAAACATGCATACTTTACTGTATGACTTGACATTTTGATATTTTAGTCCTACAATAATTATTATCTAAACTTGAAGACCAAGCCATGAACATGGTTTATCTTTGATTTCAGTTCAGTTCCTGTTGAACCAAATGAGATAAATGAACAAAATTCACTTATTTACACATTTTTTCATGTCATAATGGAACAAAAAATTATCTGAGAAACTCAAATTTCATCGGTTTTTCTTAAAACAAGAAAAGTACCCTTAAAAAAGGGTACTGTATTGATCTAACCATGAACCTGAGGTCATAAGGCATGTAATAAAAAGTTTTAATATCCAAAAGTACATGCCACTGGTTTGTTCTCACTGGGTTTTAGAAAGTTTGCACTCTAACAGCGTAATGCACCGAAACGCCTTTTATGAACTTAATATTGCATGAAGAGCAAAAAGAGGAAGTGCATCAATTTTGGAGGAGTTTACTTGATATATGGAGGTTTTTAAGTTGTGAAAATCGGATGAGTATTAAGCATTTTAGGCCAAGTTTTGCATTGAGCCCCCTCTCAAAATTGTACACAATCTCTGATGATGCTTCACACGGAAAAAGTTTCACAGTAGGTTTTCCTTACCTTGATGAATCGATTTACTGTTAAGATAACTTACATATAAGTTTTTTTACAGGTAAAGACATCGATACAAAAACAACAACAACAAACAAACAAAAAACCTGAGCCTTTGTTTTTTTGTAAATTCATAGCCATTGCATAACTATGTTTGTCATTTGTGTTACACTATGATTATTGAAACATGCAGACGATACTGAAAATAGATCATAAGAAAAATTGTATGCGGCACAAGTATCAGTAGTGAGCCTTTGTTTTTCCCCATTATAATCGTCTCTTATGTCATGAAAGGAAGATGAAAAGATGATGGGCTTGTATAACCTATTACAAAAGCAATGATGTGGTGCCACCTAGAGGTCTCCATGGATAGAGGCAAATTATTGAGAATGTGGTTCCCAAGACCTCATCTCAGTCATCTCCAGGCAAGAACAAATAACAATACGAGGATATGAGTCACAGAGGGCCAGCTGAGTCTACAACATCTAAAAATTAATGAAAGGCTAAAAATACACAATGATCGGTGTCTAAAAATAGCAACAGTAGATCTAGAGATGATACTCCAAATGCCATTTCTGCACTTTGATAAGATCTTCAAAGCAAATTAGATGGATGTTCAAAAGATCAAAATGCACTCTGGTTGCAAAATATATGATGCAGTGCATACTAAATTTAGGCTTGTATGGTGTATCACAAAGGAATCCAGGGAAATAAGAGTATCTCAGCATTTACAGCCTGTGTCTAAAGAAAAAATATATGTACATTATACGTTATTGAAAGCCAAGTTGCTGAAAGCTCAGGATTCACAAGGAGCAATGTCAAAGATTGTCTCATTCTTCCTGCAGAAAATATGTTCAGTTCCACGACAGGGCCAAATAGTTCTCACAGGTAGCACTTTAGAGCACTGCTGATTTGGTCGAACATACAGAGTACACGCCAAACCCATGTCTACAATTATCATGCTCCATATAACCATTGACCAGGAGAACTGAAATAACCAGGGAAAAGTTGAAATGGTTGAACTGCCAAATTACATACAAAGGCCTAATGATAACTGGGCTTGGCATGTTCTTAGCCAGGCAGCTATGGGCCAAGTTATAGGAGGATTTATCTGAGATAAAGTGACAGAAAATTGATAAAGAACAGAATAACTTTATCCAAATCAATTTAGTAGGCCTATAAAATAAATATCTGACAGCAAGTTTGCATAGGGTTTTTTCATTTTGAGATTCATGTTGAATGGTGTTTAGAGTTAGCAATTGAGGCTTAATGTCAGAGAATGTCGAGCAGTTCACCAGTAGCTAGCATGAGGTCAGGGCTGAGGTATGTATTATGAGGCAAGTATTAAATCTGTCCATGCAACAAAAGAGTGTTGGGGGGTGGAAGGTTTTGAAAATATGTGGAAAATATTTCCATGGTGATGCAAATGGAACTAATATGGGGAGGAAATAGGATATTAGCTCTGACAAAGCAAGTTGCAGCTGCTGTGAGGGATATGGCTATCCCACTGGTTATCCACTTTGCATGTGGTATCCTGACAACTTCTTTTGAGATATTGCGATACAATAAATTGCACTATCCACATATACAGTGGCAAGCAGAGACAAAAAAAGGGACTTTTCTTCACCTGCATGCTTCTGCTCACAGAGCCTTTCACTTTGTGTTAATTTGCACCGCGATCACATTTCAACAACTAGAACACTCAATAGTCATTTGCAATTCTCTATAGCAACTGCCATATGCCAGATCTGAGATTGTTTTGACAAGGAAATGAGAAGTATGACATTAGAGGTGATCTGCATTGCAAATAGGAGATTAAACTGGGCTGAATGCAGTAAGCAACAGATAGGGGTGCAATTTGGCAACTGAGGACTGAAATTGATACACCACATTGATTGCAGCAAGGTTTATCACTTCAGAAACATGAAATGCTTTACCTTGTCACGGAATGTTTATCAATACCGCATTGCACTTAACATTGACAACCATCAAAGACTTTTTTGCAGCTCCTTTCTGCAGGAAGAGAGAGAAAAATATGGAGTAAGCAGGTAAACAAAGGATTATTGACCCTACCCACCAGGGACAGACATCTAACACTTTCTCTTTGTACAGGGTTCTGTCAGATGGATCATGTCACAGGAAGATCATATTTGAAAACCGAATGTGTTAATTGAACAAGGCTATATTGAAAATGAAGCACCCTTGGCAACATCCAATGTATCTCTGGGCATGCTCATACTAGTCTCAACCTGTTTGTATCCGCAGTATAATCATTGATTAGGTTCTGACTCCACAAATAAGGGAAGACTCTACAAATAAGGGAAGAGCTTTTCTCTTTGAAGCACTCTCTCTCTTTTATTTAAATTTTCTTTTTTCCGCTGAGAGCAAATATAGTAGGGAGTATCTTCTTTTTCACAAAATCATTATTTCTGAACTTCATATAGGGCTTAACAAATGACATCATTAAGGAAAGGACGCACAAAACTATTTGTTGGTCAAGTAGATATCAAATTTGGTATATGTTATTTCTGACAAAGTAAAGTTGTTATCTCTGCATGGAATTGTGATTCATTGAAGTCAGTAGGAATATTAAAAAGACTCTTATTTCCTGTCAACTTGCATTAATCTCTTCTTCAATACTGCCGGATCAGAAGCGGAAAGGCTGCCAAAAGGTTTGCCAAGTGCTGACAAGCTTTTTCCATCAGCCTCCAGCAACACTTGCTTGTTCCCACAAAAATTCTGGAGTATGGCCCAATGACTTCTCCGAAGGACTAACATAAGTGACTGCCCAGGACATTTTGCATGGAAGTATAGTGGTTTGCCAGAATTACAGAAAGTCACTGTTCTTTTTGGGTAGAGCATAGCCTCTAATATGCCAGAGGTGCTGTGTGACTTTATATATAAAATATGTCCATGCAGCAATGCTTGTAGCTTTGTCTGAACAATGTAACCAAGAAGCATCAAACAACCAAATAGGGTAGACCAAGAGCTCGGAAAAATGGATTGGCCAACAATGCATCATTTCTAGACCTGACTATCATAAATTAGTCAACCCAGAACATGAGACTAACTTTACACATAAGAAATACTGTGTGGCATAAAAAGAAATGGCTAATGTCTAAGCCAAAACCATGGATCGACTTGGGAGTGATTGAAACGTCACCAGACTCACCACATTAAACGCAATGTGATACTCATGAAGCATGACATGTTCAGGCATTTCTGAGTCTGTGCTTTTGACTTCAACAGAAATCTTGTTGATGTGGGCAAACATCAGACAAATATAATATGTGACCTGCTCCACCAAAATGAGTTCAAAGTAGGCAATTAATATTTCCCACAAATGAGCAAAATGTGTTACAAGGTCACATTTTGATGTTTTTTAGCTGTTGGTGCCACGTTTTAGCAAAAGTTATTTTCTTTGAATAATTAAGACCATTTTTACCAAAAATTGATTTAAAATTGTCAAAATTTGGTGTCCTTTTAGATTTTCTTAGTTCTTTCATTGCATTGGCAGGAAATTCAAATGCCATTTTCTCAAAGTTGGATGTTTGGTATCATCAATGTTTGAGGTGCCATATCTTCAGATTGTATCAATTTGGATGAACCATCATTTTAAAGCCGATTTCCAGTAGGATAAAATCATTATCACAACTAAATAAGACAGGAGGTCGACTTTGAACTCATTTTGATTGAGCAGGTCACATATAGTGTTAAATTTTGAAGCCCTTTATTTTAAGATCAATTGATGAAGAAGTAATGTCATATTCCCTCTACCATTGACATGGAGCCAGCAAGTAGTCCCATCTAGCAATAGTGCTGCTGCTGCTCTCAGCTACTATAATGCCCCTGCGAGTGAAGGCCTGCATCGTAGAGTGAACAATTATGTGTCCAATTAAGAAATGCAGACAGATGTCCATAAGCAAGTCACGTTTCCCATTCAGAGGCAAGCTGGAGAGGCTCAAGTTGAAGTCCAAGAGCACTATCAAGTGGTTTAATGAAGAGAATAAAGCTTGGAGGACACTTGGACTAATTAGGAAACACTTGCTGGATGGATAATAATAAACAAGCACAAACTCTTTGACACTTAATTAATAATGCTTTAAAATGAACTTGATAATCTTTTCTGATGCATTGCAATTGAACCATTCATAAACAAACATTTTTTTTATGCAAACTCATATGCAAACTCGTATGCAATCATCAATTTCAGTTACACTAGTTTTTTAAGAACTAATGTCATCATATGTTGTAAATATCGAATAATAAATAAATTTTGTCTATGTCTATGTCTATCATCAGTAATTGTGGTGTCACCAGTGTTTTTGACATTGTGCCTGAACGATTATTGCAAAGTAGCCATCTTGTCCACTTGAAGATGCAGTTGTATCTTTTTATTTAAATCTGAAACATGTGATATCAGCAGCTACAATGTAAGACAGATAGATTTTCATGAAAGAACTGTGAAAGGGTTCTACCAATGACCCCATCTAATCCTGATTCATCACCACAGCACGAACATGCAGGGTCTGAGGGGTGTGTCAACTACTGCCTTAAGTTTCTACAATGGAGGTATACAATGCCGTTGCAATGGTCAGGCAATCAGCAACCTATTCACAAGTTCTCCAAATTGTACGTCAGTGAAAAATGTTGAGAAAAGAACAAGAGAGACTGGTGGGCAGGGCAGTCATGCCAACATGATTAGGGACTTAAGGTACCCAGACAATATGAAGGAAATAGAACATCCCCAAAGCAAAACAAGAAACTTCATTAACACGCTGCAGGTTCTTAAATCGGAAGTTAAAATGGGAACAAAAAAAAGGATGCAGTTTTGTGTGACTTAAATAATTTAAATCTATGATGCATTTTTGTTGTTGAAATATACATGTGCCAACTGCAGCTGACACAGAAAAATTATTGTGAAATAACTTTGTCATGAAAAGGGTTCCAAAAATGACCCCATCCTGATTCATGACCCCTGCACTAACATGCAGGGTCAGAGAATTGTGTAAAATACTGCTTTTAGTTCCAAAATGGAGGCATGCATTGGTCAGGCAATCTGCGGCGCAACCTATTCACAAGGTCTCCCAATTGTGCATCAGTGAGAAATGAGAGAAAGAACAAGAAAGACAGGTGGGCAGGCACTCCAGTGGGATCAGGGACTTTATAGGCACACAAGCAATTGAACAACCCAAGGCAAAATCAAGACTTCATTAACAAACTTAAGGCTCTATTGTGTTAATTGACAAGGTTCTCCTGGCAGGAGCCTTTGGCTTTCTCTCAATCATCGCAACACCATGCAGAGCCATGGCAGTACTGCACTGACTGTGCTTGCACATGGTGCCTTGGAGGAAGTTGTACAAGGCGACAAATCAACAGCTCCATATACATTTTAAGTTGGCAATATAGTGCCATATTTAGAGGAATTTTGGTTCGAAAATAATTGGATGTTACCTTAATTGTCATTTCAGAAACACTCAATTTTATTATAATATAGATCAGCAGCCATCTTTGAATGCAAGTTTGGTGTGTATAGATAGTCACTAATTAGGAAAAGTACAAGAAGGTGAACTCAGATATATATAAACTTTTATTCAACAACGAAATATCATCAAGATAAATGTGTCATACAAAAAATTATAATGAAATTAAATAAGAAAAATTTTATACACAAAAGAGAAATAGAAATTACATCTCAAGTATTTAATAAACTAATTTTGAGATATAATGTAAGAAAAATTCTGTAACCATATTACAAAAAGTTTGTATAAAATAACAAGGGGAAAAAACAAATTTAAAGCAATATTTAGAATACTTTTTCGCAATAGTTTTTACATATGAATTTTACAATACTGTCCGCTGAATATCACATGAATAAACATATATAATCATCTGTCTGAATGGGTGCCATTAACTTACTATGAAGTGATTAAGCAAAATCAAGTCCTCATCAGGTAACTATTGGGTTACCAAATTTTGCTGACTTTGACAACAAATGTCCCAAGACGTAGGACAAAGGGAGAAAATCGATAACCCGACACCAACATGAAAAAAACAAAAAACCTCTGAATAGTAAGTCACAAAACTGAAGTTTAAAGAATTATAATAGCAACCTACAGAGGAAAAGAACTTTCTCCTAATATCAGGAGTGGCAAGCCCCAGTATTAGCATGCAAGCAGTGACTTCATCAATTCATCATACTTAGAGCTTGGAATACCTAATACCAGTCTGAACTGCGAGCCTGAAAAATTGCACTGACCTTCAGCAGCAGGAAGCCGAAAGGTTTTGTACAGTTGAGTGACACTATATTCAGAGGCCTGGGTATTGGGTCTACTGCCTGGCATGACAACATTACCAATGAAGTCAAGTTTAGCTGCAATATTTGGAAAACCTCATTATATATAGCAAAAAACCTAAGACTGAAATATGTTGATTTTGGCTACTGACAGCAAGACAGAAAACAGATAGAGAGGAAAATTGGCTTGACTAAGGACATTTCAGGGATGTTGGTCAAGTCATGCAAGACAATTACTCATTTGCAGCTAAGTCATCGATCCGGTGCCCATGAGAGTTTTTCATGTATAGTCCTCCCTGCTTCATTCTTGTCATTAACTGTCCTGAAAGTGCATTGGGACATCTGCTGTAATTCTCTTTGGGTTACCCTCTGAATGGGAAGCGTGACTTGCCTGTGGACAGTTGTCTGCGCATCTTAATTGGACACAATGTGTGTGCTCTAAGCTACAGGCTATTGGTCACCTGAGGATGCAAGCCTTCTCGCAGGGCCGTTACAGTGGCTAGGAACAGCAGCGCTGCAGGTAGAATAGATGTGATCAAATGTTGCTCAAAGAGTTGATGGAGGGAATAATATAGCTTTTCATTGACAATTGAACGCATGAGTGACATTAAGAAGATAAATTTTAGTCAATGATAAATCAGGATTCAAAAGATCATTGGTGGCCAATTAACAGTTTCTCTCTATGGCAGCAGTACTAATTTGTTCTGATCATTCTTCAGAGTTAACAAATATAACAACCTGCGAATGTAGCATTGACCATTACATTTTCCCAGCCTCAAACAGTTACCATTTTGTGGTTTTAAGTTTGTCAGGTAAAATGTTTAGCTAAAACATGGGCATACATAAAGTGACTGCAGCAAATGTGGCACATTTATATCTTTCTCTAACTGTAGTGGGCTACATATCCACTTGAACAGAAATTGTAGCTGTTGTTAATGTAGGTCCGCCAAGGAAGCCACCGGGCCATACTCTAGGTTGTTGTGGGAACAGACAAGTTTTGCCTGAGGCTTTTGGCTGCCTTATTGAAGTGGCTTCTCTCCAACAGCATTGAGCAAGAGATTAGTGCAAGCTGTCAGGAAATAAGAGCCTTTTAAAGATTATTGCTGAGGTTAACAATTGCAATTTGTGGCAGAGATGTGTAACAAACCAATATCCTGCTCTGCTCCATAATGACCCTGGATTTAATTAACTAAAAGCACACTTGTTATCCAGTATGGTGTTACTTTCTAAATCCAAAATTATTAAACC
Source organism: Platynereis dumerilii (assembly GCA_026936325.1). Taxonomy (NCBI): domain Eukaryota; kingdom Metazoa; phylum Annelida; class Polychaeta; order Phyllodocida; family Nereididae; genus Platynereis; species Platynereis dumerilii. Next base: position 107,898,384 of record JAPTHN010000002.1, read on the forward strand.
TTATCTTCCATCAGCCAAATTCCCTAATTAAACTTTTGCAACATTCTCTGCATCTAATTATTTATATTCCAGAGTGCCCTGAATTCCAGGCCTGGGCACGGCTGTGCAGATCTCCCAACATTAGCAAACCAACATCAGACTGGACAAAAATACGTAATTGCTTGATGTTGCTATAAAATTTATGTGACATCTTTCACCTGTTGTCTTTTCTTTGCTGATGTGAAATAACTATCATATATTATATTGTATCATATATTTTTGTATTGTGTCATAATTGGAAGTGATGCAGTTGAAAGTGATTCAAAAGGCAAACATCAATGAATTTTCCTAAACAGATAGTGTTCCTCTAGAGGGAGAGTTCATAAAATGAGGCATCATGTTTTGGAGATACAAGTGGTTTGATGATGGTGTCTGAGCTGCGATTTTGGTAAACCTAGTGCATCACCTTTGATGTAAGGCAGACTGTGAGTGTGAATCCTTTTAACAATTTTTGCTGCAGATGCAAACAGAGTTGAGACATAGCGGAACATTCTGATCATTCTGAGCATGCCTGGGGACATATTGGATGCCACCTTGGGTGCTCAAGGTTCAATATAACCTTGTTCAATTGACACATAGGGTTCTAGGACATGATCTGCCAGAGACAAGATCCCCTTGACAGAGTTCTGTACATAGAGGTAGTGTGTTAGATGTCTGTCCTGGGTGGGTTGGGTCAATAACCTTCTGTTTGCTTACTCTTTCTCATCTTAGCAGAATGTCATGGGAGTTGAGTTTGCCAATGGCATTTTCTTCCATTCAACAAACCGGTGGGTAAAAATGTCTCTAAAGTATTTGAATAGGTATTGTGTCATTGGGTATTGATAAACATTCTGTGCCAAGGTAAAACGTTTCAAAAGTGATGAACGAACTGCAATCGATGTGGGGTATCAATTTCAGTCCTCAGTTGCCAAATTGCATCCTTATCTGTTGCTTACTGCATCCAAGCTAGGTTTAATGTCCAATTAGCAATTTGGATTGTATTTACTGCCACACTTCTCATTTCCTTGACAAAACAATCTAAAATCTTTTATGAGGCTGTTGTTATGGAGAATCGTGAGTGTTGAATGTTCTAACACATTGAAAAGGCTCAGTCGGTACTTTATGTTAGTGACGTGCAGGCGACAAAAACTTTCTTATTTTCTCTGCATCATAGTTAAGGGAAAGATCTCAAATATGATCAACTATGTGTAAAATTGAAAGATACTATAAACTGGCGGTGTTAACCACAACCAGTTTTCTGTTTTCATTTTATTTCAAGCAAATACTTATACTAAATATACTAACATCAGCGAAAAATTGTGAATATTTTAAAAATATACCGCATATTATTAAAGCACAGATACTATCTAACATGCATTACAATCTGACGGCTACTGTCACTATGTGCATGATGAAATTGTCTCTCAGTGAGTTATTCATCCATTTTTTCACATCCTTAAGTTGTCATGATACCACCACAAAGCTGAGAGAGTGGAAGAGATGCCATATTCACTCAAAGGCTGCAACTGGCCTTTACATATCTGTCATCTTGTACGGCCAAGACTTGATTTATTGCATTTATCAGTCCCTCCACACATCACTTTCATTTTTGTCAGTGCAGGTAGGATGTCTCCGAAGATTTCCAATCAGTTTTTCTTCACTGAATTGCAATTGAGTTTTCTTATTTTTTACATTTATAAGTTTGAGGTGAACAGAATAACTTAATCCAAATCAATTTAGTATAAAATAAATATCTGACAGCGAGTATAATAGGGCATTTTATTTTGAGATTCTTGTTGAAGGGTGTTTAGAGCTGGCAATGATGGTTTAATGGAAGAGAATGTCAAGCAGTTCTTCAGTAGCATGACATCAGGGCTTAGATATGTATTATGAGGCAAGGATTAAATCTTTTCATGCAACAAAATAATATTTGCGAGCAGGGTGGGAGTTTTGAAAATCTGTCGAAAACATTTGTCTGACTAAGGAAGTTTCAGCTGCTGTGAGGGATATGGCTATCCCACTGGTTATCCACTTCACATGTGGTATCCTGACAACTTCTTTTGAGATAGTTTGCTATAAAATAAATTGCATCATCCACATAGAAATTGGCCATCATATTGCTATTTATATCTGTGTCATTTTGTAAATCAAGATGATATAAAATATAGAAAATCTAAACTTTGACATCACCACGATATTTTCTGCATATATGTCTCCATTTTGCATGGTAAAACATAATTATGTGTATTGAATTTTTCTTTGTGCAAATATTCAAAATGTCCAGGAATCATAGAAATATCACTTTTATAATACCAAGCAGAGACAAAAAGAGACTTTTCTTCACCTGCATGCTCCTGCTCACAGAGCCTTTCACTTTGTGTAATAATTTTAGCACACTGATCACATTTCAAGAACCCTCAAAAGTGATTGTCGATACCCCATAGCAACTGCCTCATACCAGATCTGAGGCTGTGTTGACAGGGAAAAGAGAAGTATGACATTAGAGACAATCTGAATTGCAAATTTGACATTAAACTGAGCTTGTATGCAGTAAGCAACAGATAAGGATGCAATTTGGCAACTGAGGACTGAAACAGATATACTACTGCCACTGCAGCAGATTTATCACTCCAGAAACATGAAATGTTATACCCTGTCATAAAATGTTTATCAATACCGCATTGCACTTAACGTTGCAACCATCAAAGACTTTTTTACAGCTCCTTTCGGCAGGAAGAGAGAGAAAGATATGGATTAAGCAGGTAAACAATGGATTATTGACCCTACTCACCAGGCAGAGACATCTAACACACTTCCTCCATGCACGGGGCTTGTCAGGAGGATCATATCACAGGAAGATCATATTTGAAAACAGAATGTGTCGATTGAACAAGGCTATATTGAAAATGAAGCACCCTTGGCAACATCCAGTGTATCTCTGGGCATGCTCAGGCTAGTCTCAACTTGTTAGTATCCGCAGTTGAAGTACTCTCTCTCTTTTATATAAATTTTCTTTTTTCCGCTAAGGGCAAATATTAGCAAGGCAGGTATGAAAAAAAATAGTGCATTTATGCATCGAAGCATGAAACTTGGTGCACACTTAAAAAACATCTAAATGTCATATTTGGATAGGGAGCCATCTCAAATTTACCTTAGGTGGCTACTGGCAGGCATTTTCCAAAATGGTGGCCAATTCTTCCATTTTGCTGCTTTCTGTGTAGTTCCTACAAATAGAATACATGCAAATTGTGTTTTTTATTCCTTCTCTAGGTATTCAGTACATTACTATAAAATTTTTTGCTAGCCTGGACTATTTTCAGGCTTTTTGGAATCCATTTTGGTAGAAATATTGATTCAATGCATGGTTACGCCAATTCCTTATAAATCTCAAAATTAGTTACATATTCCTTGCAAAAAGAGCTTTCAAATGAGTACCCGCATCAATGGTTTTCCAAAATTTGATATAAAAATGGAAAAAATGAAAATGAAATGTTTTTTTGAAGATTTTGAGATTTTGGTTTTAGTTTAATCTTGACAAAAAATTCACAAAAAGTATGGATGCTACCATTCATTTGAAAGCTCTTTTTGCAAGGAATTCAAATAAATAAATAAATCGATTTTATTTTTGCCTCCAAGAAAGAGATATAGTAAATGTAAAAAATATATCAATTAATTTAAAATCCAATCAAATGTATAATCTAGGTAAAAGCAGTAAATAGTTAAAATAGTTAAAAAGTTGACAGTAACAGTTTTATGAGCTCCTTATTTCGTTCATTGTAATTCATTAAAAGCAACTTAATACTATCAGCCTGTCCGTTCTCTGGGAACTTCTTCTGCAGGTTCACCAAGTTCTTAAGGTAGTCTTTCTTCAGGGCACACTTAAACAATGAAATAGAGTTGTTGGCACAGACAGTCTGACATCTGGTGACTAGATTGTTACAAATATGTAGTCTGATTAACTATCAATTGAGATCCCACAAAAATATGGGAAACCGCGAAAATGCTGCATTTTCTTCAACAGTTCAGACAAAATGGCACTTCACAGAAAGCAGGAAAATGAGAAAATTAGCTGCCATTTTGGAAAATGGCTGCCATGGGTCAACCAGGTCAAATCTGAAGTGGCTCCCTATCTAAATATTTTCTTAAAAATGTTTTTTAACTTTGTGCCAAGTTTCATTCTTCTATGTATAAATGCAGTATTTCTTCCCTATTCATGACAAATCTGCCCCGCTAATATAGTTGGGAATATCTTCTTTTTCACAAAATCATTTTTTCTGAATTTCATGTAGGGCTTTAAAAATGACATCATTAGGGAAAAGACTCGCAAAACTGTTTGTTGGTCAACAGATATCTAATTTGGTATATATGTAATTTCTTGCAAAGAAGAGTTGTTATCTCTGCATAGAATTGTGATTTATTGAAGTCAGTAGGAATATTAAAAAGACTCTTACTTCATGTCAACTTGCATTAATCTCTTCTTCAATACTGCTCGATCAGAAGCAGAAAGGCTGCCAAAAGGCTCGCCAAGTGCTGACGAGATTTTTCCATCAGTATCCAGCAACACTTGCTTGTTCTCACAAAAATTCTAGAGTATGGCCTGACGGCTTCTCCGAAGGACTGACATTTAAGTGACTGAGCAGGACATTTTGCATCGAAATATAGTGGTTTGCCGGAATTACAAAGAGTAACTGTTCTTTTTGCGCCAAAAGTGCTGTGTCACTTTATATATGTAATATGTCCATGCTTGTAGCTTTGAACAATGTAACCCAGAAGTACCAAACAACCAAAAGGTAGACCTAGTACTTGGAAAAATGTATGGGCCAACAACGTAGCATTTATAGTCCTGATCATCATAAATCAGTTAACTCAGAACATGAGACTAAAACACACAAGAAATACTATTATCGCCAAAGCTAAAACAATAGGCTCTGGACTGGTCGAACCGTCACCACATTAAATGCAATGTGATAATCATGAAGCATGACATGTTAGGGTGTGTCAATTTATAATTTTTATGCAATTTCAAAAAGCACTAAAATGTGCGTTTTGACCTGGAGAATCCAAATCTGTTCACAAATTGTGATACGACAATTCTTACCTACTTCAATTTTGGTCCAAAGTTTCAATGTTTTTTTCGTTTTCGACCATTTTCGCCAATCCGCGGTACTCTATAACTTTGTCAATATGTATCATACAGTATTTTAATTACCATGGTTGAAAAGCTCTCAAAAAGACCTTCATTTTGCATACCAACATCAATGGTCTAGGACAATATCGTGATTCCCAATGGCCCTTCAGCCTGAACTTCTTAGAATGAAAATGACGCAGATTGTCTAATCCTATTTAAAAATGACTTTGGAATTTTTTTCAATGACAATTGCAGTGATTCACATTCTCCAAGTTCCAGAATGACCAAATACAAACATTTTTTTGATTTTTACCATGGGAGTGCCTGGCTTGTGTGTGATGAAGTTTTAATGTTAACGTTAGTTGAAAACTCGTAAAATGTGAGATAGGGTCTGTTGCATTTCATATCATATCTTCGTCAGAATTTACTGCAGGGCAACATGAGTGGTACCATATGAAAGACAATACTCTTAGCATTCTCATGGTACCAATGATGTTGTCCTATATGTAATTCTTATGAAGTTAAAATATGAAGTATAACAGCCCCTCCATGATTTGTTTGAAAAATTCTGACAAAATTTTGCATTTAAACTTCCAAGCTCATAAAGCAGGATTTTCCATGACCAAGAATTAAAAAAATATTTTATTTGCTCATTCTGGAACTTGGAGAATGTGAATCAAGCAATTATCAGTGAAAAAATTCAAAAGCCTTTTTTTAATAGGATTAGACAGTCAACCACATTTTCATTTCTGAAAAGTGCCGGCCAAAGAGACATAGGGAGTCAAGATATTGTCATAGACCATTGATGTTGGTATTCAAAATGTAGGTCTTTTTGAGGAATGCCGTATGACAAAAGTTGACAAAGTTACAGAGAACCGCGGATTGGCGAAGATGGTCAAAAATGAAAAAAATAATGAAACTTTGAACCAAAATTGAAGTAGGTAGGATTGTCGTATTGCCATTTCGAAAACAGATTCGGATTCCCCAAGTCAAAACGCATATTTTAGGCACTAGTGCTTTTTGAATTTGCATAAAAATTGAAAATTGACACACCCTAATGACATGTTCAGGCATTTCTGAGTCTGTGATTTTGACTTCAACAGAAATCTTGTTGATGTGGGCAAACATACATCAGTGTGAATGTGTTGAATGTTCGCGTCACCCTAAATATAATATTGTGTCAACTTTTGAAGCCCTTTATTTTAAGATCAATTGATGATGAAATACTGTCATATTCCCTCTACCATCGAGCTGGAGCCAGCAAATAGTCTCACCTAGCAATAGTGCTGCTGCCCTTAGCTACAATAATGCCCCTGCGCTTGAAGGCCTGCATCGTAGAGTGAACAATTATGTGTCCAATTAAGAAATGCAGACAGATGTCCACAGGCAAGTCACGTTTCCCATTCAGAGGCAAGCTGGAGAGATTCAAGTTGATGTCCAAGAGCACTATCAAGTGGTTTAATGAAGAGAATAAAGCTTGGAGGACACTTGGACTAAGTAGGAAATACTCATTGGATGGATGATTGTGTAGAAAACAAGCATAAACTCTTTGACACTTAATAAATAATGCTTTAAAATGACCTTGATAATCTTTTCTGGTGTAATGCAATTGACCCATTCTTAAACAAAAATTGAAAGTTTGCAAACTCGTTATACAATCATCAGAAATCGTGGTGTCACCAGTGTTTTAGACATTGTGTCTGACTGATTACTTCTAAGTAATTTTATTCACTTGAGGATGCAGATGTCTTTTAATTTAAATCTATGATTTAGTTTTTTTTCCTGAAACATGTGACATCAGCAGCTACAATGTAAGAAAGAAGGATTATCATGAAATAACTGTGAAAGGGTTTCACCAATGACCCCATCTAATCCTGATTTATGACCACAGCATGAACATGCAGGCCATTGCAGGGTCTGAGGGTTGTGTCAACCACTGCCTTAAGTTTCTACAATGGAGGTAGGCCTATAACATACCGTTGCAATGGTCAGGCAATCAACAACCTATTCACAAGTGCTAGTAGAGGACCCCACCATAGATCCCGTGACCACTTGAGTGGGAGCAATTTTTGAATGTTGATCCAAGTTTATGATGTCAAAACAAAAAATTTTGGCCGGGGCGCCCCTCCAGAAAGTGCGGGCTAACTCCACCAGGCGGCCATTTTCAAAATGGCCGCCGATAATCAAAATTTTGTTATATCTCGGCTTCTAATTGGTCTAGGATGATAATCTTTGGGTCAAAATATATATTTTTGGGGCCAAGAAATTCAATGGTCACCATTAGAATTGTCTAAGACCACCACCAGGGGGCAGAATAAGAAAATGTATGAGAAAAATAAGCTAAAATACAATATATTTGGACCGGAACCTAACACACATCATACAGAATCTGTAAAAGTGAGCAATGACAGTTTAATTATAATATTTGCATACCTCTTAAAATTACATAGTGCAAAGCAGTCATATTGTCACTCATCAGCAGGAAAAGTACAAACCCCGTGAGTTTGTGAGCTCATAAAAATGCGAAAAATTCGTAAAACAAACTGAAACATGTTGTTGCAAGTATGTGTCATTACCAACTGAACACTTAGTAATCATCGTCAGAGTCCTCATCTTTGTCATCTGTGCAACTATCTTCAGACTATCTACACTCTATAATTTCCACCTGTGCAATAGTGTCACTGATAGTGCAGGCTTCGAATGATGAATGGAAGTGCATTTGTCCTTCAAGGCATCATCAATATCCCAAATCAAAGGGATTAAGGTCTGATTTGTCAATGTTGAAGTAAAGGGGAGTCAAGAAATTTCCATACAGAATATGAAAATCATGCAAATCCTAGGCCATGGTGTGGTTGCCGTGGACTGTTGTCTGAGGTTCTTCTATTACAGAGCGATTGTCTGACTGATTTTGTCTCAATATTTGTATTGTATAGTTGAGAGAGTCATGTCATCTGGCATCCCTTTCTTGGTTGAAGGCCTAGGATGTGTCTCCATGGTCCAATGGTTAGCATGCCTGCCTTGTACACTTGAGGATGTGGGTTCAAAATGTCCAGAGGTTATCACTATAATGATTGTTATGATTGCCGTTCAGTATGGTGAGCACCGGTGAGCACATTTATCTGGAATGGGCACTATATAAAATCATACTATATTAGTATTTTCTATATTATTGTCTTGAAAGGAATTCTGGTTATTCTGTGCTTCCTTGCTAGTTGCCTTGTCCAATATCACCATCTTGCCACCATCGAAGAAAGCTGCAGTTGTTCCGCAGACAGAGTTTACATACAGTGGCACACTAATTTCAGCAACTTATTTTGAACAAAGGGAATGAAAGCTCAATGATGGTATTCCTTCTCTGAAGCCCAGAGTACCACTGGCCTTGTCGGCCACAAAGTAGTTAATTACCTCTTCAGAAATCCTGAAGCCTGCCCTTGTTATTTAAGTTGCCAAACAGCTCAATATACACAGCAGGATTGGGAAAGTTATCTGCTGCTCCACTGAAGATGTTTCTGAATCCATTCACAGATTTTTTCATCTGTTACCTCCTGTCAGCATCTTTATGGATATCATACTGTTTATTCATCATGACTAGTAAGGCTTCAGACAAATAATCTCTTCGAATATTTAAGTGCATAATCACAGTCAAAGCCAGTGGAGCCCGATTGGCTGCAGAAAGGCATTAAGATTTAAATGTGCTCCATTGGCTTTACCAACTAAGGTCAGTCTTGCGAAGATTTTGAATCAACAAACAATGATGGCCACAGGCAGTTTTTACTGCTCTGCAAAGATCATTCTCTTCCTACAAATCATTTCATGTGAGCATAAAATGACCTCACAAAGGCACTCCAACTATAATCTGTCCTCTAAACTTTCTAAAGGAGCACAGACCGGAAAAAAAAAAAGTGAGGTATAGTAACTGAGAATAAAGAATGACAAAAAAGTAGAAATATTGAAGATGTGATGAATCACAGATGCAAATACATAACAAGTGACAACCAAGGAAGACTCAGAAATCCAAAATGGTAGATGTTCTCCATCTCGATGCCCTATGAGATTACGTGTGGCCACATAGCACTAATTGACTTTAGGTTGATGAGGCATACAGCTGTTCCATCAGCAGAACAGGCAAACAAACAAGATGGAACCTCATATACCTGAATGGTCAGACAAGCTTTATGTGATATGAAGATCCACATGCAGCCGCATTGATCAGACATTGTGAATGAATGGTGTGGATGCATTTGAAATCTGTGAATGGGTTCAGAGACATCTTCCGTATAGAGTAGCAGATAGCTTTCCCCATCGTGCAGAGTAGACTGAGCTGTTTGGCACCTCAAGTAACAAAGCTTCTAATATTTCTGAAGAGGCAGTTAACTGCTTTGTCTAGAACCCTTGGAAACACAGAACTGATATATTCCATAGGAACAGTGAGAATCTCACTACGGGAGCAAAATGCAGCCATATTGAAGATGACACTGCTATTTTTCAAATTTTGCTCACAGATTCGGGGAAAATGGCAGTCTTAGGTTTGATATGGTTGACTCATAGGACAGCAATCATACCAATCATTATAGTGATAACCTCTGGATATGGCAGGCATGCTATCCATTGTACATCCTAGGCCTCCAGCCAAGAAAGGGATGCCAGATGACATGACTCTCTTCACTATCCAATACAAGTACGGAGACAAAATCAGTCAGACTATCGCTCTGTAATAGAAGAACCTCAGACAACAGTCCATGGCAATAACCACACAGCCTAGGATTTGCATGAATTTTATGTTCTGTATGGAAATTTTTTGATCCCCCTTTACTTCAACATTGACAAACCAGACCTTAATCCCTTTTATTTCGGAAATCGATGATGCCTCGCAGGACGAATGCACTTCTATTCATTATTCCAAGCCTGCACTGAGAGAGAATCTCAGTGACACTATGGCACAGGTGGAAATTATAGAGTGTAGATAGTTTTAAGATAGTTGCACAGATGACAGAAATGGGGATTCTGGCAATGATTACTAAGTGTTCACTGTTCAGTTGATAATGACACATACTTACGATAACATGTTTCAGTTTGTTTTACAAATTTTTCGCATTTTTATGAGCTCACAAACTCTCACGGGGTTCGTACTTTTCCTGCTGATGAGTGACAATATGACTCCTTTGCACTATGTGATTTTGAGAGGCATGAAAATATTATAATTTAACTGTCATTGCTCACTTTTACAAATTCTGCATGTGTGTGTTAGGTTTCGGTCCGAATATATTGTATTTTAGCTATTTTTCTTATTCTGCCCCCCTGTGGTGGTCTTAGACAATTCTAATGGTGGCCATTGAATTTCTTGGCCCCAAAAATATATATTTTGACCCAAAGATTATCATCCTAGACCAATTAGAAGCCGAGATATAACAAAATTTTGATTATCGGCGGCCATTTTGAAAATGGCCGCCTGGTGGAGTTAGCCCGCACTTTCTGGAGGGGCGCCCCGGCCAAAATTTTTTGTTTTGACCTCATAAACTTGGATCAACATTCAAAAATTGCTCCCACGCAAGTGGTCACGGGATCTATGGTGGGGTCCTCTACTATGCTCCAAATTGTAAGTCAGTGAAAAATTTCGAGAAAAGAACAAGAGGGACTGGTGGGCATTGGGCAGTCATGTCAACAAGATTAGGGACCTTAGGCACCCAGACAATATGAAGGCAATTGGACATCCGGGACACATCCCCATGGCAAAACAAGAGACTTCATTAACACGCTTAAGGCTCTGTGGTTTTAATGGACAACATCCTCCTTGCAGGATCCGTCGGCTTTCTCTCCATCATCATGACACCAGACTCAATGTAGTACTGTGGATTGTATACTGAGGAAGTGAGATTTGAAATACAGACATTTGATTTTAGGCCCTATATTTTTATTTCAAAGAACCCCTAAAATTAGACAAAAGGCATGGAGTGTCAAAATCTAAGACAATGGAAGCAATCCCCGGGCCGCCAGCGGGCTGCCAGATTAGTTGTGAAAACCCTATTGTTAATGCATATAAATTACAAGAGGCTGTTGTTTGCTGATTATAGGTTTACATCCTGCTTCATGCTTACTGCTCAGTACTCTCTAAGTATTTAGGGGGGGGGATGTTCCTGAATAAAGCAAAACCTTCGTTGTCTAAATCTTCATCACTGCAGTTGATTGTAATTAAGTGACATCAGTAGAAGATGTTTATTTCCTCAAACTTGCAATTAAATCTTATACCGTTTGAGTGGATGCGGAAAGGTTGCCAAACAGCTTGCCAAGCTGCTGATGAGATTTTTTATATTAACCCCAGTCAACAGACTCAACTCTTGTCCTTTCTCACAAAAATCTAAGATATGTCCCGATGGATTCTCCAAGGGACTGACAGAAGTCAGTGCTGAGGTAAAGTGATTGTTGTTGAAATATGTGCCAACTGGAGCTGAAATTATTCTGAAATAACTTTGTCATGAAAAAGGTTCCACAAATGACCCCATCCCGATTCATGACCCCTGTACTAACATGCAAGGTCTGAGCCTTGTGTCAACTACTGCTTTTAGTTTCCATAATGGAGGCATGCACTGGTCAGGCAATCTGTGACCTATTCACAAGGGCTCCCAATTGCGCATCAGGGAGAAATTTTGGAGAAAAGACCAAAAAAGACTGTTGGGCAGGTACGCCAACAGGATTAGGGACTTTAGGCACACAGACAATATGAAGGAATTGAACAACCCCAAGGCAAACCAAGAGACTTCATTAACACACTTAAGGCTGTATTGTGTTAATGGACCACATTCTCCTGGCAGGGTCCATTGGCTTTATCTCAATCATTGTATCACCAGAACCATTTCAGTATCGCACTGACTATGCTTCAACATGATGCCTTGGAGAAAGTTCTACAAGGCAACTGATCAACACTCAATTTTAATTGAATTTAGATTGGTAGCCACCTTTTTATGCAAGTTTGGTGTTAATAAAATTTGGAACACTAAAATATTCAACATTACGAAATGTACAAGAAGGTGAATTCTGAGATATATTTCTCTGAATGGGTGCCATTAACTGATCAAGCAAAATCTAGTCCTCATATCAAGTTTCAAATCACAAGACAAAGAGAGAAAATCCATAACCTGGTCCCAAAGTAAATAAAACAACAAAAATAATTTCGCAAATCTGAAGTTTTCTTCTTTTAAAGCACTATAACAGCAACCTACAGAGGAAGAGAACTATCTCCTAATATCATCAAGAGTGGCAAGCCTCAGTATTAGCATGCAAGCAGTGACTTCATCAATTCATCATACTTAGAGCTTGGAATACCTAACACTAGTCTGAACTGCCAGCCTGAAAAATTGCACTGACCTTCAGCAGCAGGAAGCGAAAAGGTTTTGTACAGTTGAGTGACACTATATTCAGAAGCCTGGGTATTGGGTCTACTGCCTGGCATGACAATATTGCCAATGAAGTCAAGTTTAGCTGCAATATTTGGAAAACCTCATTACATATAGCAAAAAACCTTTGGCTGAAATATGTTGATGTTGACTTCTGACTTGACTTAGGACATTCCGGCTTGACTAGGCCATTTCAGGGATTTTGGTCATGTCATGCAAGATAATTACTCATTTGCAGCTAAGTCATCAATCCTATGCCCAGGAGAATTTTTCATTTTATGGCAGAGAAGTGTAACCAACCAATATCCTGCTCTGCTCCATAATGACCCTGGATTTAATTCTTTGCTAAACTAAAAGCACACCTGCCATCCCAGTACATGTATGGTGTTACTTTCTAAATGCAAAATTATTAAACCTTATCTTCCATCAGACAAGTTCCCTAATTAAAATTTTGCGACATTCTCTGCATCTAATTATTTATATTCCAGAGTGTCCTGAATTCCAGGCCTGGGCAGGGCTGTGCAGATCTCCCAACATTAGCAAACCATCATCAGACTAGACAAAAATATGAAATTGCTTGATGTTGCTATAAAATGTATTTGATGTTTTTTACCTGTTGTCTTTTTTTGGCTGATGTGAAATAAACTATCATATATTGTATTGTATCATATATTTTTGTATTGTATCATAATTGAAAGTGATGCGATTGAAAGTGACTCCAAAGGACACATCAATGAATTTTCCTAAACAGATAGTGTTCCTAGGGAGAGTTCATAAAATGAGGCATCATGTTTTGGAGATACAAGTGGTTTGATGATGGTGTCTGAGCTGCGATTTTGGTAAACCTAGTGCATCACCTTTGATGTAAGGCAGACTGTATGTAAGTGTGAATCCTTTTAACGATTTTCGCTGCAGATGCAAACAGAACAGAGACACCGCGGAACATTCTGAGAATGCCTGAGGACATATTGGATGTCACCGCGGGTGCTCAAGTTTCAATATAACCTTGTTCAATTGACACATAGGGTTCAGGGACATGATCTGCCAGAGACAAGATCCCCTTGACAGGACTCTGTACATAGAGAGAGTGTGTTAGAGGTCTGTCCCTTGTGGGTTGGGTCAATAGCCTTTTGTTTGCTTGCTCTCTCTCATCCTGGTGGAATTTCATAGGATCTGTGTTTGCCAATGGCATTCTTCCTATTCAGCATAACAGTAGGTAAAAAGTCTCTAATGTATTTGCATAGCTAATGCGTCATTGGGTATTGATAAACATTCTGAGGAAAGGTAAAACGTTTCAAGTTTCCAAAGTGATAAACCATCCGCAATCGCAGAAGTGTATCAGTTTCAGTCCTCAGTTGCTAAATTGCATCCTTTTCTGTTGCTTACTGCATACAAGCTCAGTTTAATGTCCAATTTGCAATTCAGATTGCATCTAATGCCATACTTCTCATTTCCTTGTCAAAACAATCTCAGATCTGGTATGAGGCAGTTGCTAAGGAGAATAATTGTAAATGATATTTGAATGTTCTTGAAATGTAATCAGGGTGCAAATTAACACAGGCTCAGTCAGTTCTTTATGTTATTAGTGACATGCAGGTGACAACAACCTTCTTCGTTTTCACTGCAGCCTAGTTCAGGGAAAGATCTCATATGCAGTTATCGACCAACTGAGACATATTATAAAGTCGGGTGTTACCAGGATTTCACCCGTCTTCTGCTTTCATTTTATTTCTAGCCAATACCTATACTATAAATTCTATCAATAGTGGAAAAATAGAATGTGAACTTTTAGATATGCTGAACGTTATGATTCAGATATCTGTCATGCATTCCAGTCCAATTGCTACTCGTACTATGTGCATAATGCAATTGTCTCTTAATCAGTTATTCATCCATTTTTTTCACAGCTTTGTAGAAGTTGTCATGATACCACCACACAACTGAGAGAGTAGAAGAAATGTCATATTAATACAAAGGCTGCAACTTGCCATTTCAGAGCTGTCACCTTGTATGGTATGGGACATCTCAGGTCAAGACTTGATTTATTGCATTTATCTCTCCTCCACACGACACTTTCATTATCGTCAATATAGGATGTCTCCACAGATTTCCAATCAGTTTTTCTTCACTGAATTGCAATTGAGTTTTCTTTCTTTTTTACATTTATAAGTTAGAGGAGAAAAAATAACTTTTTCCAAATCAATTAAGTATAAAATAAATATCTGACAGCAAGTGTCATAGAGCATTTTATTTTGAGATTAATGTTGAAGGGTGTTTAGAGCTGGCAATGGTGGCTTAATGGCAGAGTGTGTCAAGCAGTTCTTCAGTAGCATGAGGTCAGGGCTTAGATATGTATGATGAGGCAAGGATTAAATCTGTTCATGTAGCAAAATAATATTTGCAAGCAGGGTGAGAGTTTTGAAAATCTGTCGAAAACATTTGTCAGGATGACACAAATAGAACTAATATGGGGAGAAAATAGGGTGTTAGCTCTGACAAAGCAAGTTTCAGCTGTTGTGAGGGATATGGCTATCCCACTGGTTATCCACTTTGCATGTGGTATCCTGACAAGTTTGCTATTAAATAAATTGCATCATCCACATATACATTTATGTTCACCCCGGTTAGGAAGACCAGGTGGTGGAGTAGGTTGCCTTGTCAGATCTGGCATTCAAGCAATCAAAAAAGATCGCATGAAGACCAAGACCTTTGAACACATGGAGATCCAAGTCCAACTAGATGGAAAAATTGTTACAATTATTCTGGTTTACCGCCCAGAACCATCCAATAAAAATAAGTACAGTCTTGCAGAATTTTTTACAGAATTCACAAAATTTCTGGGACACTATCAAACTTTAAACAATGAAATCATAATTACTGGTGATTTCAACTTCCATGTGAACAAACCAGGTGACAACAAGGTCATTCAGTTTAACAACATCCTTGAAATGTTTGATCTTGTGCAACATGTATCGGCGCCAACACACAAAGATGGCAATACGCTAGACCTTGTCATCACAAGAGAAAAATCGATATTGAACAACTGTATGGTCAGTGACCTGCTCTCTGATCATAATTGCATTCTGTTTGACATTCCAATAAAGAAAGCAAAAAAACCCAAGAAGAAAGTCAGTTTCAGAAAAACTAGTAAAATCATTGTCCAAGATTTTAAAAAAGACATTGGGAGACATCTGTCTGTAGATGGGCTTGAACAAAAAAAGATCTCAATGAACTCGTTCGACTCTACAATTCCACCGAAGTTGTTCTGGACAAACATGCTCCCATTAAAACTAGAGAAGTAACTCTGCGCACACCCAATCCGTTCAGCAATGCTGATATTAAGATTCTAAAATCATCAAAAAGGAAAGCAGAGAGATTATGGAGGAGAACCAGACTTGAAAATGACTGGGAATCATTCAAAGAAAAACGAAATGCATTAAATTTGCAGCTGAATAACCTCAAATCAGAAGACCTGCGAGTGAAGATTAAAGACTCTAATGGTGATGCTAAGAAGTTGTTCAAGTTACTGAACTCAAGTTTGAACAGAAAACAGGAACTACCTCTGCCACCATATACAAATGAAATTGACCTGGCAAATGATTTTAATAAGTTCTTTGACGAAAAGATTAAAACACTTAGGACTAAGTTGGACTCTACACAAAATGAGACTGTTAATGATACTAAAACTGCCCCTCACACACTGCGACACTTTCGAAGTTTGTCTCAAAGGGACATTAAGAAACTAATCAGGGAAATGCCTGTTAAACACTGCCAACTTGATCCTATTCCCACATGGCTTTTGCTCGAGTGCATTGATGAATACCTCCCAATTATAACCAAGATTGTCAATGAGTCACTCTCACTGGGAGAAATGCCTCTTGAGTTGAAACATGCCTTAGTGAAACCTCTGCTAAAACAAGGTGGATTGGATCTTATCTATAAGAATTATAGACCAGTATCAAATCTGCCTTTCCTGGACAAACTAATTGAAAGTGCTATTATTAAACAATATACAGACCACCTTACTACAAACAACCTGGATGATGAGAAACAATCAGCTTACAGAAAATTCTACAGCACTGAAACACTCCTAACGAAGATCCATGACGATATCATGTTGAATATGAGCAAAGGTGAGGTAACAATGCTCGTACTACTGGACCTTTCAGCCGCTTTTGATACCATTGATCATAAGATTCTACTGAACCGTTTGGAAAGCAGATATGATATTCATGATTCTGCACTATGCTGGTTTAAATCCTACATTTCTGATAGGTCACAGTCAGTGATAATTAATGACAAAACATCAACCAAACTGCCACTGAAATTTGGGGTTCCTCAAGGTTCAAAATTAGGACCAATCTTATTTAATTCATATATCGCTCCTTTAAGCGAAGTGGCTGCTAAAAATCAAGTTAAAGACCAAAAGTATGCCGATGATGAGCAACTTATTCTCTCTTTCAAGCCAACATTCTTAGATCAGAGAAATGCGGTTGTAAAGATGGAAAAGTGCATAGCTGAAATCAGGAAATTTCTCCATGAAAATAAGCTTTGCAACAATGGAGAAAAAACTGAATTACTGCTCATAGGCAGTCCGCACCAGCTTAATAAACTCCAAGTATCATCAATCCATGTTGACAATGTTGAAATCAGAGCAGCCGATCATGTTAGAAATCTAGGCATAATCTTTGACAAAAATATGACCATGGAAAAACAAGTCAACAAAATGTGCAGGAATGCCTACTTCAATTTAAGAAATATTTCAAAAATTAGGAAGTCTCTGGACAAGGAAACTTGCAAAACAGTAGTCAATGCGCTTGTCACTCCTCACCTAGACTACGGAAATGGTCTTCTGTATGGAGCATCGAGTCGCTTAATAAATAAACTTCAAGTAGCCCAAAACTCGGCAGTTCGACTTATTGAAAAATTGAAAAAGCATGACAGTGTAAGCCAGCATAGGAAGCAACTGCATTGGCTGCCAATCCCAGCCAGAATACAATTCAAACTCATGTTAACAACTTGGAAAGCATTAAACGGACAGGCTCCCTTGTATGTTCAAAATATGATTCAGCAAAAATCGGAAAGAAATTGTAATCTGAGGAGCAATAACAAAATACTCCTAAATGTACCAACTTCCTACAACAAAAACAAATACGAAGACAGAGCCTTTTCACATGCCGCTCCAAAACTGTGGAACCAACTCCCAGAGAATGTCAAGGACTCAAAGACACTTGATGGTTTCAAAAGAAATCTTAAAACTCACCTGTTTAAGAGTTTCTACAAGTAGATCCATCATGCACAAGCGCTAGTGAGCAGTTTACTGGAATTAGCGCTATACAAATGCCTATTATTATTATTATATTGTTATACATTTGCCATCATATTGCTATTTATACCTGGGTCACTTTGTGAATCAAGATGACATAAAACACAGGATATCTGAACTCTGACATCATCACGATTTTTTTGCATTTATGTATGTATATTGCATGATAAAACATAATTATGTGTATCAAATTTTATCTTCAGCAAATATTCCAAATGTTCAGGAATTACAGAAATATCACAATTCTTTTATACTACCAAGCAGAGACAACCAGGAGACTTCTCTTCACTTGAATGCTCCTGCTCACAGAGCCTTTCACTTTGTGTTAATTTGCGCTGTGATCACATTTCAAGAATACCCAAAAGTCACTTGCAATGCCCTATAGCAACTGCCTCATGCCAGATCTGAGATTGTTTTGACAAGGAAATGAGAATTATGACATTAGAGGTGATCTGCATTGCAAATAGGACATTAAGCTGGTCCCGATGCAGTAAGCAACAGATAAGGATGCAATATTGCAACTGATGACTGAAATAATACACCACATCGATTGCAGCAGGTTTATAACTTCAGAAACATGAAAGGTTTCACCTTGTCATAGAAGGTTTATCAATGCCATATTACAATTAACGATTACAATTAGCGTTGACAACCATCACAGACCTTATCACAGTTTTTTTTTTCAAAGGAAAGGAGAGAAAGAACGCGAGTGAGCTGGCAAACAAAGGATTATTGACCCTACACAACATGGACAGACATCCGTCACACTTCTTCTATGTAAAGGGCTCTGTCAGGAGGATCATATCACAGGAAGATCCTATTTGAAAACCGAATGTGTCAATTGAACAAGGCTATATTGAACATGAAGCACCCTTGGCAACACCGAATGTATTCCTAGGCATGCTCAGACTAGTGTCAGCTTGTTTGTATCTGCTGTATAATAATTTAGAAGGTTCCCACTTCACAAATAAGGGAAGAGCTTTTCTCTTTGAAGTTCTCTCTCTAAATTTTCTTTTTCCGCTAAGAGAAAATAGTTGAGAGCATCTTCTTTTTCACAAAAATCGTTATTTCTGAACTCCATGATCAGCTTAACAAATGACATCAATAAGGAAAGGATGCACAAAAACGCTTGTTGGTCAAGCAGTCATCAAACTTGGTATATATGTAATTTTTTACAAAGCAAAATTATTATCTCTGCGTAGAATTGTGTTCTATTGACCTCAGTAGGAATTTTAAAAAGGCTCTTGTTTCCTGTCAACTTGTATTAATCTCTTCTTCAATACTTCCGGATGAGAAGCGGAAAGGCTGCCAAAAGGCTTGCCAAGTGCTGACGAGGTTTTTCCATCAGCCTCCAGCATCACTTGCTTGTTCCCACAAAAATTCTAGAGTATAGCCTGATGGCTTCTCCGACGACTGAGATCACTGACTGCACAAGACATTTTGCATCAGAGTATAGTGGTTTATTGGAATTACAAAGAGTCAATGTTCTTTTTGAGTAGAGCATGTCCTCTAACATGCTAAAGGTGTAGTGTCACTTTATATATATAATATGTCCATGCTTGTAGCTTTGTCTGAACAATGTAACCAAGAAGCATCAAACAACCAAATAAGGTAGACCTAGTGCTTGGAAAAACATGTTCGCCAACAATGTAGCATTTCTAGTGTTGATCAACATATAACTTTTCACATTTTACACAATACTGCTTGGCATAAAAAGAAACTGTTACTGCCTAAGCCAAAACAATAGACTCGGGAGTGGTTGAAACTTCACCACATTAAACAAAATGTGACACTCATGAAACATGACATGGCAATATTGACATGCTCAGGCATTTCTGAGTCTATGCTTTTGACTTCAGCAGAAATCTTGTTGATGTGAACAAGAATACACCAGTGTGTTGTGTTGATTGTTCGAGTCACCATAAATTATGATATTGTGTTAACTTTTGAAGCAATTGATTTAAAGTTATATGTCAATTGATATAATGAAATGCAGTCATATTCCCCCTACCATTCAATTGAAATACTGTCATATTCCCTCCATATGTACCATCGAGCAAAAATAGTCTCACCTAGCAATAGTGCTGCTGCCCCTAGCTACTATGTAATGCCCCTGCGAGTGAAGGTCTGCATCGTAGAGTGAACAATTATGTGTCCAATTAAGAAATGCAGGGAGATGTCCACAGGCAAGTCACGTTTCCCATTCAGAAGCAAGCTGGAGAGGTTCAAGTGAATGTCCAAAAGCACTATCAAGTGGTTTAATGAAGATAATGAAGCTTGGAGGACACTTGGACTATGTAGGAAACATTTACTGGATGGATGATTGTGTAGAAAACAAGCACAAACTCTTTGACAGTTAATTAGTAATGCTTTAAAATGAACTTGATAATCTTTTCTGAGGCATTGCAAGTTACCACTCTTAAACAAACATTTAAAGCCACATAATGAATACCACATTCCATGTGAATGTTTGCAAACTCGTATGCAATCATCAATTTCGGTTACACTAGTTTTTTTAGAACTGATGTCATCATATGTTGTAAATACTGAATCAAAATGAATTTTGTCTATGTCTATGTCCATCATCTGTAATTGTGGTGTCACCAGTGTTTTTGACATTGTGCCTGAACGATTATTGCAAAGTAGCCATCTTGTCCACTTGAAGATGCAGTTGTCTTTTTTATTTAAATCTGAAACATGTGATATCAGCAGCTACAATGTAAGGCAGAAAGATTATCATGAAAGAACTGAAAGGGTTCCAGCAATGACCCCATCTAATCCTGATTCATGACCACAGCACGAACATGCAGGGTCTGATGGCTGTGTCAACTACTGCCTTAAGTTTCTACAATGGAGGTATATAATGCCGTTGCAATGGTCAGGCAATCAGCAACCTATTCACAAGTGCTCCAAATTGTATGTCAGTGAAAAATGTTAAGGAAAGAACAAGAGAGAATGGTGGGCATTGGGCAGTCATGCCAACAAGATTAGGGACTTCAGGCACCCAGACAATATGAAGGCAATTGGACATCCCAAAGGCAACACAAAAGACTTCATTAACATGCTTAAGGCTCTGTGGTTTTAGTGTCTTTTGAATTTGACAAATCGCATGGAGTGTCAAAATCTACGACAATGGTGTATCACACTCAATGGTGATGTGCCTGAATCTAACACGAATGGCCTCTTAAACTGTTACTTCGTTGTCTTAATCTTCATCACTGCAATGGATTGTAAGTGACCTCAGAAAAAGATGCTTATTTCCTCTAAACTTGAAATAAACTTTTACACTGTTTGAGTGGATGCAGAAAGACTGCTAAAAGGCTTGCCATGCACAGATGAGATTTTTTCTATCAGCCCCAGACAACACTTGTACTTTCCAACAAAAATCTGGGATACATGTATGTCCCAATGGATTCTCCAAGGGACTGACAGGTAAGTGTAGATGCACGTGCCATTATGCTGAGGTAAGTTGATTTACTGAAGTTGGAAAGAGTCAACGTCCTTGTTGGATAGAACAGCATTAATGTGCCACAGCTGCTGTGGTCACTAATTCATGCACGTCCATGCTTTTAGCTTAGTCTGAACATTGTAACCAACACGCATCAAACAACCACATGAGGTAGACCTGTAGTGCTTGGAAAAATGTATTGGCCAACAATGCAGCAGATCTGGCATGAACAGAATCTGTTAATCTGTTGCTGAGAGTACACCATTGTGCTGTGGTGCTTGTTTCAGCCATCATAATTTGTTTACTCTTCAAGCTCTTCATCCTTAGTAATGTGATCAATTGACAATGAAATATTCCTGCTACCACTGATTGAAATACCTGGAGGCAGCATAATGGTCCCATCTACGTAATTATACAGTGTAGTGCTGCTGCTTTCAGTCACTGTTACGCTGTAATGGACCTGCAAGTGAAGGCTAGCATCCTCAAGTGACCAATAGCCTATAGCTTAGGGCGCTCATTATGTGTCCTATTAAGCAATGAAGACCGGCAAGTCACATGTTTCATTCAGAGGCAAGCTGGAGAGGTTCACGTGGATGTCCAAGAGCACTATCAAGTGGTTTAATGAAGAGAATTAAGCTTCCAGGACTCTTGGACCATGTAAGAACCAATAACTGGAGGGATGATTGTGTGGAAAACCAGCACTAACACATTGATAAATAATGGTTATTTATCTTTCCTGAAGCTGCATGGTGAACACCAAAATATGACTGTTTGGCAGCGTTTGCAAAGTTGTTCTGACATCTTCAGAAATGTTTTTGACATTCCCTGCTGACCAATCACTGTTAAATAATAAACAGCCATTTTATTCACTTGAAGGAACAGAGAAGAAGACAATTTTTCAGACCAAAGTCAGCATGAAAATATAATTAAATAAATTTTATGTGGTTCATAGTAAGAGAACAAAGTTCTTCACAGGAAGAATATTCAGCGTCCATGTAGATCAGTTCTAATATATCCATCCTTCTTATAATACACAATTACACCTGGCAATAGCAAAAGCAGCACAGTATCAATTATCAATCGGAAGTTAAAATGGGAACAAACAAAAAAATAGCATGCAATGCATGCACCGTGTCCTCGAGCAATTTAATAACCCTTATAACTCAATGGGATATGATCATTACATGAACACATCTCTATAAATTGTTAAAAGTTGCATTCTATCTATAGATCTATCAATCTACCTATCAATCTATCTATCTGTCTATCTATGTGTCTATCTGTCTATCTTTAGTAATTGGCTGAAGTATAAATCTCAGGTTGTGGTGCACCCCACTTTGTGTCAGGGCGGAAGGGCCAAAGGGAAGAAGAAGAAGATGCTTCTCAGAAATCGTCTGCTGAGCAAGGAGGAATTTGGGGGATTAAAGTTAACTATTTAGAGCAGTGAGACATAAGATTAAAGCCAGGACATCTAGTGCAACAGTGTAAACACTGGGCATCATAATGGCATCATAACTTTTGGTTGTTCTTGCATCTGTGAAATGCTTTTCGATCCACACCAACTTTGATATGACAATCCCATTGATGACGACAAAGGGCCCGAGGCCCTGCTCTCGGACACAAAAAAGGATGCAGATTTCATGTGACTTAAATAAGTTAAATCTATGACATATTTTTGTAGTTGAAATATGTGCCAACTGCAGCTGACACAGAGAAATTATTTGTCATGAAAAGGGTGTCACAGATGACCCCATCCTGATTCATGACCCCTGTACTAGTGTACTAATATGCAAGGTCTGAGAATTGTGTCAACTACTGCTTTTGTTTCAACTCTGCTTTTAGTTTCAACTACTGCTTTTAGTTTCTATAATGGGGGCATGCATTGGTCAGGCAATCTGCAACCTATTCACAAGGTCTCCAAATTGTACATCAGTGAGAAATGTGGAGAAAAGACCAAAAAAGACTGGTGGCAGGCACGCCAATAGTATTAGGGACTTTAGGCACACAGACAATATGAAGGAATCCAACAACCCCAAGGCATAACCAGGACACTTCATTAACACACTTAAGGCTGTATTGTGTTGATGGTCCACATTCTCCTGGCGGGGTCCATTGGCTTTATCTCAATCATTGTAACGCCAGAACCATTGCAGTATCGCACTGACTGTGCTTAATGTGAGGCCTTGGAGAAAGTTCTACAAGGCAACAAATCAACACTCGGACAACAGCTCCATATGTTTGTGACTGCATACAATTTTCAATATTGATTTGAAGTTTGCATTTAATTATAGAGAGTTTTGTTGTGAAATTACAATTATTGTCAGTGCTGAAACATTAAATGTTATTTGAATTTAGATTGGTAGCCATCTTTTAATGCCAGTTGGGTGTTCATAAAATTTTGAGCATTAAAATATTCAACATCACGAAATGCACAAGAAGGTGAATTCTGACATATATTTCTCTGAATGGGTGCCATTAACTGATCAATGTGATCATGCAAAATCTAGTCCTCACCATGTTACCATTGGGTTATTGGATATCACTGACTTGCCATATCAAGTTTCAAAACATAAGACAGAGAGAGAAAATCCTTAAAATGGTGCCAAATAAAAAAAAAAAAAAAAAAAAGCAACTTAACAAATCTGAAGGTTTCTTCTTTTAAAGGACTATAACAGCAACCTACAGAGGAAGAGAACTGTCTCCTAATATCAAGAGTGACAAGCCTCAGTATTAGCATGCAAGCAGTGACTTCATCAATTCATCATACTTAGGGCATGGAATACCTAATACCAGTCTGAACTGCAAGCCTGAAAAATTGCACTGACCTTCCAGTAGCAGGAAGCCGAAAGGTTTTGTACAGTTGAGTGACACTATATTCAGAGGCCTGGGTATTGGGTCTACTGCCTGGCATGACAACATTACCAATGAAGTCAAGTTTAGCTGCAATATTTTGGAAAACCTCATTATATATAGCAAAAAACCTTTGGCTGAAATATGTTGATTTTGACTACTGACAGCAAGACAGAAAACAGATAGAGAGGAAAATTGGCTTGACCAAGGCCATTTCAGGGATTTAGGTCATGTCATGCAAGATAATTACTCATTTGCAGCTAAGTCATCGATCCTGTGCCAAGGAGAGTTTTTCATATAGTCCTCCCAGCTTCATTCTTGTCATTAACTGTCCTGACAGTGCATTGGGACATCTACTGTAATTCTCTTTGGGTTACCCTCTGAATGGGAAGCGTGACTTGCCTGTGGACAGTTGTCTGTGCATCTTAATTGGACACAATGTGTGTGCTCTAAGCTACAGGCTATTGGTCACCTGAGGATGCAAGCCTTCTCGCAGGGCCGTTACAGTGGCTAGGAACAGCAGCACTGCAGGTAGAATAGATGTGATCAAATGTTGCTCAAAGAGTTGAAGGAGGGAATAACATAGCTTTTCATTGACAATTGACGCATGAGTGACATTAAGAAGATAAATTTTAGTCAATGATAAATCAGGATCCAAAAGATCATTGGTGGCCAATTAACAGTTTCTCTCTATGGCAGCAGTACTAATTAGTTCTGATCATTCTTCAGAGTTAACAAATATAACAACCTGCGAATGACTGCCAGCGCCAGCAGCATTGATCATTACATTTTCCCAGCCCCAAACAGTTTCCATTTTGTGGTTTTTATGTTTGTCAGGTAAAATTTTCAGCTAAAACACGGGCATACATAAAGTGACTGCAGCAAATGTGATACATTAATCTTTCTCTAACTGTAGTGGGCTACATATAGCACTATCCACTTGAACAGAAATTGTAGCTGCTGTTAATGTAGGTCCGCCAAGGAAGCAACCGGGCCATACTCTAGGTTGTTGTGGGAACAGACAAGTTTTGCCTGAGGCTTTTGGCTGCCTTATTGAAGTGGCTTCTCTCCAACAGCATTGAGCAAGAGATTAGTACAAGCTGTCAGGAAATAAGAGCCTTTTATAGATTATTGCTGAGGTTAACAATTGCAATTTGTGGCAGAGATGTGTAACAAACCAATATCCTGCTCTGCTCCATAATGACCCTGGATTTAATTCTTTGGTAAACTAAAAGCACACTTGTTATCCCAGTATGGTGTTACTTTCTAAATCCAAAATTATCAAACCTTATCTTCCATCAGCCAAATTCCCTAATTAACATTTTGCAACATTCTCTGCATCTAATTATTTATATTCCAGAGTGTCCTGAATTCCAGGCCTGGGCAGGGCTGTGCAGATCTCCCAACATTAGCAAACCATCATCAGACTAGACAAAAATATGAAATTGCTTGATGTTGCTATAAAATGTATTTGATGTTTTTTACCTGTTGTCTTTTTTTGGCTGATGTGAAATAAACTATCATATATTGTATTGTATCATATATTTTTGTATTGTATCATAATTGAAAGTGATGCGATTGAAAGTGACTCCAAAGGCAAACATCAATGAATTTTCCTAAACAGATAGTGTTCCTAGGGAGAGTTCATAAAATGAGGCATCATGTTTTGGAGATACAAGTGGTTTGATGATGGTGTCTGAGCTGCGATTTTGGTAAACCTAGTGCATCACCTTTGATGTAAGGCAGACTGTTAGTGTGAATCCTTTCAACGATTTTTGCTGCAGATGCAAACAGAGCTGAGACATAGGGGAACATTCTGAGCATGCCTGGGGACATATTGGATGTCGCTGGGGGTGCTCAAGTTTCAATATAACCTTGTTCAATTGACACATAGGGTTCAGGGACATGATCTGCCGGAGACAAGATCCCCTTGACAGAGTTCTGTACACAGAGCAAGTGTGTTAGATATCTGTCCTGGGTGGGTTGGGTCAATAGCCTTTTGTTTGCTTGCTCTCTCTCATCCTGGTGGAATGTCAAGGGATCTGTGTTTGCCAATGGCACTTTTTCCTGTTCAGCATAACAGTAGCTAAAAAGGTCTCTGATGTATTTGCATAGGTAATGTGTCATTGGGTATTCACTATTGAAGTTTCCAAAGTTATATACCATCTGAACTCACAGTAGAATATCAGTTTCAGTCTTCAGTTGCCAAATGGAATCTTTATCTGTTGCTTACTGCATACAAGCTCAGTTTAATGCCCAATTTGCAATTCAGATTGCATCTAATGCCATAATTCTCATTTCCTTGTCAAAACAACCTCAGATCTGGTGTGAGGTAGTTGCTATGGAGAACTGTAAATGATTGTTTAGTGTTCTTGAAATCAGGGTGCAAATGAACACATGGTGAAATGCTCAGTAAGTATTTGATGTCAGTGACACCCAGATGAGAAAAAAATTTCTTTCTTTTTTTTGTCTCTGCATCATAGGGATAGGAATGATTTAAAATAAACAGTAATCGACTAAGTGTCATATTGAAAGGTACTTTAATTTACAAACTGGGGTGCAAGCCAAAACTTCACCAGTCTTCTGCTTTCATTCTATTTCAGGCCATTACTTATACTTAAGGTGCTAACCTCAATGGAAAATGGTGAAAGTTTAGATATGCTGCACGTTATGGCACAGATATCTGATATACACGTACATTCCAATTTGATGGTTGCTGTCACTATGTGCATGATATCTCTTATGAGTTGTTCTTCCATTTTTTCACATTCTTTCAGAAGTTTCAATGAGCCAAAACACAACCAACAGACTGGCCTAGGCACCATATTCACATAAAGGCTGCACCTTGCCATTTCAGAGTTGTCATCTTGTATTGTATCGGACATCTCAGGCCAAGACTTGATTTATTGCATTTACCACTCGCTCCACACGTCACTTAAAATTTTTGTCACAGTAGGATGTTCTCCACAGATTTCCAATCAGTTTTTCTTCAATGAATTGCAATTGAGTATTCTTTTTTCCCCTTTAGATTTATACCTCTCTTCCACAGTCCAAATGCAAAAATTAAGTGATTATCATGATTGGAGGTAGCGTTTTGGAAAGGGTTAATGGAAAGGATTTTCATTCACAACCTTGCAATAGTTATTACAAATTTTATGAAGTTGAAGGAAATTGACTTTGTCTCTTAAACCATTTTATTTTTGAAGTGCAAAGCATGAGTTGGTCTGCTATATACAACTTAGCTTTCTCTAAATTCACTTTGCTCTTTGCCCTCCCAAAAAAGGGTGTCAAAGCATCTTTGTGTTTGGTGCGAAAAGCATTTTATTTGGATCGATGCAATTATGGAAGAGGGACTCAGTCAGATAAATTACAAGACCAAAAATGTGTTGTAATACAAATCAAATAGGAAAGAGAGAGCTAGGGAATAAAGCCATGGTTGGGACAAATAATTTTATATCGAAGAG
Organism: Platynereis dumerilii; assembly: GCA_026936325.1. Taxonomy (NCBI): domain Eukaryota; kingdom Metazoa; phylum Annelida; class Polychaeta; order Phyllodocida; family Nereididae; genus Platynereis; species Platynereis dumerilii. The sequence goes on from JAPTHN010000002.1 coordinate 107,926,009, forward strand.
CTTGCAGAGAGAAATGGAAGCAGTTGCCATCCGGGTCTGAGAATATCTGATTTTTTTGCATTATGTCATGCTCTTTTTGACGTGACCAATTTTCTACTTAAATTATCAGTCTCTTCATCTGTATTTTTGTACGGATTATTTCAATGTCTTCTTTTACTTTCCCATGTGGTAGGAAGAACAGTTTTTGCCAAATATCTGGGCTTTCAGATTGATTTTGGAGTCAAATAGTGTGGTCATGTTGATCATGGTTGCTAAGTGCTTGAACCTTGGTTCAAAAGATTGTCTTAAGAGTGCTTATGTTTTCCATAGCTATACAGCTGACAGAGAGCCATATAGTTCCCCCAGGCATCTCTAAAAGCAAGGAAGGAGTCTCACCAGGTTAATAATGGGTTACTTCAGTTATAGACCTGGATTTTATTTAATTTGTTGATCCCAAAGTTTCAAAACTCACTAAAAGAAGAGCGAAAATCCATTATCTGGCACCAAGGTATAAAAGCAACTGCCAACAACAAACTGTCTGTTTTGTTCCTTTCAAATTGTAATACTAATAGCCACAGATAGAGAAATTCTCCTCAAGCAGTGACTTTGTAGATTCGTCGTGCTCAGAACGACCCTATCTTCCTAGGTATACACGTAGATGCTGAGTTGATAGCCAAACATGCCCAAATTACAAATGAGACATCATCATTACTAGCAAAATAAAAATACCAATTATGTAGATGTTTCCTTGCTTCTATTCACATGTGCGTGAGTTAGGAATGCTGTATTATTATCCTGTCTGATAACATTGCTATGATGTATATGCATGTATACAAGCATATCAGACAAATATACAAACAAACAAGGATACCCAACATAGTCTCACAATGTCTTATCTAAATGGTATTCACGGCTGTAACATAATTGTTTGAGACCCTGGACCAACTCCATCCCTGATATGATCCAAGAAGGAAATGGTTTTAGAGACCTGCCTTGAAGAGATAGTGCTTTCTCTGCCAGCTGTGTCAATGGAAGGCATAAACAGTCTTAAGACACTCTCTCGGGTAAAGATCAAGCACAAAATAATGGGTTTCAGTACATCCTCATCATGGAGGCTGATACTGAAGACCCTTTTATCTATCACGCCACTTTCTCTCATCGAGCACTAACTTAGTTTTTTCAATGTGAGCATCATATGAAACTTTACTGTTCTGAAAAAAAAAAAATGTCCTAATACTGTTACAAGATAAGAAAGGTGCAGGCCGACAAGATTAACTCCCTCTGATCACCAGTTAAATGGGCCTTCCCCTTACCTTCCAATTTTTAATCCTTTTCCTTCACAAACTCCAATAGAAGCAGAGCAATGATGAGGTATTCAAGAGTGTTGTCTCATAAAATAGGCAGTAGCGAAGAAATAAAAGCCAAGAAACTTCTTCCAAACAGTGAGTCAAAACTGTAGTGTTTTTTAAAAAGAACTATGATTTCATCCTGCAAAGGAGGACAACTGTGCTGTAATACAAAGGTTTGGAAGTTTCAGGCACTGGAATGCAAGCAGTGACCAAGGTGATACACTGCACTTGCAGCTTTTTTTTCTTCTGACCAACAACACTAGAGAAAGTGTCTCAAGAAGATCAGAAAAGCTAAAGATACATTTTGTTTAGCTTTACTGACTATACTGACCAGCATGTAAAATAAGCCAACTAAGTAAATAAAGGAAAATGAGATAACAATATCCTTGCATTGACAGAAATGAAATTATATCTCCTTATTAAATTTTGCACTGACCATGACATGATAAACATGATTCCTATATCTCTATAATAACCTTCAAGCAAAATAGTAGAAACACAAACTGCACAACAAAGCATTGGCCAGGATAAGGAGCTGCCCATTAGCAATATTTGGTCAATGCACAGAACATGAAAGACACAAAGGTCTGTATTCTCTCGTTGTAAAGACATAAATAATGGCAACACGCAGTATGTCCATAATTGTTCATTCTGTTACCTGGTATGATGTGATCACACAGGTAGAATCTATTGCATCATGATGAGGGAGGAGATTGACAGTGAGATAAATAAGACACACACGAGAAAGGCAAATAGGACAGAAAACATAATAAAGAAAAAGACAGCGATAATTAACCTGCTTTCAGAGCAATTAGTAATGTCCCAAAGAGATGCGATGCTTGGAAAATTAACATCAGAAATTGACGCTTTCACAAAAACATTAACACCATGGCCCAATGGCCTATGACACTCTCCTGAAAGTCGTCCCTATGTTCTGAATAGATCAAAATTCATAGAGACAGCTCAATACTGTGTCTATATTTACTTTGCAAAGATTTTCTGAGTAGTTAAATTTTGATTCTGTGAGTTCTCAAAGTTAAATAGAGAAGAGGAGAGGGATGGGGGAGGGATGTTGAGGGATCCTATCCATTCATGTCTGTTGTAATATGTTTCTAACATGAACTCCAGTTTAAAGCGACCAAACACAAGCCAGGGTTGCAATGTCCAATGATAACATCCATCAGCATCTCTCTAAAGGACTTTTTGGCACAACACCAAGATGTTTTGACACTCTTGACAAAGGAAAATAAAGAACAATGTGCACTGCAGAGAAAGCTAAGTTGAACTTGGCAGACCAGCTGATGCTTTTCAAACAGTGGCGGAGCTATGGGGGGGCCTGGGGGGGCCAAGGGCCCCCCCAAATGGATTTGTGGCCCCCCCACTGGCCCCCCATTTCAGATTTGAGAAATTTGAAAAATTATTTGAGCAGAGCAAGTCCATCTTTGTGACCTGATCCGGCGCTCACCAGAGTGACCATTGCCCTTTAAAAAGTTCTAAGACATTTGACAATTTTTTGTTTTCTTTGAATTATCTAGCGCCATAGGAATACCTGCATCCGAACTTTTTAGTGCGGCCTTGTGACATTTGGCTTATTTTTCCAGATCCAGATTTAACACAATTTCAAAAGAAATCTTGTGGATACAATGAGTTTTTAATATGTTTATTTAATAATCTACCTAAATTGTTTGCCTTTTTGCCTAGAATCTTAGTGTTTCCCAAATTTTAATCTCCCCCCTTCCTCCGGTATGCCTACGTATCTATTGCAGTTCCATGCAAATTCAAAAAAAAATTATGATTTGAGGAAATCTTTCCCTTGGCATTGTTGAGCCAAAGAAATTTTGCGCCTTTGGAATATTTCTCGAGTGAACTGATTATCCAGATTGTTTTTTAGTACATACTGCTCAGTTTTTCATGTATTGTGTGGAATTTCCCTATATTTTTGGAATTTGTGTCATTTCCAACAATTGCTATCACTTGTATCATGGCAATGATTGTAATATCACATAATTGTATGTCAGTGTAGGTGGGGCTGGTGGGACATTTGCAGCACCATTTTTTGGCCAAAAAAGGGGTGTTGTTTGAGGAAAAATTTTGAGCGTTTCTTGGGACCCACTTCCATGAAGGCTTTGGCCCAATTTGCCCTGCCACTTTAAAATGAAGCTGATGTCTGTCTTATTTTGTGTGCATAACAAATTGAACAGCCGAAATAAACATTCTGCCCTTTGTCCAAATGGTTTTATGAAAAGTCATTTCTCTCTAAAAAGTAATTTAAAAATAATATTTAGTGGTTTTTGTACCATATCTAAATTGAATAATAAATGCAGTAAGTGTATGCCAGAAGAAAAGAGCGTCAATGTTCTCTGTCACCTGTAAAGAGGGCTTGTGTCGCGGCGTTATTTTTGCCCTTGTATTGCTTAAAAAATGCCGCGAAAGGTGGGCCCCCCCAGCTCAGACCCTGGCCCCCCCTTGGCCCCCCCACTCCTGGATTTCTGGCTACGCCAGTAACGCCACTGTTTTCAAATCAAAGGAAGAAACCTTCCTTGATGAGTTATAACCCTCTATGTCAGCGCAGCAATGGAATGAATAATCACTTGTGAAACAATCGTTTTGGTATAGCCAGGTTCAAGCAGTGAGAGGCTGGGGATTGAAAAAAAGCATTTTTTGAGGCCAAAGATTCTTTTATCGTTCAGACCAGCTCTGATGTCTGTTGGGACAGTTCTCCCAATCATGTAGGAGAGTCATGAGCCTACAATTGACATGCTATCCTTTACGACTCATATGTCATTAACGAGGTCGTACTCTATACTTATAATGCTATCCGGACAAGTTACTGAATGAGTCAGACTCACCACTGAGGTCACAAGTTGCATGATGAGAAATTGGCGGTCAATTTCAATTGGACGATGATGACCTCTGTGTGTGTGTGTATCTGTTTGTGTTTTACGCCTCTGGAGCCCCTTAGATGATGACCTGTAGTGACATAATTGATGCCCATAAACAGCTGAATGTAAACTCTTGTAATTCTTCATCTTTTATATAATGATTGTAATCTAAACGAAAATGGGAGTCGATTGAGACTAACACTGGAGTGGGTTGCTGCACTTCTCTTCCTCAAATCAACCCCAATCCTTGTAATTGCATTTTAGTTTATTACAGAGTAAAAAGGCAAATCAGGATATTAAGTTTATGCATGAAGAAACTTGGAAGTGAGCAACAGGGCACCCAACACTAGTACCAATTGGCCACGACAACATTGTTGAGTGAGTGACAACACAGGGGTTGGCTAAGAGCTCCCTTAATCCACCTTATGCAGGTAATTCTAAGGGAAAACTAACTAAGACCAAATGAGATGCCAGGTGCACGTCAATTGAAAACAAATGACCGATGGTGCATTATCATTAAGTAAGCAGTTGGAAGTCCTTTAAGTTCATTTGGAGTTCAAAGTTGCAATTGTACGAAACCTGTGTCAAAAGTTAGTGTGCAGCCTTTTTAATGAGTAGAGTTGAGTTCAAAAGTTCAATAGGCACTGGGAATTCTCTAATTGATTTTTGGTTGAAGTTTTTTTGTCTGTATAATGAAAGCACTTCATCACAATCCTGAAGACCCACAGGACCATTGCCACAAGTACAACACATGGGAGACTTGCTAAAAGTACAGGATACAGCAACTTTAGAACAACACAGTCCTGTGGCATATGACCCTATTCCTGAAAGGTCGCATAAGTCTGACTTAGCAATTGTGTCAATTTTCCTGCGATTTGGACAAATCGTTTTACTCGGTATTACACAGGGTAATACCGAATGATACTCAAATGATTTTTAAAAATCATGAGATTTCCGAAACATTGCATGGTGCTATATCTGTAGAAATTTCAAGTTGGTATGGCACTGATTTACCCAAATCACATTATTCTTGCAAAGAATGTGAAAAAAACACAATATAATTTGGTATAGCAGTGATTTGCCCAAATCACTGAATTTCTAGTATCTTGCTACATAAGTGTGGATATTTGTTCAAATTGCTGCATTGCGAAGCACAAAGTTTTCGGCAATGTTCTTAGCAAACTGGAAAAAATGAAATGATGATTGATGGATGGGTGGATGATTTGTGCTTTACATCCTGTATTTTTGCACTTGGTAGGCTAATTAGGACAGGAGGAGGACACGGCAATGAGGTGAAGGATGATTGAAACAGCCATCCAACATAGGCCCAGATGACCCGGCAAGAGCTGGATTCAAACCCTAGACCCAGCGATTGGCAGCCAAGCATGCTACCGACAGACCAACCCTCCCCTATAATGAAGTGATGAAAACACAAAAAGCACAAAAGCACAGTGAAGTGAAGAGCTAAAAAAATGTCCTATTCCTTTTGTGGCAGAAAAGTTGGATGTGATGTGATGATATGCTGTCTGACAAACCGCCTCAGAAGCTGCCTGCTCTGAGCGCCCTTCATGACCAAGTGTGTACATGTAGTTGCCCAAAAAGAAGTGCCAGATTCATCCATCATCATACCAGTATTTCAGAATACAGGAGTTTGTTCTGTAAGAAATAGAGGTTAATATAATTCTGGACAACATAACTGTTCTAAATAATGGTCAAAACCAAAGGTGTGAACAATTGAAGACTCTTTTGGCTTTCCATAAAAATTCATGAAGAAATACTTCACATGTTCAATCATTTGTTTTTGCACTACTTCACTATTCTTTGTAACCCTCCGTTATCCTGGTATAAGATAATGATAATGATAGCTTTATTGGCCATAATCTGATACAGAAAATGAAATTTTTTCACTTGATATTTGACAGTGAGTACGGCCAAGATTAAAGAATTTAAAAGCAACATGGAAAAAAGTACCTTGCAGACGCTTTGTGCAAGCCCTAGGGCCTCTCAACTCTACCACTAGTTAACAATTCAAACTCATGAAACAATGGGTGGGATCTGAATTTCTGGACTTTCTTAGCCAGAGCCAAATTTCTTTTCCTCTTCTGCACAGTCATGGTGTTGAAACAGATGCTTGCAGATACTACAACGTCGTTCAAGGTCCTTCGCCAGTGCCCCTTACAACATGTCATAAGAGGCTGGACAAGCACATAATAGTGAAAATGTAACAGCAGCATTGAATTACAGTCAGACATACAATGTTAACATCAACTTTCAGTTTACATGTACTGCGAATACAATACATCTTGATCTGAGCTTTCCTAATTTGACTACTAAATTGTGTTTTAAAAAAGGGATCCATATCCCCAAATACTTCTAATTATTTGAAGTACCCTACCACCTTTCTATTGTCATCTGCCAACCGTTTTCACGGCCCCTTAATATGATTCTACAACTTGTAGACATGTTTTTTTTGTGACATACACTGTATTTCTTGCTTCTATCAGATGCTGAGTTTCAACTACAAGTATTTACCGAAATTTGGCCCCCAACTATTTATTTGTCATTGACCAGTGGATCAACATTGGGACTAGGTCAGTTCATCAGATCAATTTTACATTCCAATTTAGAACTCGGGTCCTCAGTCCTACTCTTGTAATTTGAAAGGGGTGTAAGACTTGGTTGAAATAAGACTTGATCTGCCCAAAGAAATGGGTAAAACACAAGGCTTTCATGCAGCACCAAAAAGGCAAACCATGTCGCATGAACCACTTTTTTTAAATGCCTATAGTGTTCACTCTTCACCCTTCAATTGTGATGTGCACAAAACGATTATTGCAAATCAGCCAATGATAAAAATAGCACAACTCACCACGCTCTCCCCTGTTGTCAATTGCTATGACATCATAAATATTAAATTTGCTGCATCACCCCTTGCAATTAAAAAAAAAAGAGTGCCGCCTATGTTTGGCAATCTGCAGATTCTTGTTTCTGGGACAATCACTAACTTCATACATGAAACTTCACATTGTTTATGAAACAAGTTATATGCAGAATAAGTTTTCTCCTTATATATCCCTGTCACGAAAGACTTAATGATGAACAACTTGGTGGAGTTGAATATATAGAAAATATCAAGATTTTGCTCCATGGTTCTATAATACCACTAAAGAGACCAACTGAGAAACATTGTTTTGCTCTGTTTCTTGGAATTGACATAACACCTATATCTATTCTTGATGACAACAGTTTATGCTAGGATTAGAGCACAATAATTATAATCATAGTTTGTTTTTAACAGTTTTCAATCTAACAATTGAGCAGGTGTGTCCTTTAAACTTAAATCAAACTTTGCAGTATAGTATCAAATTTACAAGTCACAGTTTCAAGTGTTGAAACTGAAGGCTAGCTTATTGGAATTATTCATAATTCATAAGGTAAATACATTTTTTCATTAATTCATAAAATATTTTAGACATAGAAAAAGACAAATTTCAAGTCAACTCTGTCATTTATAGGATGTAAATCAGAAAAATCAACAAACTATGATGAAGCTTAATAATATGGCTTACAAATTAAGTGGATTCTTACTGTCCCTTTGAATTTATTATTTTACTATATAAAACAAACATCAGAAATATTTTTGCAGTTTGTGGAGGGATGATCAGTGTTTTATATCCATTTTTTGTTGTTGCTATCATACTAGTTGTGCCTTTTAGGAGTCTAATCCACATGGCATTAATACTTTTCTCACAATTATCGAAAATTATGAAAATACAATTTTTTGTGTATTGGGCAGTAATGTTAAAACTCTAGTATGTATATTTTTTTGTTTTGGAACGTTATAGTATCTGTCATCATAGTTGTGCTTTTTTTGGAGTGTCATCCATATAAAATTAATAATTTCCCCATATTATTCAGACTTTTCTCACAATTATTGAAAAATTAAAAAAAAAAAATTCAAATACCAAAGATATGCTTTTTGGGCCATTAAATGCTTTAAGAAAAATGGACTGACCAAAATGCTAAAGTAATGTGAAAAATTACATTTTTTTCAAAACTGCGTTATTCAGTCAATTTTGCAACAACATCTATGACATTTTTTCTGTTTACGCTTCTACATTATAACTCTTGAAACATCTTAACTCATTTGGAATTTTAACCCAATAATTTAAAAATAATCTTTGCTAATTTTCTCACATTTCTGTCTGAAATGCCATATAAATGCTGGCTGAATTATTTAGATTTATGGCGTATTATAGCTAAACATACATAATATGACAGAATATTCATATCCACAGCATGAGTTATTGAAATTTAAGATTTAAAGTGCAAGAAATATATTAAAATATCTATTTCCTCCAAAATTCCAGCAAATTTTCCTCTTTTTAGAAATTTTGAGAAATTTGTTCTAACTGCATTGATTCCAACATTGATTTTTATTTTGAACACAACATTAAACTTCCAATTCAATTGCAAACCAGGATCCGATAGAAGCTGAGACATGACTTTTATTAACCCAACCATGCATGACTGTATGTTACAGCCTGGAATTTTGAAACAAAAAAGTAGTGGACTGCTGCATTGTGACAATGGCACTTTGTGACTAATGGGCCCAATTTCACTGACCTGTTGAGACCAGTCTAATTGTTTTAGACTTGTCCCAATTCAGAAAAACCATTTCACCAACAGGTCACAAATTCATGCAAAATTATCCAATTTCCACCAGCAAAAATTTATCCCCTCTTGAGACATGCTTGCTGCATTAAATATTTATAATTTTTTATTATAAAGTTTTTTTGGTGATGTTTGATTATAAAAAATGAACTTTTTGTTTTGATAAATTTGCAGAAAAAAAAATGTAATGTTGCCCCATAAGCTATGGTTCTTCCTAAAGATGAGAAGGATATTCAATTTGATAACATTTTACAAAAACTGTTTAGAAAACGTTTTCAGATTTGTGTCTTTGAGACAGATGGCAAGTCAGATCTTTTGATGGCATTTCAAGCCATTTCATCAACAAATTATAGACAAGTCCCAATTTCTTTGGATTGGACTGCTCCTAAGCTGTTGTTTGGCATTCTTACCAAACTGTCCGATGAGAATGTTTGTTAATCCTACACTTTTGATTCTTCTTAATTTCAAAAGTAGCCAAAAGTTTGTTCTAACTCTAAACTGTGGAGAACAGAGATTAAACAAAGGGTCTGCCTGACAAGCTTGCCTGTTGCAGTTTGCAATGGATGGATGGATGATTGGGGCTTCATGTCCTGTATTTATTCACTTGGTGGGCTAATTAGGACAGGAGGAGGACCAGCAATGAGGCAAAGGATTATTGAACCAGCTATCAAACATTCTCATCAGACAGTATGGTAAGAATGCCAAACAACAGCTTAGGAGCAGTCCAATCCAACAAAATTGGGACTTGTCTATAATTTGTTGATGCAATGGTTTGAAATGCCATCAAAAGATCTGACTTGCCATCCTGTCTACAAGTTGACTGCTATTTGCTGCCACCTTGGGTGCAAAATTTGCGAGCTTCTGTGAACGGTCAACAGAATTTCATCTCTTGAAGACAGTGGCGTAGCCAGGGGGGGGCAAGGTGGGGCAATTGCCCCCCCTGTGGCTACTCTTGCCCCCCCTCTTGCCCCCCCTCTGGCTTTGGAGTAAAATAAAATAAAATTAGCCTGAAATGTCCAGTGCATGACCTGGTTTTACTATTCTGCTTAAGATGGCCTCTACCAAATGATGTTTCAAACGCTGACCTAATTATTGAGCGGGCCAAGCGAATGGTGGAGCTGAAAAATGCAGGGCCTCGAAACACCAACTGAACTCTTGCGAATTTGTCAAATTTATTCAACCATACAGTGAGGCTCTGTAAAATTGCAATGACAATCCCAGCATCCAGTGCTTCTTGTGAGCGAAGCTTCTCTGTCATGAAGAGGACAAAACGTTTGTGAAAATTCAATGGCAGATGAGAGGCTCTCAAACCTAAGAGTCATCCATATTGAATGACAAAGAGGATCATGCTTCTTAACTCATATCAGAGACTGATGTTGCTACATTGAAATTTATTGTCTCTATCGCAGGCCTCCTAGAACTCCTACTTTTCCTGCCTTTTTAAAAAATCATCCTACTTTTCCTTTTTGGCCAGTCCTACTTTTCAAAAATTCAGAAATGGTAAATTTAGTGAAGTGGCAAATCTTGTCTCTTCATAGCACAAAGTTCAAGCTTTGAGTCAGAAATGTCAGATATTTGACTGAAAAAAAAAATCTTAAGGCTCATTGTACATTCTTTCTACAAGGTTTGGGACTTATTTTGAAGGAAAAAATTGTGTACTTTCAATGAAGGTGTCAAAAATGAAGACAATATCTTGTCCCTTTGTCTTGTTTTTTGGCAAAATGTGACTAAAACAGGCTGATACATGACCCAATTAACTTTTTTGGCAAAACTCCAATTTCTTTTTCTGGAAGGCTGCTAGGAGGCCTACTGTTGTTATTATACTGCTATGTTCTAATTAAGGATAGAGATAGTTTTTCATTATTCTATATGACACTCATTACATTCCTATGATATATTTATGAATAGTTTATAGGCCTAGTCTGATGAAAAATCATGCATTTTTTCTGTTCTAGTGTGACAGCATTGCTAAGATGATGATTGCTATGTGATGAGCATTATAACTTTTCTGTTTCTTGTTCAAGACTGAAAGGGTATTTTCATTGATGCCAAAATTCTTGTTTTGATAAAAATGTCACTTTTCTGATGTTTTTCTATGGTGTTTTCCTCATCTATGGATCCAATCATCTAGATTCAATATTTAGTGGCATTCAGTCAAGCGAATTTATGCAAGATATAATAATAACTTAACATTTAGCAGCAAAATAACTAATGCCTTAAAAAATGATATGTTAATACAACATATAATTAAATTTCTTGCACTTCATGGTCAATTTAACTTGTTTAATGAAGATGATAATGACCATTGTGGGAGTCATGAGAATTTTGTTTGAAAAATGTCGATAAATGTCTTGCCCCCCCTCAAGAAGTCCTGCCCCACCCACTGCCCCACCTGTGGCAGATGTCTGGCTACACCACTGCTTGAAGAAACCAGGACTGTCTTGAAGAAACCAGGACAGTTCCATCATTTAGTGATGGTCTAGTTTATTTCCAAAAAACTAGTGTCTAATCTGAATTTGGTTGGCTTCAATTTTAAGCAGACAGCTTGTAAATACCAAAATAAGTTGGAACTATTTTTTATCATGGAGGATGTATACATTGTAGCTCACATATAATGCCAGTATAGAGGGGGCCACTTGTGGCATGGTCAAGACATTTTGTTGAGTGTTACACGGCTGTTGTGAAATTGTAAATTATATTGTTGCCCTGGTTAATAAATCTCCACAAAGTAACAGAATAAATACAAAAGAGCATTTTTGATGTCGCAAAGCAAAAACATTGGATACATTTTTGCTGGTGGAAATTGGATGATTTTACATGAATATTTGACCTGTTGGTGAAATGGTTTTTCTGAAGTGGGACTAGTCTAAAGCAATTAGACTGGTCTCAACAGGTCAGTGAAATTGGGCCCATTAGTCACAAAGTGCCATTGTCACAATGCAGCAGTCCACTTCTTTTTTGTTTCAAAATTCCAGGCTGTAACATACAGCCATGCATGGTTGGGTTAATAAAAGTCATGTCTCAGCTTCTATCGGGTCCAGGTTTGCAATTGAATTGGAAATTTGATGTTGTGTTCAAAATAAAAATCTATGTTGGAATCAATGCAGTTAGAATACATTTCTAAAAATTTCTAAAAAGAGGAAAATTTGCTGGAATTTTGGAGGAAATAGACATTTTAACATATTTCTTGCACTTATATCTTAAATTTTGATAACTCTTGCAGTGGATATGAATATTCTGTCATAGTATGTATGTTTAGCAATAATACGCCATAAATCTAAGTAATTCAGCCAGCGTTTCAGACAGAAATGTGAGAAAATTAGCAAAGAAATTTTTTTTCTATTTTTTTTTCGTTTGTTATTCAAAAAAAAATTATTGGGTTAAAATTCAAAATGAGTTAAGATGTTTCAAGAGTTATAATGTAGAAGCGTAAACGGATAAAATGTCACAGATGTTGTTGCAAAATTGACTGAATAACGCAGTTTTGAAAAAAAATGTAATTTTTCACATTACTTTTGGATTTTAGTCAGTCCATTTTTCTTATTTCTAAAAGCATTTAATGGGCCAAAAGGGTTATCTTTGGTATTTGATTTTTTTTTTTTTCAATAATTGTGAGAAAAGTCTTAATAATATGGGGATATTATTAATGTTATGTGGATGACACTCCTAATAAAGCACAACTATGATGATAGATACAATAACGTTTCAAAACAAAAAAATATACATGCTACAGTTTTTAACATTACTGCCCAATACACAAAAAGATATTTTTTCATAATTTTCAATGATTGTGAGACAAGTATTAATGTCATGTGGACCAGACTCCTAAAAGGCACAACTAGGATGATAGCAAAAAAAAATTGATATAAAACACTGATCATCCCTCTACAAACTGCAAAAATATTTCTTATATAGTAAAATCATAAATTCAAAAGGACAGTAAGAATCCACTTAATTTGTAAGCCATATTATTATTAAGATTCATCATAATTTGTGGATTGTTCTGATTTAGCCCATTCTTACATCCTATAAATGACAGAGTTGATATGAAATTTGTCTTTTTCTATGTCTAAAATATTTTATGAATTAATAAAAAAATGTATTTACCTTATAATTTATGAATAATTCCAATAAGCTAGCCTTCAGTTTCAACACTTGAAACTGTGTCTTGTAATTTTGATACTATACTGCAAAGTTTGATTTAAGTTTAAAGGACACACCTGCTCAATTGTTAGATTGAAAACTGTTAAAAACAAACTATGATTATAATTATTGTGCTCTAATCCTAGCATAAACTGTTGTCATCAAGAATAGATACAGGTATTATGTCAATTCCAAGCAACAGAGCAAAACAGTGTTTCTCAGTTGGTCTCTTTAGTGGTATTATAGAACCATAGAGCAAAATCTTGATATTTTCTATATATTCATCTTCACCAAGTGGTTCATCATTAAGTCTTCCTTGACAGGGATATATAAGGAGAAAACTTACTCTGCACATAACTTGTTTCATAAACAATGTGAAGTTTCATGTAAGAAGTTAGTGACAGTCCCAGATAAGAATCTGCAGATTGCCAAACAGAGGCGGCACTCTTTTATTTTTTAATTGCAAGGGGTGATGCAGCAAATTTTGCTATTTTTATCATTGGCTGATTTGCAATAATCAGTTTGTGCACATCACAATTGAAGGGTGAAGAGCGAACACTATAGGCATTTAAAAAAAAGTGGTTCATGCAACATGGTTTGTCTTTTTGGTGCTGCATGAAAACCTTGTGTTTTACCCATCTCTTTGGGCAGATCAAGTGTTTTTTTCAACCAAGTCTTACACCCCTTTTACAGTAAAAGAGTAGGAATGAGGACCCGAGTTCTAAATTGGACTGTCAAATTGATCTGATGAACTGACCTAGTCCCAATGCTGATCCACTGGTCAATGACAAATAAATAGTTGGGGGCCAAATTTCGGTGAATACTTGTAGTTAAAACTCAGCATCCCATAGAAGAAAGAAATACAGTATGTCCCAAAAAAAAAAAGTCTACAAATTGTCGAATCATATTAAGGGGCCGTGAAAACGGTTGGCAGATGACAATAGAAAGGTTGGTAGGGGACTTCGGATAATTATAAGCATTTGGCGATATGGATCGATTACAGACGCTCCTTTTTTAAAACACAAGTTAGTAGTCAAATTAGGAAAGCTCAGATAAAGATGTATTGTATTCGCAGTACATGTAAACTGAAAGTTGACGTTAACATTGTATGTCTGACTGTAATTCAATGCTGCTGTTACATTTTCACTATTATGTGCTTGTCCAGCCTCTTATGGCATGTTGTCAGGGGCACTGGTGAAGGACCTAGAACGACATTGTAGTATCTGCAAGCATCTGTTTCAACACCATAACTGTGCAGAAGAGGAAGAGAAATTTGGCTCTGGCTAAGAAAGTCCAGAAATTCAGATCCCACCCATTGTTTCATGAATTTGAATTGTTAATTAGTGGTACAGTTGAGAGTCCCTAGGGCTCGCACAAAGCGTCTGCAAGGTACTTTTGTCCATGTTGCTTTTAAATTCTTTAATTTTGGCCGTACTCACTGTCAAATATCATGTGACAAAATTTCTTTTTCTGTATCATGGCCAATAAAGCTATCATTATCGTTATCTTATACCAGGATAACGGAGGGTTACAAGAAATAGGAAAGTAGTGCAAAAAACAAACGATTGAACATGTGAAGTATTTCTTAATGAATTTTTATGGAAAGCCAAATGAGTCTTCAATTGTTCACACCTTTGGTTTTGACCATTATTTAGAACAGTTATGTCGTCCAGAATTATATTAACCTCTATTTCATACAGAATAAACTCCTGTATTCTGAAATACTGGTATGATGATGGATGAATCTGGCCCTTTCTTTTTGGGAAACTACACACTTGGTCATGCAGGGCGCTCAGAGCAGGCAGCTTCTGAGGCAGTTTGTCAGACAGCATATCATCACATCACATCCAACTTTTCTGCCACAAAAGGAATAGGACATTTTTTTAGCTCTTCACTTCACTGTGCTTTTGTGCTTTTTGTGTTATCATCACTTCATTATAGGGGAGGGTTGGTCTGGCGGTAGCATGCTGGGCTGCCAATCGCTGGGTCTAGGGTTTGAATCCAGCTCTTGCCGGGTCATCTGGGCCTATGTTGGATGGCTGTTTCAATCATCCTTCACCTCATTGCCGTGCCCTCCTCCTGTCCTAATTAGCCTACCAAGTGCAAAAATACAGGATGTTAAGCCCCAATCATCCATCCATCCATCCATCCATCCATCATCATTTCATTTTTTCCAGTTTGCTAAGAACATTGCTGAAAACTTTGTGCATTGCAATGCAGCAATTTGAACTAATATCCACACTTATGTAGCAAGATACTAGAGTCAGTGATTTGGGCAAATCACTGCTATACCAAATTATGTTGTTTTTTTTTTCACATTCTTTGCAAGAATAATCTGATTTTGGTAAATCAGTGCCATACCAACTTGAAATTTCTTCAGATATTGCACCATGCAATGTTTCGGAAATCTCATGATTTAAAAAAATCATTTGAGTATCATTCGGTATTACCCTGTGTAATACCGAGTAAAACGATTTGTCCAAATCGCAGGAAAATTGACACAATTGCTAAGTCAGACTTATGCGACCTTTCAGGAAAAGGGTCATATCCCACAGGACTGTGTTAGAATAAATTTGTATGGTTAATATTTCACAGAGTGATTGTTTACAAGAAACTAATTTGGAATTGGGGTTGTTTACTGCAATATACGTACCTGTGTACACACATTTTCAGTGGCATCCCTTTGGGACGCATATGCGGCCTGTATCTCCTGTATCAGCCTCTCCCAAAATTCCCCAACATGTTGCAAAATGTTGAAAGAAATTTTTATTAAAAAAAAAAACAAGAGAGGTGATTCTTAAAGCAAATTCTGCTTGTTCCATATATTTGACCCCCATCTGCCCTTAATTACAGCCGATGCCGCTAAAAGTGTCCCGTTCCGCAACTGTGCATGGATTAATTCCGCATTTTATTACGAAATCCTGCAGCCGGCCGCTCTGCAAATTTCGTCTGTCCTAATTTTACTACGTACGACGCCAGCCCCTGATCTGGTGATGATTCAACACAGCCTGATTTTCCAGATTTGGCCTCTGGCCTCCTTTTGGGAGGTCTGTGCTCAAAATATCTTTATATCAACGAGGGTTGATGCATCGCCTCAAAAATACACATTAGTGCATGCCCTCTCCAGGTACAGCTATTAGTCCCCCTAGCTTGTCACTTTGCTACCCAACATTCATATAAATACTTTGACAGGCTAAAAACATATTAATCAATTTGTATTGTTACATCATGTTAGAATTTCATGTCAACTTTATGTGACCAGGTCAAGGACTGGACTGCAAGTCAGCAGTCATGTTTGTGCTGCAAAATACATGTAGTCTGTACAACCAGCAATGGCGAATGGCAGTGGACAGCAATTTATCCTCAGTCCAGAGTGAATCCTTGATTCTGATTGGCTGAGAGCTGCGGTGTGTGACGCCGTACACCCTGTCTGTCATCACCAGACAGGGTGTATGAGTTTAACAATGATGTCACAATTGCAACCATAGGATTGTTATGACGTCATCCTTGTAGCAACAATAGTCATGACGTCACAATGCCATTGTTTGAGCCATTGTGACATCATCAAGGTGACAGCTCTGGTGATAGATAGATAGATAGATAGATGTTTATTTTTCCAATTTCATAAACAAACAGTAAAAGTGTACAAATTTCTCATTATATATAACATAGAAATTGGCGGAGCTAGCAAGAGCCAATACAGGCTGTAATCGCTGCACCTACAAACATGACAAATTAAGTAAAATATTTAAAATATACTAATATATGACGGAAAACTGAATATGATTGATGGATGAAGAACAAATGAGTTATGAATGATGATGAGGGTGGGATGGTAATGATGTTTTCAACTTAATTTTTGGCAAATATAACAATTTATAAGAGGACAGGTGAGGTTATACATACTTAACAAATATGATGACGTCACAATGCTGTTGCTTTGTTACTGAAAGACATTTCAGGCTCAGTTTGCAAGATAATCTATGGGCATCAATAAAACAAGAAGTCTGAGGATAAAACCGTTACACCCAGCTCGTTTTTCGAGGGTACGGGAATATACACCACTCAGGCCTCCATACACCACTCAGCCTTCGGCTTCGTGGTGTATGGAGTCCTTCGTGGTGTATATTCCTGTACCCTCGAAACGAGCAGGGTGTAACTGATAGTACATGTGGCCATATTCAGCAGCAGATTATCAGCCCTTATAGATCGGACATTGCTCATTCTCCTCAGGCCCTGAATTTGGCTTATGAAACTATTTAGCGGTGTAGCTGGAGAAGTAGCCCAATTCCAAAGCACAAAATGCCATCAAGACTACACCAGCGTCCCACATGTATGATGTTTCTTTCCTTGCTGCAGGTGCTCCAACCCAGTGATAAAAAGCAATCCATAATCTGTATGACAGACACCGATAAACAGTTAGACTTAAAAAGCTTTCATTATGTTTAAATTGCAGCCTCAAATTATCGGGATCCATTATACATTCCCAGTGCAAAGTGACTTTTCAAAGTCCCTAGGAAAAACCTAAGCATTAATATCCCTGATGATGGACACCACCAAATAATAGCTGACAAAATTTTGCTTTGTCATAATATTGTTACATAACTAGCTTAATACCCTAGACATGGCGCTAGGGGGAGGGCAAACTACTGAATATAGATTTGACCATAAAACAGTGCTTATGTCTTTTAAAATGGTTTGAAAGGTTCCATGCAAGTTTTTGTGTATGGGAACCCTATACTTTAGCTCAAAAGATGATGAGGTCCAATAGTCTATGAATCCTACTATAAATCCCACTGTAAATCTGTTGCCAAACATAACAGCTCATTTGATGATATCATTGCAAACAAAATAACACACTGCTCATCATGGTGGGAAATGGAAGGGAGCTCAGAAGGGTGGATTGACTATACATCCCATGTGACTCATTTCTAGCACATTACCAGCAATATACAGTCAAATCAGGGGATAAATGAGGAACTGGAGAGCAGATTTCATGCAAGGTGTTATGCAACCACGAAAGGTGAATTCATAATGACAGGAGTTTGATTGGAGGCCAGAAGGGGAGAACCTTGCCCTTTAGACCAAGGCAATGAACAAATAACATTACCTACAAGCAAAGGGTTGAATTTAGCTGATGCTGGATTGGAAATAAACTGCATTAGAATTACTCTTACCAATAACGCAAATGCTGAGGGTGGAAATTAGTGAAAGAATCTTTTTGAAAAATAAAGCATAAGTTGTAAAAACTAAATTTCCAGTTGCTTGGAATGCTCTCATGAGTAATGAGAGTGAAACAGATGGAGAGTGATTCGGTTCCTAAGAAGATCCAATTTGGCATAGATCGTTCAGAAAATAAAATCTAGGTACATATATACCTAGATTCAGGAAATTTATATTCAACTGGGTATATATCAAGGAATTAATTGATATGTTACCCTGAAGTTCAGTACAAATTTTGATAAGAACTCTCGTTTGCATCAGTTCATATTCTGCATTGTTCTTTGTAGGTATAAAACAACCAATGCCGTCCAATGGCATATATATTGTTACCTTTGATGAATGATGAATCAAACACAAATATATTGTCTTCTGCACAAATCTTGTGTCTCATGTACAAAAATCAAAAAAAATTTTATAAATTTACTTCACTTCAACAGTTATCAACACTATAAAATTTCATTTAGTCTCCAAATCTGACAGAACAACATAATTGAGTGGATTTTGAGCTGTAAATTGAGCATGGCCCTCCTGCATATGTCCTCCAGTAGATGTCCTACCCTTCTTTTTATCTAGACTAATTGGCATACACTTTCAATAGATTCCACGCCAGGATAACTTCCAAAAAAAATTTGGATTTCCTACTCTCATTGCTCTTATTGGTTTATCAGCAGGTAGTCTCAATCTTTCCATCTGCTTAATTAAATCAATTTGCCAAGTTGTGGAATATAGCCTTCCTGGATAACATAATCTCCGGCTTCCTTTGCCATTCATTATATTGTGTTTTATCGAGTGGGTGGAGTAACCTCAGAATTTGGTTGTCACTCAGCAATCACGAGCTGTCATTGACAATTGGTAAGATTCACAAAAGATTTCACTTCATCAGTTAATAGATGGGTGCACTTGTGCATCAGTCGCCCAATGCTCGCACTCCTCTCTGATAGTTGTCTCAGCAGCTCATTAGTGATGCTCTCTCAGACTAAACCTTGCTCCAATCAATACGACCTGTCCAACTTTATCTGACCTCACTTACCAAGTTAAAAAAGGTTCCTGGGACAAATTAGAAGGTCTACACCTAGAATGACAATCAAGTTAAGGTCCTCATTCATTTTCATGATCTAATAGTTTCTAAATAATAGTACCAGAAAGTCGATATTTTGTTGAGAGAAGACTAGATCACAATAGCAGGATGGTGAATCCAAAAAAGAAAAATTTAAATTATGGCATTATATTAGGGTTCTATTAATACTTATTACAATTATGCAACCTCAAGTGGGTTTAGCTGCCATAAACTTTGGCAATCACAAGAAAGACAAATTGACTGTGTAAGCTTGACCTTTTTCTAGTGATATTATATGAGCTCCCTGATAAACTAATTAGGAATATCTCTTCAATGCAATCAATCTCCCGTTTGACAACAGATAGACTGAATGAGAATGAAATGCCCCGTGAAGCGAAAGAATTAAGAGAGATTTTTAGAATTTTCCATGCCTGGTAATTGGTTTTTGTCTCTCTCAAATGGAACTGGAAGACAACATCCTCTTCACATAATATTGAAAACATGAAAACTCACCCAATCAACACAGTTATGGCATGTTCAGCATGGTAAATGGCAATTAGCAGATTTGACAGGAATGGACACTACTCAAGTTCCCAACCTCACAAAAGCACCTTTTAAGTTTACTGTTTATGCATAGGCATATCGGAGGAGGGGAAACAGTAAGATTCGGGCAAAAAGGCCAACAAATTTGGGCAGATAATTAAATTTTTTTTTTGAAAATTAATGATTTCCAGGCAATTTCATTTAAAATAGTATTCAATTTTGATCTTGAAATTCGGGCAAATGTCGCTCGCCCCCCTAAAAATCGCGCACGCCATACGCCTATGTGTTTATGTCAAATTGTCAAAAGCTCGCAGTAGTATACAGCTTTTATAAGCCACTGAATATGAGATTATACTGAAGATATCACATCATTATTTATAACAAAGTGGCATAATTAAGATTGGCTTAGACCCAAGCATGAACCCTCCAGATAGGTTGGATTGTATGACTTGCTTGAAGCCAAAGAAGTCAAGTAGGAAAGTGGTTTCCATGACTACCATCCAGATAAAGAAGCCTTGTTACCCCAGAATGGCCTCCTTAAATGTGGGAGATAAGCTAGAATCGAAACTGCCCAGATACAACGAGTGATATAATCCAACTACAGATTTTTTTCTGGCAACTCTCACCTACAGTATTTACTCACTGGTGCTCATGCAAACGACAGAAAAAATTGTTTGAGGTGTAAATAACTACCATGGAGAGCTCTGTCAATATATCCTGAAATATCTTCATTGCAGCAGGAAGATAGATCGGATATACATAGACAAGCTGTGGAGTTTCTTTTCAAGAACTAAAACTTTCTATTTGTTCACCATTGGCCAGACACATTGAGTGCTTACAACAAGTTGTCCTGAGAAGAGAATAAATATTTGATAGACAAAATTTGCCCGAGCAAGCTTCCGAAGATTGAATACAGTGGTCGAAATAAGGGGGGGGGTCAGGGGGGGTTTGACCCCCCCAAATGCTCATGTGACCCCCTCAAATACATTTTTCAAAAGGACCCAGAGGGGGTCCTCAAAAAACCCCCCCAAATACTGAAAGTCCTGATAAGTGAGCATGAGCAGCAAGTAAAGCCAAATCAGCAAACAAAAACCTCTTGTAATTTATATACATTACCTATAGGATTTTCACAACTCCTTTTCTGAGATAAAACATACCTTTAAAAAGCCCAGAGTTAATTTTTAGAGCATCTGAAAAAATTCGGCTTCAGGGCGGCCCGCTGGCGGCCCGTGGACTGCCAGCTACAAGGGCTTCAACTCTTTGGGTCTTCCAACTGAGAGACCCCCCAAATAACATAGCCTATTTCGACCACTGATTGAATAGTAGCAAAAGATAAGATAAAATTAATCACCAAGTTCGCTTAATGAATCATCATCACACCCACAATGGGTTTTTTAAGGCAGCTTCTCTCACAGAGTTTCCACCGCATAATGATACATGGCAAATTGAAAAAAAAAAAACTCATGTTAAATAAAAAACTTTTTGTTGTATGATTACCTGCCCAGATGAACAAAACGGCTTTAAAGGGAGGGTGGTTAGTTTTTTTAGTAAATAGTTTTTTTTCCCAGTCTTAGTGAAATAAATAACCTTGTTCTAGGAAGTCTTGGAAAAAATAACAGGGTATCGCTTAATATAATTCAGAAATGAACACTGAGGACGTTGCATGCTTAAAATGAATAATTACTGTCACCTGTACCGAGATGTTGTCAGATGCTGACTCTTTGTGTTGGCTCAGTCTGAAAGAAAAATCATTCCTGTACTTGGAAAGGCTTTTGGCAGCCTTGCTGATGCGCATCCACTCCAACAGTGGTGGGTGAGAGATTAGTTAAGGTGGCTCGCTACTCATGAGAAATGGTAGCTAGCGCAAATTGACGCGCAGCCAGACAGGCCCTATCTATCGTAACGTCACCACATCAGCTCAGCTCTGCTGAGACATTTTCAGCATCATTTAAAATTTTGAGAATTTTATGCGGCGGCTGCTTCGTTTGCAATTTGCGCCACTTCTATTGCGGTTAGAGTCTTCTTGTTTAGAGCATTAGATGCGCCTTGAAGAGTACTACATTCAACTCAATACTCAAAACACAAAATTTTAATAGGCGATTTTCGGCAAGCAGGTCTAATTTCTCAAAAATGACTTAGTGATATAAATAAATTTTTATATCAATTTCAAGTGTGGTAGGAAGGCTTGTCTATATCATCATATTGTTCCCAACTATTTTTGGAGATAAATGACAAAGAATTGAAAAATCCTATCTTGTCAATTTTTTTTAGCGCCATGGTTTATAAAAAAAGTTAAAATTGTCAAAATCGAAACTTATATTCCGAGCCCCTTGGAAAGTCCTTTAAACTAAATATATCTCTTTGAAATTGTAATCACCTTTTCCATGAAAGTGTCTTCTTTAATTTCATGCTTCATTGCATAATATGGGATGCATGACCACTGAATGGCAGAACAAACTTCCCAGTAAGAAAAATAAGAATTTTTTTTAGTTTTTCAGGTTTGCGTGGACTGACTTTCTGGAACATAAACCCAAATATTTTTTTCAAAGGCTGGTAGCGTCCACTTTTGTTTACATATCCTTGCTATAAACTATATTTTGGATCATTCTAAACTGTTTTTAAGAAATCCTATCTTGGAAAGTTCACGAGTATCGAGCCACCTTAACAGGAAATTAGGGTCTTTTTCAGATTATTGCTGATGTAAATCAATTACAATTTATTGCAGAGATGCTCAACTTACCAATGTTCTACTCTGTTCCATGATGTTCTTTTTCTCCGCACCTGGCATTTGGTCTCTCTTTATCACATTCACAACCAAGGATTTAGTTGAATATCCCAACAGTTGAACAGGTGTCCCCACATACAAAACCATCATTAGAAATAACAACATAACAATAGCTGAATTGAATGATTTATATTTTATTTAAATGAAATTGATGTTATCAACCTGTTACCTTCTTGTGCTGGTGTGAAATAAACTAAATATGCGTATTGTGTCTTATATCATTGTATTGAATCATAATTGGAAGTTTTGAAATTGAAATTGACTCCAAGAGCAAACATCGATAAATTTCCATGACAGATAATGTTCCTTGGGAGAGTTCGGAACGTGATGCATCAAATGTTGCTGATGGTTTAATGATGATGTCTGAGCTGCGGTTTTGGTAAACCTAGTTCGTCACCTTTGATGTCAGGCAGACTGTGAGCGTGAATCCTTTCAACAATTTTTGCTGCAGATGCAAACAGAGTTGAGACATAGCGGAACATTCTGAGCATGCCTGGGGACATATTGGATGCCGCCGAGGGTGCTCAAGGTTCAATATAACCTTGTTCAATTGACACATAGGGTTCTAGGACATGATCTGCCAGAGACAAGATCCCCTTGACAGAGTTCTGTACATAGAGTTAGTGTGTTAGATGTCTGTCCTGGGTGGGTTGGGTCAATAGCCTTTTGTTTGCTTGCTCTCTCTCATCCTGGTGGAATGTCAAGGGATCTGTGCTTGCCAATGGCATTTTTTTGCTATTCAGCATAACAGCAGGTAAAAACGTCTCTGATGTATTTGCATAGGTAATGGCCCCGTAATGTGTCATTGGGTATTGATAAACATTCTGTGGCAAGGTAAAATGTTTCAAGTTTCCAAAGTGATAAACCAACTGCAATCCTTGTGGTGTATCAATTTAAGTCTTCAGTTGCCAAATTGCATCCTTATCTGTTGCTTACTGCATCCAAGCTAGGTTTAATGTCCAATTAGCAATTCAGATTGCATCTACTGTCATACTTCTCATTTCATTGTCAAAACATAGGCTGCGCAGCAGCAAACCTTCAGCGAAAGACATCTGTAAAGTCATAAAAGGGATGTTGACAAAATTGGTATAATGCAATTGTGGCCAAATCTAGGCCTGAATTTATCTATATACCTGCTGCCCTACCATCTGCCCGCCTGCCTGCCAGGGTATGTAAAACCATGGAAAGGCTGAACTAGACAAATTTACACATATTATGTTGCAGTTTCATACATGTACAGGGAATAGGTTATGAGCTGTGGGTCGAAAACCAATAAGTATATTAATTTATATTTTTCAAATTTTTTCTAAATATTTAAAAAGTGTTAAAACTACCTATCAATGAGACCAGTGAAAGATCTTATGCAATATGTGGATGAATTTTTGTCAAGGTACATCCAAGAGAGGCTAAGTTTTGGACCAGAAACCAAAAATTATAATTTGCAATATATTTTGTCATTATTTCAAAAAGTATAGAATGACCATGAATCACACCATCAAAAGGCACAACAGCATCATATAGGTGATATGTGTATGAAATGTCATCCATGTACATGCAATACTGGGCAAGTTTTGGGCCAGAAATGAAAAAAAAATTGTTTTTATTATTTTTTCTCAATATTTCAAAAACTATAGAATACCCATCAATCAGACCATCAAAAGGCACAATTGGACCACATAGGCTATATGTGTACAAAATTTCATCCATGTACATGCGATAGTGACCGAGTCTTGATCCGGAAACGAAAAAAATAATTTTTTATCTTTTTGTTTAATATTTCAAAAAGTATCGATTATCCATCAATCAGACCATCAAAAGGCACAACCAGACCATATGGGCTATATGTGTACCAAATTTCATCTATGTACATGCAATAGGGCCCGAGTTCTGGTCCGGAAACTATCTATCCGCCCGCCGCCCGACCGCCCGCCGCCCGACCGCCCGGACGCCCGACCGCCCGGACGCCCGACCGCCCGGACGCCCGACCGCCCGACCGCCCGCCCGGCGGACGGACAACATTTTACCAAAGTGATAACAATACCTTCTTCGAACTTCGTTCGCTGAAGGTAAAAATCTCAGATCTGGTATGAAGTGGTCGCTTTGGAGAATTTTAAATGATTGTCAAGTGTTCTTGGAATGTGATCAGGGTGCAAATTAACAAAGCGTGAAAAACTGAGTCTTTATTTTTGTGACATGCAGGTTAAAAAACCGTCCATTTTTGGCTCATCACAGGGAAGGGAGATATCAAATAATTATACAGTCTTCGACTGAGTGTGATGTAGAAACTGATATGTTTACCACGACTTCACCAGTCCTTTGCTTTCAGTTTATTTCAAAACAATTATTATACTATGGGTACTGATATTGATGGAAAATGGTATGTATTAATAAGTTATTCATTGATCAGCAGATCTATTTTTTTTGTCAGAACATCCTTTAAGAAATTGGCATATTTACACAACACAACTGAGAGAGTGGCTGAGATGCCATATTCATACAAAGTCTGCAACTTGCCTTTTCAGAACTGTCACCTTTCATGGCATCAGACAACTCAAGCCGAGACTTGATTTGATGCATTTATCACTCCCGCCACATGTCACTTCCATTTATGTCACTCTAAAATATTTTCCCATATTTCCAATCCTCTCTTTCTCACTGATTTGCAACCAAGTCTTTGTTTTTGCCTCTCCTCAACATGCAAACATTCAAAAAAAGTGATCATGTTGAATGGATTGTCGAGTTTTAGAATGAGTTGAATGGAAAGGATTTCATTGACAACCTTACAATAACTAATGCAAATTTGATGAAATTAAAGTTAATTGCCAATGACAGTGTAAGTATAACATTATTGACTAAAATTATTAAATTCCCAGTCTTAACCACATGCTACTGAAGGACTGTTTGATATTCTCTAAAGGGAACCCAAAACAGTGATACTCGATGCTAAATTTTCATCATGGTGCTGAACTTCTTTGGAGTAATGTCTGTTAGTTATTAGTTTTGTTGATATCAAATTAATTTTTTTTTATTCAATTATTTACAAATTCTCTGCAACCTTATCTCAGATGAATACTTCTCTAACTTGACAAAGGCTTATCTGAGTCGATAGTGCAGCTGCCTGGCTTATGCGCATTACCAAGCACTGAAATCATTCGTTATTGTCTGTAAAGTAGTTCACTGTTCGCTTCGTCAGGTTTTTTTTCTGGTCAATGGTCATATTGAGCATGCTAATTTGGGAAATCCGTAGGTTGTTTACAGTCAAGCTGAATAAATTTGTTGCCTGGTTGAGTAGCAGTGGCTGGTGTAGTAAGAATTGTTACAATAATAGCCAAGCAATTTAAATACATGTCTTCAAGTTAAGAGTATTGCACTTTCAGAACAATTTTCCAAAAACTAAATTATTTTTGGGTTTGGAGAAACAAGTTTTTAATCAGTAGGCCTATATCACTTGCAAAATTTGAACCTATGTATATAGAACTCATATGTATAGAAAGTATACTCCACAAATCCTTGGTATCTCTCTTGGCCTATTTGAATTCATACTTGGTTAATATTACATCAGAGGGAAAAATAGTCTATATTGCAATAAGACAAGTCTTTACAGGGATGAGACCTTATTTTGACATCGTCATTGCTCAGACAAAAATTCATAGACGACCGATCTCTTTTGTGTTTGTCATCACAAGAAGGCTTACTGTTGTCTGTCTGAGTAAACAATGTAATTCAATATGTCCTACTATGAGAGCCTATCATGCAGATGTTTACGAGCTGTTTGGTGTGACACCTCCAGTCTTATGAGGAATTCTTTTTCTTTTTTCAGTGTCACGGAGCTTCAGTTTGCCATTTCGTTAATGAATGTAAACTATTTTCAGTGGCATGGATGCTGAGTTGGCAGCCTAACATGCCCAAATTACCAATGAGACATCTTATATACTCATTATGTACATGGTTCCTGGTTTGTTGCTTTTATGCACTAGTGTGATATAGGGATGCTGTATTATTATCTTATCTGATACACATTGCTGTGATTTTCATGTATGTTTGCATGTCTTGCATATGCAAACAAAAATGATATCCTTGCTTGAATCAAGATTGTTTGTCCCCCTTGACCTTTGATATGATACAAGGAGGAAATGGTTTTAGAGACCTGCCTTGAGGAGATCATGCGTTCTCTGCCAGCTGTATCAATGGAAGACATAAACACTCTTAAGATAATCTCTTGGGTGAATATCAAGAATGAAGTAATGGGGCTCAACACTTCCACATTATTCGAGACTGAAGACTGTTTATCGATCCCACCAGTTCAGATGTTTGTAAAATACATTTTCCAATTACATGTGAGATATACAAGTAGCAAAGGAATGTGAAGCGGGATTTCAGTCAAAAGACAGAGGGACCGAAATATTGGCAGACAGTCTCCCAAGTCATAAAGGTTATGGGCTTATGGCACAATGTACACCATAACACAAGGACTTGCAAAACAGACATCCCCTGAGAACAACTGATATGCATCCTTTTCTTTCTGCCAGTTCTTTCATATAACAACATTGCTCCAACAATTGCTTCACCCTCTGGTCCACTCTCTTTAGTAACTTTATATTTTCAAGTAGCATATGAAACTCTACTGTTATTATAACATCCTCAAGCTGATACTTTCCAACATGATTAACTCCCTCTGACCACTAATTTAAATGGGACTGTCTCTTACCTTCCAATGTTTACTCCTTTCCACTTCACAAACTCCATCAGAAGAAGAGTAATCATTAGGTCTTCAAGATTGTTGTCTTATTAAGTAGCCAGTAGCGAGGAAACAAAAGCCAAACAACTTCTTCTGAACAGTGGATGAGTCAAAACTACAAGCTTTAAAAAAAAGTATGATGGCATCCTGCAAAGGAAGAGAACGCCGAGAGTGGGAAGTTCCGGACATTAGCATGCAAGCAGTGTCCAAGGTAATACATCAAACTTACAGCTTGGAATATCTGATACATAAGCCTTACAAATTGCACTGACTTTCAGTTGCGAGAAGCCAAAAGGTTTTGGAAAGTTGAGTGACACTATTTTCAAAGGTGTGGTTAGGCCAGACGTTTCTAATCTTCAGGTTACCGGATTGACCTGCCCTACTGATTTTCTGCCCACAAAAAAATTAACAATCTAAAAAATTGAGATTACAGTCTTTTTTTGTCCAAAAATAGCCAATGAAGAAAAAATGGAAAATTTGATAACAATGTCTTACTTTGACACAACTTAAATGATATCTCCTAATAAAGTATAGCGTTGACAACAATATGAAAAACATAATTCCAATATCTCTAAAATAACCTATTAAATGCAAATTACCACTTGAAGCAAAATAGTAGAAAGCGCACTGCAGAGCTTGTTTGTGGTATTTAATAGGAGCTGCCCATTAGTAATATTTGG
Organism: Platynereis dumerilii; assembly: GCA_026936325.1. Taxonomy (NCBI): domain Eukaryota; kingdom Metazoa; phylum Annelida; class Polychaeta; order Phyllodocida; family Nereididae; genus Platynereis; species Platynereis dumerilii. The sequence continues at coordinate 107,954,062 of JAPTHN010000002.1, forward strand.
TAGATGCACAGAAAATGAAAGACATAAAGGTCTATAGTTCTCTCTATGTATAGGCATAAATAATGATAAAACGCTGTATTTTCATAATTGTTCATTCTGTTACCTGGTATGATGTGATCACACAGGTAGAATCTATTGCATCATGATGAGGGAGGAGATTGACAGTGAGATAAATAAGACACACACGAGAAAGGCAAATAGGACAGAAAACATAATAAAGAAAAAGACAGTAATAATTAGCCTGTCTTTAGACATTTCAGAGCAATTGATCCTGTCCCACTGAGAAGTGATGTATGGTCAATAAGCATCAGAAATTAACACTTTCAAAGACATATGTGCACAATGGCCCCATTGCCAAATGGCCTTTTGGACTCTTCTTAATGTCCGTATGTTCTGATTAGATCGAAATTTATATAGGCAGCTTGATGCTGTGTCTCCACTACATATACATCGCAAAGAATTTCAGAGGAGTTCCAAATTGATTCTGTGAGTTCTAAAATCTCAATAGAGAAGAGGCGTTGTAGCATTTTTTAACATGCAGGCCTACTCCAGCTTAAAAGCAGCAAAACACAGTGGGCCATAATTATGCCAGGGTTGCCAATGTCCAATGATAACACCCATCTTTCATCTCTCCAAGGCCTTTTTGGCACACAATAAAGAACACTATGCACTACAGAGAAAGCCGAGTTAAACTTGGCAGGCCAACTGATGCTTTATAAATCAAAAGAGGAAATGATCTTAGAAACCTACCTTGAGGAGTTATAACCCTCTATGCCAGCTGCAGCAATGGAAGAAATAAACACTCTTGAAACAATCTTTTGGTTAGGGCTAGGTTCAAGCAGTAAGAGGCTGGGGATTGACAGAATATATCATTTGTTGAGGCCAAAAATCCTTTTATCGTACAGGCCTGCTCTTATGTCTGTAAAAGCAGATCTCCCAAACATGTAGGTCAATTTGTAGGAGAATCATAAGCCTAGATTGACATGTTATCCTTTATGACTCATATGTCGATATTGAGGTCATATACTTTACTTTTAATGCTTTCAGGAAAAGTAACTGAATTAGTCACAGACTCACCAGTCACACCACTGAGGTCACAAGTTCATTTTAATGCACTAAACCAATTTTTGATTCTCTTACTCAAATCTGTTTTTGTAATTACACTATAACAGTAACTGTTGTTTATTACAGACTCACAAGGCAAATCAGGATATTAGGTTTGTGCATGAAGAAACAAACACAAGTACCAATTGGACACGACAGCATTGTTGAACGAGTGACAACACACAGGGGGTGGCTATGAGCTCTATTAATCCACCTTATGCAGGTAATTCTAAGGGAAAACTAACTAAGACCAAATGAGATGCCAGGTGCACGTCAATTGAAAACAAATGACCGATGGTGCATTGTACGCAATTGTACGAAACCTGTGTCAAAAGTTAGTGTGCAGCCTTTTTAATGAGTAGAGTTGAGTTCAAAAGTTCAATAGGCACTGGGAATTCTCTAATTGATTTTTGGTTGAAGTTTTTTGTCTGCATAATGAAAGTACTTCATCACAATACTGAAGAAGACCCATAGGACCAATGCCACAAGTACAACACATGGGCATAAAAAATTTATTTTATCAATTTACTTTACTTCAACAGTTATCAACATTCAAAAGTTTCATTTTTTAACCAAATCTAACAGAACAACATAATGGAGCGGATTTTGAGCTGTAAATTGAGCATGGGAGCAATGCTTTATGGGAATGTATATTATTGAATATTCCGTCCCAAAAAGGCCCTCCTGCATATGTCCACCTGTCGATGTGCCTCCCTCTTCTATCTGGACGAATGCGTGTTAAGTTAAAATGGATTTGATGCCAGGATAACTTCCTAACAATTTTGACTTTCCTACTCTCATTGGTTTATCAGCCGGTAGTCTCAATCTTTCTATCCTCTTAAATCAATTTGCCAAGTTGTGGAAAATATCCTTCCTGGATAACATCATCCCCAGCTTTCTTTGCCATTGATTATGTTATGGTTTATTAAGTGGGTTGGGAAACCACACAATTTCTCACTCAGCCAGCACCAGCTATCATTGAAAATTGGTAAGTTAATGGATGGGGTGCACTTGTGCATGAGTCAACCAATGCTCACACTCCCATCTGATAGTTGTCTTAGCAGCTCATTAGTGATGCTCTCTCTGATTAAACCTTGTTCTAATCAATACGACCTGTCTAACTTTATCTGATCATGACCTGACCTCACTAAGTTAAAGAAGGTTCCTAGGACAAATTACAAGGTCTAGACGTAGCAGGACAATCAAGTAAAGGTCCTAATTCATCTTCATGATCAACTAGTTACTAAATAATGTAACCAGAAAGTTGATCTTTTGTTGAGAAAAGACCAGCTCACAAAAGCAGGAGAAGATGATCCCACGAAGGAAAAACTGAAAATAAGGAATTATATTAGGCTTCTATTAATACTTATTACAATTATGCCACATCAAGTGGGTTTAGAAACCATTAGCTTTGGCAATCACGAGTATAGCAATCACTAGTTATCTTTGAAAAAAAACAAACAAAAGACTTGACTACAATGAATGAGCATATTTAAGCTTCAGTTGCTTGCACTCCTGTCTAGTAATAGTCTTAGTGGCAATGATTTCTCAAATTAAACCTTGTTGCAATCAATACGACCTGTCCAACATCATCCAATCATGACCTGACATCAATTAACAAGTTGAACAAGGACCACCAGCCAAATTAGACCTGGAAGGACAATCAAGTTAACTTAGTTAAGGTCCTCATTGATCTTCATGATGAAAAAGTAACCAAATTGTGAAAATTTCCTTTGGAGAATATACCAACTCACAAAGCGCCAAATAATTGACCCAAGAAAGACGCGTTTACTCTGTAAGCTCGACCTTTTTCAAGTGATATTATATGAGCTCCCTGATAACCTAATTAGGAATATCTCTCCAATGCAAAAATCTCCCTTCGACAACAAATAGACTGAATGAGAATGAAATGCCCAACGAAAAAAAAAATCAAGAGTTTTTATGATTTTTCATGCCCGGAAACTGGTTTTTGTCTCACTCAAGTGGAACTGGAAGACAACATCCTCTTCACATAATATTGAAAACATCAGAACTCACCAAATCAAATCAATTAAGGCATGTTCAGTATGGTAGACGGCAATGAGCAGATTTAACATGAATGGGCATTATATTAAATCATACATTACCATACAGTATTATGTTATTATATAGTATTACTCAAGTTATCCAAGTTCCCAACCTTACAAAAGCACCTTTTGAAATTACTGTTAATGTCAAATTGTCAAAAGCTCCCAGTAGACTTACAGCTTTTGTAAACATTTGAAGATGAGGTTACTGAAGATGTCACATCATTATTTATAACAAAGTGGCATAATCAAGATTGACTAAGACCTATGCATGAAACCCTCTACATCAGGGTGGATTAATTGACTTGCTTGAAGCCAAAGAAGTCAAGTAGGAAAGTGGTTTCCATGACTACCATCCAGATAAAGAAGCCTTGTTACCCCAGAATGGCCTCCTTAAATGTGGGAGATAAGCTAGAATCGAAACTGCCCAGATACAACGAGTGATATAATCCAACTACAGATTTTTTTCTGTCAACTCTCACCTACAGTATTTACTCACTGGTGCTCATGCAAACGAGGGAAAATTGTTTGAGGTGTAAATAACTACGATGGAGAGCTCTGTCAATAAATCCTGAAATATCTTCATTGCAGCAGGAAGATAGATCGGATGTACATAGACAAGCTGTGGATTTTCTATACAAGAACTAAAACTTTCTATTTGTTCACCATTGGCCAGACACATTGAGTGCTTACAACAAGTTGTCCTGAGAAGAGAATAAATATTTGATAGACAAAATTTGCCCGAGCAATTTAAGGAGAATTTTTCATATAGTCCTCCCAGCTTCATTCTTGTCATTAACTGTCTTGGCAGTGCATTGAGACATCAAATGCGTGACTTGCCTGTGGACAGTTGTCTGCGCATCTTAATTGGACACAATGTGTGTGCTCTAAGCTACAGGCTATTGGTCACCTGTGGATGCAAGTCTACCCTTGCAGGGCCATTACTGTGGCTAAGGGCAGCAACACTGTAGCTAGAATAAGTGTTGCCAAAAGAGTTGGTAGATTGAATAATATATCATTTCATTGATAATTAAATGCACTGGTGAAATTAGGGGACGGGAAGATATATAGTCAATGAGAAATCAGGCACCAAGAGATCCTTTGGTGGCCAATTAACAACTTCTTTCTATGGCAGCAGTACCAACAAGTTCTGATCATTTTTCAGAGTTAACAAAAATAATAACACACAAACGTGTGCCAGCTGCATTAACCTTTTCGTGGTTTTTATGTTTGTCAGGTAAAATGTTCAACTAAAACATGGGCATACACAAAGTGACTGCAGCAAATGTGGCACATCAAACTTTCTAACTGTAGTGAGCTACCAATAGCACTACTACACTTGAACTGAAATGGCAGCTGTTGTTGAGGTAGGTTCTCCATGGAAGCCACATGGCCATACTTTAGATTGTTGTGGGAACAAGAAAGTGTTGCCTGAGGCTTTTGGCTGCCTTATTGAAGTAGCTTCTTTCCAACAGCATTGAGCAAGAGATCAGTGCAAGCTAACAGGAAATTAGAGCCTTTTAAAGATTTTGCTAAGGTTAACCAATTGCAATTTAAGGCAGAGATGCTCAACCAATCAATATTCTGCTCTGATCCATAATGACCCTGGATTTGATTCTTAGGTAAACTAAAAGCACACTTGTTATCCCAGTATGTAATAATGGTGTTACTTTCCAAATTCAAAATTATCATAGCTTATCTTCCATCAGCCAAATTCCCCATCTAAAATTTTGCAACATTCTCTGCATCTAATTATCTGTATTCCGGAATGCAAGCCTGGACAGGGCTGTGCAGATTTCCCAACATTAGCACACCATCATCAGGCTTCGACAAAAATATGCAATTGCTTAATGTTGCTATAAAATGTGTTTGATGTTTTTTACCTGTTGCCATTTTTTTCTGATGTGAAAAAAACTATAAAATATTAAATTGTATCATATATTTTTGTATTGTATCATAATTGAAAGTGATTCCAAAACAGATAATGTTCCTTGGGAGAGTTCATAACATGATGCATCAAAATGTTGGTGATAGTTTGGTGTTGGTGTCTGAGCTGCGATTTTTGAAAACCTAGTGCATCACCTTTGATGTCAGGCAGACTGTGAGCGTGAATTTTTGCTGCAGATGCAAACAGAGCTGAGACATAGGGGAACATTCTGAGCATGCCTGGGGTCATATTGAATGCTACCGAGGGTGCTCAAGGTTCAATATAACCTTGTTCTATTGACATATAGGGTTCTCAGACATGATCTGCCAGAGACAAGATCCCCTTGACAGAGTTCTGTACACAGAGCAAGTGTGTTAGATATCTGTCCTGGGTGGGTTGGGTCAATAGCCTTTTGTTTGCTTGCTCTCTCTCATCCTGGTGGAATGTCAAGGGATCTGTGTTTGCCAATGGCATTTTTTCCTGTTCAGCATAACAGTAGGTAAAAAGGTCACTGATGTATTCGCATAATGTGTCATTGGGTATTGATAGACATTCTGTGGCAAGGTAAAACGTTTCAAGTTTCCAAAGTGATAAACCATCCGCAATCGCAGAAGTGTATCAGTTTCAGTCCTCAGTTGCCAAATTGCATCCTTATCTGTTGCTTACTGCATACAAGCTCAGTTTAATATCCAATTTGCAATTCAGATTGCTTCTAATGCCATACTTATAATTTCCTTGTCAAAACATGCTCAGATCTGGTATGAGGCAGTTGCTATGGAGTATTGTAAATGATTGTTGAATGTTCTTGAAATGTGATCAGGGTGCAAATTAACAGAGGCTCAGTCAAAACGTTATGTTAGTGACATGCAGGTGACAAAAACCTTCATTTTCTTCTCTGATTCCTAGTTCAGGGAAAGATCTCATATACCCAGTTATCGTCTAAGTGTAATACTGAGAGTTATCATAAAATTGGATTTTTATCACCACTTCACCGGTCTTTCATTTAATTTCAGGCCAATATTTATACTATAAATGCTAACAATAGTGGAAAAATAGAATGTGAAAGTTTTCATGATACCACCACACAAATGAGAGAGTAGAAGAGATGCCATATTCATACAAAGGCTGCAACTTGCCATTTCAGAACTGTCATCTTGTATGATATGGGAAATCTCAGGCCAGGACTTGATTTATCACATTTATCACTCCCTCCACACATCACATTCATGTTTGTCACTGTAGGATGTTTCCACAGATTTCCAATAAGTTTTTCTTCAGTGAATTGCAATTATGTCTTCTTCTTCTGTTTTAGATGCATACCTCTCCTTCACAGCCCACAAGCAAAAATTCCGTTATTATCACGATTGGATGGGAAGGTTTTAGAAAGAGTAGATGGAAAGGATTATCATTCACTACCTTACAATAACTATTGCAGACTTAATGAAATCTAATTAAACTGAATTAGTCTCTCAGTAAATTTAGTTTTTTGCATGTGCAAAGTATGAGTCAGTCTGCTAAGTACAACTTAGCTTCTCCATGTGCTCTTTACTTTGCCACACAAGAGTGTCAAAGCATCTTGGTGTTGTGCGCGAAAAGCATTTCATTTGAAGAGATGCAATAATGTTATATTGAAGAGCATGCAGAGAGAAATGGAGCCATCACTATCTGGGCCTGGGAATGTCTGACTTTTTGCAATATGTCATGCTCTTTTTGACTTGAACAGCTTTCTGCTTACCTGTCTCTTCTTCTTTTTTTTTTGTGTACAGATTATTTCAACATCTTCTTTTTTACTTATAATTAGCCATGTGGTATGAAGAACTATTTTTCCAAACATCTGGAAGCATGCTTCCAAATTGATTTTGTAGTCAAATATATGGTTATGTTGAGCCCGGTTGCTCAGTGCTTGAACGTTGGTTTGTCCAAGAGATTGTCTTAAGAGTATTCATGTTTTCCATTGCCATACTGCTGGCAGAGAGCTTTATAGTTCCTCCCGGCATGCAGATATCTAATAACAAGGGAATAGTCTCACTAGGTTACTATTGGGCTACTTCCGTTACAGAAATAGATTGTATTTGATTTGTTGATCCCAATGTTTAAAGACTCACTGAAGAGAGAAAATCCATTATCTAGCACCAAGGACCCAAGGTAGAAAAGCAACTACCAACAACAAGCTGTCTGTTTTTACCTTTCAAACTGTAATACTAATAGCCACAGACAGAGAAAGTCTCCTCATATCAGAAGGGGCAAGCTTCAGTTTTATCATGCAAGCAGTAACTTTGTAGATTCATCATACTTAGAGCCAAAATATCTAACACAAGTCTGAAATGTGAGACTGAAAAATGTGCAGAAAGAACCCAACACTTTTATGCTGGAATGACACTATCTTCTGAGGTATCAATGCAATGAGTTGACAGCCTGACATGCCCAAATTACCAATGAGACATCATCGTTACTGACAAAATAAAAATACTGTTTATGTACATGGTTCCTTCTATTCACTGGTGCGTGAGATACTGAGATAGGGATGCTGTATTTTACGATTTTCATACATGTATACAAGCATATCACAAACATACACAAGCAAACAAGGGTATCAAACAAAGGCTCACAATGTCTATCTGAATGGTATTCACGGCTGTAACATGATTATTTGACACCCCTGGACCTATCAACCGACTTCATCCCTGATATGATAGAAGAAGGAAATGGTTTTAGAGACCTGCCTTGGAGAGATAATACTTTCTCTCCCGACTATGTCTAACTTTGTTTTTTCAATGTGAGCATCATATGAAACTTTACTGTTCTGAAAAAAAAAAGAAGAATGTTCTGAAACTAATACCAATTTTACCATATAACAAAAGTGCAGGCGGGCAAGATAAACTCCCTTTGATCACCAGTGTAAATGGGCCTCCCCGTAACCTTCCAATGTTCAGTCCTTTCCCTTCATAAACTACAATATAAGCAGAGTAATGATCAGGTCTTCAAGAGTGTTGTCTCATAAAACAGCCAGAAGCGAAGAAACCAAAGCCAAGAAACTTCTTCAAAACAGTGAGTCAAAACAGTAAAGATTTTTTCAAAGAACTATTAAGGCATCCTGCAAAGGAAGACAACTGTCCTGTTACACTAAGATTTGGAAGTTTTAGGCATTGGCATGCAAGCAGTGACCAAAGTGATACATTGCACTTCATTCTCCCTGGAATATCTAATACCAGACTGAACCATGAGCCTGGAAAATTGCACTGACCTTCAGTTTTGTGAAGTTGAGTGACACTATTTTCAGAGGTGTGGTTAGGCCATACATTGGTAATTTTTAGAATGTAGTCCGGCAGAACTGTGAGGTAACCCAAAAGTCCCCGATATAGTTTTTTTTACTTTGGATTATTGTTCTATAGGGTCCAGGCTAACATTTCTTGGGTGATGTGAAACTCTCACCTTCGGGCAATTAGCACAATCCAAGATGGCGTCCCAAGATGGCCGCCGATACCAAAATGCCCATATCTCAGCCTGTAATTACAGTAGAAAGATAAACAAAACATCATTTTTAGGGTTTTCTGGGCCAAGGAATTCAACTACAGGCATTATAAAGTGATTGGATCAATTTTAAGACACATAAAACACCAAATATTGATAAATTAGCCCAAATCGCAACTTTTCGGCATTAAACTGAGTTGGGGCAGAGAAAATACCTTCACAGAGTGAATAAAAGCATGAAACTAAATGCAGAGTGGCATAGGATTCTACTGATTTAACTAAGGGCGGAGAAGGGGGCCAAATGAAAATATTCATGCAGGTGAAAAATCCAAGATGCTGTTCGGAATAGCCGTCTCACAGGATATATTTGCCCAAGAAAATTTTTTTTGTGTCAAGAAAGGGGTTGACATTTGTGGCACATTCAATTTGAAGACTTTGATTCATGTCCAGAGATTATCACCATAGTGATTGACATGATTGCCATTCAGTATGGGGGGGTGCTGGTGGGTAGATTTATCTCGAATGGGAGTTATATATAAATCATTGTCTATGATATTATATTATGTTATTATAAACAATTGCATTTATGAAAATCTTGTGACATCATGTTGTTACATGTACGTGCAAGGTACAGATGAGCATGAGTGTCAACTTTTTCTTGCGGCCCTTAAGAATTGTTGATGTATAATATCGATACAATAAAGGCGCACACAATTGAGGAGGCATTGAAAGTGAACCTTGGTGGATGACCAGACTGATGAAGGAGACAGGGAGAATAGGCCCTGGGAAGGAAATTTTTGTTGTGACAAACTGCAAGGAAGTTCAAAAGGAAGAGGTGTGCTGGAGTTAGGAGGCATACAGTGTGGAAAAAAGAATTGAAGAAAGTGGTAGAGACCTTGGAGTGAAAGTAAGACCAGGAAATAGGAGAATGGCAGAGATGGGGAAGGAGGAGGCATGGAGGGAAGATGTATGGAAGGAAGTGGCACAGAAGGTGAATGGCTAGCAGAGGCATGAAGAGGTGACAGGGAAGGAGGAAGGGAAAAATGAAACCAGTAAAACTAAGGAAATATTTCAGGGGGTATAACCAGGAAGATGCCATATGAAGAAGGAAGGATACATGTGGAAGTAGAATGAATACAGGGAGGAGGATGCATGGTGGGATAGGCCAGAAAGAAGGAGAGGATGCATTGAGCCAGGAGACATGGAGGCAAGGACGGACGAAACTGGTGAGAGGATAGAAGGCAGCAAGAAGTAATTCATGTGCAAGGGAATATGCATGAGTGGAGGAGCAAGGGAGAATGAATGGTATCAAAGGAGCATATGCGAAGGAAAGACAGAGAAGAAGCAGGATGTGCTGAAACAAGAAATCTATAATATTAAGAAGACAGAGGGATGAATAGATTAAAAGTGTTTGCAGATGACGATGGATTGGAATTTAGGACAAGTAGGTAGAAAGCCATGCAGGAGAATGTATTGAGGGAAGAAGATAAAGGGGGAAGGAGGTTCGGATACTCCGGGTTAGGAGGATATATGGAGAGGGCAGGTCAAGGAGATTTTAAACAATGAAAATTTTCAATTCCCACCTGTCCTTCTGCTCCTTGTACTCCACCCCATCCCAGTAGTCTAGCATGATTTCTTTTTGCCTCCTCAAGTCCTCTTTCCTGGCCTTCCCCTCTCTCAATGCATCCTCTTATACCGACCCCCACTGTCACATCTGTCAATTCTTTTGTCCTCTATGCCTCCTTCTGCCGTATCTCCTCCATACTTACCAGCATATTCCTTCCTTTACAGTTTCCTTGCCTGCCAATCACCAATGCCTAATTCTCTCTTGCTCCCTACCTCTTTTTTTTTGCAGTTTCTGTCCTACTACGTGCCATCGAAACTCCCACATTGCGGCATCCTCCTGTCTGTCTCCCTTTTCCCAGCATGCCTCTTGCTCTGCCCTCATCCTGTTTATCCTCTGGATGTCTCCTCCTCCCTTGCTGAATGCCCCCTCCCATGCTTCCATGGTCATGCACTTCAAGAATGTTTGGATAAAACCAACATTAACTGCTGTCTGTGCTTCCGCATTTGTGAAAAATCGGACAAAAGCTACGCTCATTTAAACATTTCTTTAAAGAAAGTGCTGAATTAACAATTTCCATGGCTGTGTTGCACATTCAGAGTTACAGACTCTTCCTGCTCTCATCCAACCCTGTTCGCCACTGTCCATCACACCTCCATGCCTTGTGCCCATTCTTATCTATTTCTCCCTTTGAATTAAAACTTTATTTGAGGAAAGTTTGGGTCACAAACTTATACAAATAAAATACTTCCAATAAAAGTAAATGATTCTACTTGAGTTTATATGACAAAAAGTTATAAATGTAGAAAGCAGTCTCTTCCAACCAAACACATACCGAAATAGTTGTGATTTTGGTACACTATACCTATTTTTCCCCTAATATGGATCTGAAAATTACTCTACTTTCTGAATCTAGTGCATTCTTTGCCTCAGAAAACATCAAAAATCATGTTTCAAACCCACATCCTATACAACGAGGGTAGTCTTATTTCCATGAGGTTTTTATCTAACATGTACCAAAGTCTGTTAATTTGATGTGTCACAAGGTAAGTCCTTTCTTGACACAAAAATTCTTTACTTGAACAAATATATCATGTTAGACGACCATTCTGGCACCATCTTGGATTTTTCACCTGCAAAAATATTTTTAATTGGCCTCCTTCTCCCCCTTAGTTAAATCAATAGATCCATATGCCACTCTGCATTTAGTTTCATGCTTTTATTCACTCTGGGAAGGTATTTTCCCTGAGCCAACTCAATATAATGCCGAAAAGTTGCGATTTGGGCTAATATGTCAATATTTCATGTTTATTGTGTCTTAAAATCAATCCAATCACTTTATAATGCCTGTAGTTGAATTCCTTGGCCCAGAAAACCCTAAAAATGATGTTTTGTTTATCTTTCTACTGTAATTAGGGGCTGAGATATGGGCATTTTGGTATCGGCGGCCATCTTGGGACGCCATCTTGGATTGTGCTAATTGCCCAAAGGTGACAGATTCACATCACCCAAGAAATGTTAGCCTGGACCCTATAGAACAATAATCCAAAGTAAAAAAAACTATATCGGGGACTTTTGGGTCAGGCCAAAAATCTTCATTTTTCTGCCGGACTAATGTTGGATTGACCTGCCAGATTGACTTTACGTCCATGAAAAAGAAAATATTGAGCTTACCCACAATTTTTTATCAAATTGACATTATAAAAATTGAGATTACAGCCTTTTTTTGTCCAACCAACACTGGAAAAAGTGTCTAGAGAAGATCAGAGAAGCCAAAGATCGATTTTGTTTGGCCTTACTGACTATACTGACCAACATTTTTGACAGAGAGAGATATTTATTCGACAGAAAGTTATTACAATGAGGTATAAATGCTTATTAGAAATATATGGTCAGGAGACCAATGAAGTAAAAATAGGAAAATGTGATAACAATATCCTTGCATTGACAGAAATGAATTTACATCTCCTTATTAAATTTTGTACTGACTATGATATGATAAACATAATTCCTGTATCTCTACAAAAACCTTCCAGCAAAATAGTAGAAACACAAACTGCACAACAAAGCATTGTTCAGGATAAAGGAGCTGCCCATTAGCAATATTTGGTCAATGCACAGAACATGAAAGACACAAAGGTCTGTATTCTCTCGTTGTAAAGACATAAATAATGGCAAAACGCAGTATGTCCATAATTGTTCATTCTGCTACCTGGTTTGATGTGTTCAACCAGATCGAATCCGCTGCATCATGATGAGGGAGGAGATTTACAGTGAGATAAATAAGACACGCACGAGAAAGGAAAATAAGACAGAAAAGAAAAAGACAGTGATAATTAGCCTGTCTTTAGACATTTCAGAGCAATTAGTCATGTCCCACTGAGATGTGATGTTTGGAAAATCAACATTAGAAATTTACACTTTCACCAAAACATTAGCAACATGCCCCAGCGGCCCATTAGACTCATCTAAATGTTCCTATGTTCTGAATAGATCGAGATTCACATAGACAGCTCAATACTGTGTCTCCACTATATTTACTTTGCAAAGAATTTCTGAGGAGTTAAATATCGATTCTGTGAGTTCTCAAATTTCAATAGAGAAGAGGAGAGGGACGCGGGGATGTTGAGGGGTCCTGTCAATGCATATCTAATGTAACATTTTATAACATGAACCCTAGTTTAAAGAGACCAAACACAATCGGCCATATGCCAGGGTTGCAATGTCCAGTGATAACATCAATCAGCTTCTCTCTAAAGGTCTTTTTGGCATAACACCAAGATGTTTTGACACTCTTGACAAGGGAAAATAAAGAATAATGTGCACTGGGGGAGAAAGCTAAGTTGAACTTGGCACACCAGCTGATGCTTTATAAATCAAAGGAAGAAATGGTCTAAGGAGCCTTCCTTGAGGAGTTATAACCCTCTCTGTCAGCTGCAGCAACGGAATAAATGAACACTTGTGAAACAATCTTTTGGGTATAAATCCAGGCTCAAACAGTAAGAGGCTCAGGATTGATACAATAGCATTTTGAGGCTACAGATTATTTTATCGTTCAGGCCATTTTTGATGTCTGTAAAAGCAGTTCTCCCAACCATGTAGGAGAGTCAGAAGCCTGCCCTTGACAAAGCATCCTCAATGTCGATAGTGAGGTCATATCCTGCACTTGTAATGCTATCAGGACAAGTTACTGAATGAGTTACAGACTCACCACTGTAGTCACAAGTTCCAATGATAAATTGACAGTTTATCGCAACACCACGCAACCCCAAAACCTTGTAATTACATTGTTGTTCATTACAGAGTCACGAGGCAAATCAGGATATTAGGTTTATGCATGATGAAGAGACTTGGAAGTGAGCAACAGGGTGCCAAACACAAGTACCAACTGGCCACGACACCCTTGTTGAGCGATTGACAACACCGCGGGCTCTCATAATCCTGATAATCCAACTTTTGCATGTAATTCTGAGGAAAAACTAACTAAGAACAAATGAGAAGCCAGGTGCAAGTCAATTGAAAACAAATGAGCGCTGGTGCATTGTCATTAAGAAAGCAGCTGGAAGTCCTTTAAGCTCATATGGAGTTCAAAGTTGCAATTGTACGAAACCTAAGTTAAAAGTTAGTGTGCAGCCTTTTTAATGAGTAGAGCCGAGTTCAAATGATTAATAGGCACTCTGGGAATTCTCTAATATTATTGATTTTTGATTGAAGTATTTTTGTCTGCATAATGAAAGTACTTCATCACAGTCCTGAAGAAGACCCATAGGACCAACGCCACAAGTACGACACATGGGAATCAACAATTTTTTTATCAATTTACTTTACTTCAACAGTTATCAACATTCAAAAATTTCATTTTTTAACCAAATCTAACTGAACAACATAATGGAGCGGATTTTAAGCTGTAAATTGAGCATGGGGGCACTGCTTTATGAGAATGTATCTCTTGGAATATTCCATCCTAAAAAGGCCCTCCTGCGTATGTCCACCTGTAGATGTGCCTCCCTTCTCTAACTGGATGAATGCGTGTTGACTTAAAATGGATTTGATGCCAGGATGAATTTCAAACAATTTGGATTTCCTACTCTCATTGGTTTATCATCCGGTAGTCTCAATCTTTCTATCTGCTTAAATCAATTTACCAAGTTGTGGAATATAGCCTTCCTGGATAACATAATTTCCGGCTTCTTTTGCCATTCGTTATATTGTGTTTTATCAAGTGGGTGTAGCAACCACAATATTTGGTAATCACTCAGCCAGCACTAGCTATCATTGAAAATTTGTAAGATTCACAGAATATTTCACTTCCTCAGTTAATGGATGGGATGCACTTTTGCATCAGTCGCTCAATGCTCACTCTCCCATCTGATAGTTGTCTTAGCAGCTCATTGATAGTTGTCTTAGCAGCTCATTAGTGATGCTCTCTCAGACTAAACCTTGCTCCAATCAATACGACCTGTCTAACTTTATCTGATCATGACCTGACCACACTAATAAGTTAAAGAAGGTTCCTCGGACAAATTACAAGGTCTAGACGTGGCAGGACAATCAAATTAAGGTCCTCATTCATCTTCATGATCTAATAGTTGCTCAATAATAGTACCAGGGAGTGGATATGTTGTTTAGAAAAGACCAGCTCACAATAGCAGGAGATGATGAACCCAAAAAGGAAAAATTTAAATTAAGGACTTTTATTAGGCTTCTATTAATACTTATTACAATTATGCAACCTCAAGTGGGTTTAGCAGCCATAAACTTTGGCAATCACAAGTAAAGCAATCACTAGCTTCTTGCTTGCACTCCTCTCTAGTAATAGTCCTAGTGGTGATGATCGCTCAAATTAAACCTTGTTCCAATCAATACGACCTGTCCAACTTTATCTAATCATGAATTAACCTCACTTATCAAGTTAAAGAAGGTTCCTTGGACAAATTACAAGGTCTAGACCTGGAACGACAATCAAGTTAAGGCCCTGATTCATCTTCATGATCTAATAGTTACTAAATAATAGTACCAGAAAGTGGATATCTTGTTGAGAAAAAACCAGCTCACAATAGTAGGATGATGAACCCAAGAAGGAAAAATTTAAATTAAGGAATTATATTAGGCTTCTATTAATACTTATTACAATTATGCAACCTAAAGTGGGTTTAGCCACCATAAACTCTGGCAATCACAAGTGAAGCAATCACTAGCTATCATTGAAAAAATTGTGAGACTGACCAACAATTTTACAATGAATATGCATATTTAAGCTTCATTTGCTTAAACTCCTGTCTAGCAATAGTGGCGCTGATCGCTCAAATTAAACCGTGTTCCAATCAATACGACCTGTCCAACTTTATCCAATCATGACCTGACATCAATTAACAAGTTGAACAAGGTCCACCAGCCAAATTACAAGGTCTAGACCTGGAAGGAAAATCAAGTTAAGGTCCTCATTGATCTTCACGGCCTAAAAGTAACCAAATTGTGGAAATTTCCTTTGGAGAATATACCAACTCAAACAGAGCCGAATAATTGATCCAAGAAAGACAAACTTACTTTGTAAGCTCGACTTTTTTCAAGTGATATTATATGAGGTCCCTGATAACCTAATGAGGAATATTTCTCCAATGCAATCAATCTCCCTTCGACAACAGATAGACTTAGTGAGAATGAAATGCCCATTGAAGCGAAAGAGATTTTTAGAATTTTTTATGCCTGGTAGCTGGTTATAGGTCTCACTAAAATTGAACTGAAAGTCAACATAATTTTCACATCATATTGAAAACATGAAAACTCATCGAATGAAAACAATTATGGCATTTTTAGAATGGTAAATGCTGATTAGCAGATTTAACTGGAATGGACTTTATATGAAATCATACATTACCATACAGTAATATGTTTTTGTAGAATTACTCAAGGTATCCAAGTTCCCAACCTCACAAAAGCACCTTTGAAATTTTCTGTTAATGTCCAATTGTGAAATTTTGCAGTAAACTTACAGCTCTTACAAGCCAGTTAATATGAGGTTACTGAAGATGTTAAATCATTATTTCTAACAAAGTGGCATAATTAAGATTGGCTTAGACCTATGCGTGAACCCTCTACATCAGGGTGGATTATTTGACTTGCTTGAAGCCAAAGAAGTCAAGTAGGAAAGTAGTTTCCATGACTACCATCCAGATAAAGAAGCCTTGTTACCCCAGAATGGCCTCACTAAATGTGGGAGATAAGCTGGAATGGAAACTGCCAAGATACAACGAGTGATAGAATCCAACTACAGAATTTTTTCCGTCAACTCTCACCTACATTATTTAGTCACTGGTGCTCATGCAAACAACGGGAAAATTGTTTGAGGTGTAAATAACTACGATGGAGAGCTCTGTCAATATATCCTGAGATATCTTCATTGCAGCAGGAAGATAGATTAGATATATATAGACAAGCTGTGGATTTTCCTTTCAAGAACCAAAACTTTCTATTTGTTCACTTCCACCATCGGCCTGACACATTGAGTGCTTACAACAAGTTGTCCTCAGAAGAGAATAAATATTTGATAGACAAAGTTTGCCTGAGCAAGCTTCCGAAGATTAAATAGTAGTAAAAAATAAGATAAAATTAATCAACAGGTTCTGCTTACTGAATTATCATCACACCCACAATGGCTTTTTAAGGCAGCTTCTCTCACAGAGTTTCCACCGCACAATGATACATGGCAAATTGAAAAGAAACTCATGTTAAATCAAAACTTTTTGAAGTTATATGATTACCTGCCCAGATGAACAAAAAGGTTTTAAAGGGAGGGTGTTTGGTGTTTTTAGTAAAGTCTTAGTGAAATGAATAACCTTGTTCTGGGAAGTCTCGGAAAAAATAATGGGGTATTTCTTAACGTAATTTAGAAATGAACACTGAGGACGTCGCATACAAGCTCATACATAAAATGAATAATTACTGTCACCTTTACCGAGATGTTGTCAGATGCTGACTCTTTTTGTTCTCGTCACTGTTAGAGGGAATACTTTATTGACAATTGACAATCTGATTTAGATGGACAGATGAAGAATGAACATTTGATGATGACGCAGGCAATCGCCAAAAGAACAGTGATGTACTCTCAGTGACAAATAATCAGTTTTCCTCTGTGTCAGGAACTACTTGTAATGCGCAAAATTTGTCGTTCTTTCAGTTAAAAGTTATTTTTGTATCTTAATTTCAAACCTTACAAGCACCATTGACAGGCAATCGAGGTATTTTCCGCCCTTGATCTACCCCCTATGTGACATTTTGTTGTTCTTGAACCAATTGACAAGGCAAAAAATACTGAGTTGCAAGTTGGAAAGAAGACCATTGAATCATGTGTTTTTACAATTGCTGTAATTACAGAAACTGTCAGCTTGCAGGAGCATTGGCCAATACATTTTCCCAACCACAAAAATTTTATGTTTAAATTTACGTTTTTCAGTTGCAATGTTCAGCTAAAAGCATAGACATACACAAAGTGAGCTGAGCACATGCACACATTAGGGCTGCACTAGGCAGAACGGACTGTGAGTATTTCTCACTGTGGTAAGCCACTAACAGCACTATTATATACTTAAACTGAAATTGCTGCTGCTACTAATATCATTTCTCCATGGAAGCCACCGGGCCATACTTTAGATTGTTGTGGGTACATGCAACTCTTGGCTCAGTCTGAAAGAAAGATCATTCCTGCACTTGGAAAGGCTTTTGACAGCCTTGCTGATGTGCACCCACTCCAACAGCAGTGGGTAAGACTAGTTGACAGGAAATAAGGGCCTTTTTCAGATTATTGCTGAGGTAAATCAACTGGAATTTATTGCAGAGATGCTCAACTCACCAATGTCCTGCTCTGTTTCATAATGCACCTAGCATTTGGTCTCTCTTTATCACATAGACAACCAAGGATTTAATTCATACATAAACTGAAAGTTGAATATCCCAACAGTAGAACATGATAGATAATGTTCCTTGGGAGAGTTCAGAACGTGATGCATCAAAATGTTGCTGATAGTTTAATGATGGTGTCTGAGCTGCGATTTTGGTAAACCTAGTGCATCACCTTTGATGTAAGGCAGACTGTGAGTGTGAATCCTTTTAACAATTTTTGCTGCAGATGCAAACAGAGCTGAGACATAGCGGAACATTCTGAGCATGCCTGGGGACATATTGGATGCTGCCAAGGGTGCTCAAGGTTCAATATAACCTTGTTCAATTGACACATAGGGTTCAGGGACATGATCTGCCAGAGACAGGATCCCCTTGACATAGTTTTGTACACAGAGGAAGTGTGTTAGATGTCTGTCCCTGGTGGGTTGGGTCAATAACCTTTTGTTTTCGTGCTCTTTCTCTTCCTAGCAGAATGTCATGGGAGTTGAGTCGCCAATGGAATTTTCTATTCAACAAACCAGTGGATAAAAAGGTCTCTGATGCCTTTGCATAGGTAATGTGTCCTTAGGTATTAACAAAACATTCTGTGGCAAGGTAAAATGTTTCAAGTTTCAAAAGTTATGAACCAACTGTTATCGATGTGGTGTATCAATTTCAGTGTTGAGTTTCCAAATTGCATCAGTATCTGTTGCTTACTGCATTCATCCCAGTTTAATGTCAAATTTGCAATTCAGATTGCCTCTAATGTCATATTCTCATTTCCTTGTCAAAACAATCTCAGATCTGGAATAAGGCAGTTGCTACAGGGAATTGTAAAGACATACTGCAAAATGGTCAGTGGGTACTTCATTGGAGTGATACGCAGGTGCAAAAAACTTTTTGGTCTCTGCATTGCAGAAAAATGACTTAACTGCCTCTATCATGACTATTGATTGTCAACTGAATTTGATATTGAAAGGATATCAGAAACTTAGATCTTTACCTCCACATTACCAGTAAGCTGGTTTCATATTAGTGGGCATCGTAACAATGCATTGTCCTAGAGGTGCTATCGCAAGTGTAAAATGGTGATGTGAAAGTCTACAAAGGTGCATTATGACACAGATACCTGACATTTGTTGTATCCAATGGCTACTGTAACTTTGTGGACATTGGACATGTAGACAGGGTTTAGGCTGAAATTCTTAGGTTGTATGTGCATTTGCATGCAACTTTTCTCTCTTATTGCGTTATTGATTTACTTCTTTACAGTATCCTTTCAGACGTTGACAAACTGAATGACTAGCAGGGATGCCATATCCAGACAAAGACTTAACTTGCCATTTCCGAGCTGTCACCTTTTACGGTGTCAGACATCTCTAGCCAAGACTTTATTTATGGCATTTATCACTCCCTCCACATGTCTCTTCCATTTATGTCACTGTAGGATGTCTTCCACAGATTTCCAATCCCCCTTTTCCACTGATTTGAAATTGGTTCTTCTTTTTTCCAGATTCCTGTCTCTCCTCTTCATGCAAAATTAAATGATTATCATGATTGGATAGTAGAGTTTTAGAATGGGTTGTCTGGATAGGACTTCATTCACAACCTCATGTGCATTATTGCAAATTTTATCACATGAGATTGAATTGACAATTTCAGTTTTTAAAAGTCGGATGTTATTAACCAAAATTATAAAAATCTAAGCCCAAGCCTAATGTTACATAAAGTTTCTGTTGACAATCTCAAACTCAAAACTCAAAACGATTGTAGGCCTGCTCAATGTTAAATTTCATCATTATACTAAATTTCTTCTGGTTATGTTTTCTCATCTCTGAAGTTTTGTCACTGAATAGGCTACCCCGGTTGCAGTTTTGTTGTTGTTTTTATCTATACTGATTTCGTGGTAATTTTTGTCTTTTAAAAGTCCTTTATTTGAAATTACCTGTCACCTCATTTTAGATGATACTCCTCTAACACGGCTATGACTTATCCTGGTGTGGTGTAGCTGCCTGGATGAGGAGATGCCAAGCCAAGTAATCATTCTATCTTGTCGGTAATTTGGAAGTTGACTCACGTTACTCTTCCCTGGTTATTTTAGGTTCTGCTGGTATATGGTCTTTTTGGGCAGGCTAGTTTTCGACAGGGATTTGGGGTGTAAAGGATATATTTGGCTAATAACCTGTGCTGATAAATTGATAACTTTCTTGGCATATTTGAATTCATACTTGGTTTTAAAATATTACATCAGAGGGGAAAACAACAGTCAATATGGTAACAGGACAAGCTTTCACAGGGAAGAGACCATATTTGACATAGTCATTGCTCAGAAGCAAATTCAGAGAAGACCAGGATCTTCTTTGTGGCCAACATCACAAGAAGGGCTTTTTGTTGTCTTTGTGGGTAAACAATGTAATTCAAAACATCCTCCCATGAGAGCCTTATCAGATGTTTATGAGCTGTTTGATGTGACACCTCTAGTCTTAGGCAGAATTTATCTTCCGTTTCAGGGTCCCTGAGCTTCAGTTTGCCATTTCAATGATGGCTATAGACTGTTAATTCGGTGGCACAGATATTGAGTTGACAGCCTAACTTGCCACAATTACCAATGAGACATCTTGATAACTGACAAAATAAACTTAAAAATTATGTACATAGTTACTGGTTCCTTGTTTCTATGCACTAGTGTCTGACACTGTCTCTGTTCAGGACTGACAAGTGGCAGCAGAATGCTGACAGTCCCTGGAAAATCAAATTGGGTCAACAATAATTTGATCTGTTTTGGACAGATCACAAGTTCAGGTTGCACAACAGCTGTCCATATTACCATGCCAAACTACTTTCACAAAGCATGGTTGCTGGCAAAGATCCAGTTCACTGTTTTGAATGAAAATGTCTGGAAATCATGAGACAAAAAGAAAGTTTTGAAACTGTAGCATAAACTTTGTCTGTGAAAGGGATGATTTTACACATCAGAAGTTTGATGGTATTCAATCTACTTATGCCATTTAGTGCATGGTAAATTGTACTCAGAAAAGTGTCTAAAAATAATGCTCTCTTGCGTATTCACATGTCCATACAAAGCCAATGTTTTTGCTTTGTGATATCAAAAATGCTCATTTGTATTTATTCTGTTACTTTATGGAGATTTATTAACTACAATGTAATTTACAATTTCATAAAAGCTGTGTAACACTCAACAAAATGTCTTGTCCATGCCACTAGTGGTCCCCTCTATACTGGCATTATATGTGATCTACAATGTATACATCCTCCATGATAAAAAATAGTTCCAACTTATCTTGGTATTTACAAGTTGTCTGCTTAAAATTGAAGCCAACCAAAGTTTTTGGAAATAAGCTAGACCATCACTGAATGATAGAGCTATCCTGGATTCCTGGTTTCTTCCAGACACTGTCCTGGTTTCTTCCCGAGATTGAAATTCTGTTGACCGCTCACAGTAGCTCGCGAATTTTGCACCCTAGGTGGCAGAAAATAGCGGTCAAATTGTAGACAGTGTCTGATAGGGATGCTTTATTATTATCCTGTCTGATATAAATTGCTGTGATGTTCTTGTATGTTTGCATGTCTGGCATATGCAAACAAAACGGATATCCATGGCAGAAGCAAGATTTTCGACACTGTGGACCTATCAACTGACTCCATCCCTGTTATGATAAAATTGGGAAATGGTTTTAGAGTCCTGCCTTGACGAGATAATGCTTCCTTTGCCAGCTTCGGCAATGGAACAAATAAACACTGTTAAGACATTCTCTTGGGTACAGTTCAAGCAAGAAGAAAAGGGGCTCAATACATGTACTTCCGCATTATTTGAAACTGAAGACCTTTTATCGCACCAGTTCAGATGTTTGTAAAAGCACATTTTCCAATTACATGGGAGATATAGCAAAGGAATGTGAAATTTGAAGTTCAAGGAAGCATTTCAGTCAAAAGACAGACGGACCGAAATATTGGCAGACAATCTGCCAAATCATAAAGGTTATGACAAAATGTACACTAAAACACAATGACTTGCAAAACAGACATCTCCAGAGAACAACTGATATGCATCCTTTTCTTGGCACACCAACTCAAGGTTTTTTTTATGTCAAAGGAGGAATGGTCTTAGAAACTGTCCTTGAGGAGTTGCATTACATAACCCTCTCAGCCGGCTGCAGCAACATAAGACATAATGCAATAAAGAGAGAGCGAATGTGATGTTTTCTTACTCATCAATAATACAATATAATTATATAGATCGAACTGTCGAGACAATAGCTCCAGATGACAATAGCACTCACTTGGCAGTGAAATGGTTTGAGGACCGGTGACCGTTTCTGACCAGGATCCACTTTGCTCCCTGTATTACATTATTCTAATAATACATAAATTAACAATCATAGCTGAGCAGTAACAAACAACATAATTGTCAACACAACTATTTATTCAACATCATATTCTCTCAGTTAGGCCTACATATTCGATGTTTAGTTATCAATTAAACATAAGATGTTATAATGATACATATCTCAATCACTTTAGCCCATGTTAACCAAAAGCCTGGAGGTAACAAGGACACACCCACCTGTGAGAGATGACCAGCCAAGACTGATTGTCCATCGGGACTGTGGGAGAGTAACGGAAGACACTGAAGCAATCAGACTCACAAAAGATGAACAGATAGATTGGTAAAAAAGAGCATGACAAAATGTAAAACATCAGAACTTGCAAAACAGACAACCCCATGGGTCTATGGCAGTGGCATAACTGGGGGTTCTCGAGCGGGGGGGCACCTGGGGGGGGCACGCGATTCTCTGGGGGGGCACCCACTATACTAATTGTATATTTTAGCCAGAGTTGGAAAGTTCATATGGGGGGGCACCTGGGGGGCACAGGTCCAATATGGGGGGGCCTGTGCCCCCTCATGCCCCCCCATAGGGACACCACTGGTCTACTGCCTCAATTTTGATGATGCTTTCCCCCGATTGCCAGCACAAACGAAATGAGTACTAGCTTTTCCTAGATCTGCTTTCCCCTCTGCTTGTGCTAAGTTTGTTGAATTGTAATGTGAAATTGACATGATTCTAATGACATAAGCCCAGCTATCTCCCTTAGTATGCTACAGGCGATGAATTTCATGTGCTTACAGAATTACACTGCAAGATCTCTTTTGAGATCATAATCCCTTCTTCGTCATGTTATCTTTTATGACTCATGTGTTGTGAGGTCATATCTCATTCTTGTAATGCTATCTGGACAAGTCACTGCATGAGTCACAACACTCATTACTGAGGTCATAAGGGACCGTTCAGAATTTATGACTGGGGGGGTGGGAGTTTTGCTGGAACTTCCCGTCAAAAATTGATACCCCCCCCCTTGAGTTTCATGCGGATTTTTAGTACCCCACCCCTAGGTTTCACGCGTATTTTTAGTACCCCCCCTCGCCATACAAAGCAATACACACATATATATATACTGTTATACATGGCCACGTATACAGATTCGCGTCATTTCACGGACTTTTGCGCGTAAATAGTCCAAATAAAATGAGTTTATGCGTGTTTTTTAACTTTTTTTCTTTGTTAAAATTTCTTACCCCCCCCTTGGAAGTGTTGTCAAAAATTAATACCCCCCCTTGAAACACGTGTGAAAAGTTAGTACCCCTCGGCCAAAACTCCCACCCCCCCCCAGTCATAAATTCTGAACGGTCCCGAAGTTGCCTAGAGACCTAAAGAGGGTCAGCTCAACCAAAAAGGGAGGACACTAATTTAATGCTGGAGTGTGGCGGTTGCACTTTTCCAATTTTGCACTATGTTCTTCAAAGATACCTCCACTTTTTTGTAATTAGATATTTTATAACAGACTCACAAAGCAAATCAGGATATTAGGTTTATAAATGACGAGACTTGGAAGTAAGTGACAGGGTGCTCAACCCAGCAGGCCATGTGTTGACAAAGACTGTTGACGAACGGGGTGGCTTTGGGGTCTCTTAATCCACCTATTGCATGTATTCCATTGGAAAAACAAACTGAGACCAGAAGCCAGGTGCAAGTCAATTACAAACAAATGACCTTTGGTGTATTGTCATTAAGCAAGCAGTTGGGAGTCCTTGGAGCTTAAATGCAGTTCAAAGTTGCAAGAGATAAATCCAAAATTAGTGTGCAGCTTTTTTAATGAGTGGAGCTGAGTTCAAAAGCTTAAAAGGCTGTTTGGGAATTCTCTAATTGATTTTTGTCTGTATAATGAAAGCGTTTCATCATAA
Source organism: Platynereis dumerilii (assembly GCA_026936325.1). Classification (NCBI taxonomy): domain Eukaryota; kingdom Metazoa; phylum Annelida; class Polychaeta; order Phyllodocida; family Nereididae; genus Platynereis; species Platynereis dumerilii. The sequence continues at coordinate 107,978,334 of JAPTHN010000002.1, forward strand.
TGCTGAACAGAGACCTATATCAATGCCACAAGTGCAGCACATGGGAGACTGGTGAAAAGTTAAGTATACATACATTGTTCCGTCAGATTTGGAAACAAAGTGAAATTTTAGAACGTCACTGTTGGAGTTCACATCAAGTACTGCTCCCTTGCTCAATTTGCAGAATTCAGGCCGACGATGGACTGCCGAGGCACGCTGATAGGGCAGCTCACAGCTGCATGAGACGATGAACCCAAGAAGGAAAAACTACAAATTAGGAATGGCCTCTTCAATTATGATCAACCTCCCTTAGTCAGCAATTAATTTTGTGACGATGAAGAATCGAATTATTATCTTTGGCTTCTATTGATATTTATTATGATTACATCAAGCGGGTGTAGCAACCATAAACTTTGGCGATCACAAGTTAAGCAATAACTATCTATTATTGTGATAGTGGCTCATTAGTGATGCTCTCTCAGATTAAACCTTCCTTCACTCAATACGACCTGTCCCCCTTTATCCTATCTTGACCCAACCTGACTTACCAAGTTAAAAAAGGCACGCAGGACAAATTACAAGTTCTAGACCAGGAAGGAGAATCAAGTTAAGGTCCTCATTCATCCTCATGATCTAATACTGACCAGAAAGTGGATATTGTCTATGGAGAAAGTACCAGCTCACACAGAATCTGATTATGGACCAAAGAAGAAGAGACTGACACAGTAAGCTAAATATACATGTATTTTAAACTGACATTCTATATATAAATATCAGCACCATGAAAACCTAATTAGAAATATCTCTTTAGGCAGTATTACACAAGGTTTCCAAAACTGACAAAAGTAGATTATCAATTTACTGTGTGTTCAAATTATCACAAGCTCGCAGTTAGCTTACAGCTTTTACAAGCTTGCTTAAAGCCAAAGAAGTCAAGTGGAAAAGTAGTCTCCATGACTACCATCCAGATAAAGAAGCCTTGTTACCCCAGAATGGACTCCCTAAATGTGGGAGATAAGCTGGAATGGAAACTGCCAAGATACGAGTGATAGAATTCAATTACAAAATTTTTCTGGCAACTCTCACCCACAGAATATTTACTCACTGGTGGTCATGCAAACAGCAAAAAAATTGTTTGAGGTACAAATAACTTCCATAGTGAGCACTGTCAATATTACCGGAAATATCTTTATTGCAGCTTCAAGATAGATAGGATATACAATACATAGACAATGTGGACTTACTGTTGAAGAACCGAGCTTTCTGTTTGTTCACTGTCTGCATTGGCCAGACACATTGAGTGCTTACAACAAGTTGTCCCCAGAAGAGAATAAATATTTGATAGACAAAGTTTGCCTGAGCAAAACTTCAGAAGATTAAATAGTCCATAAGACGAAAAAACATTATCAGTCACCATCATCACACCCGCAATGATTTTTCCGGCAGCTTCCCTCACAATGGCAGTTGAAAGTATGCCATAAAATATAATCAAAGAAAGAGGACCACAGAGCAACCTCGTTTGACAGATATTTCCACAATGAATGAATAAAAGCGACATCTTACAAGAACACTCAATTAAGATGAAATATTACAAATCTAATTCTACAAATATTATATGCATAAAAATATAGTATTATTTTACATAGTACCCATTCATTAGGTACCTGCTCACCACACTGAATGGCGATCATTATGGTTATAAGGGTGGACACGGCTAGAGTAAGTTTGAACCTGCTTATGAATTATGGTGCACAAAATTTGCCTATGCCGACCTGACCATCATGCAACTGAGCAATGCTGATTGATTGAACAGCAACATAATTAATGAAGTAAAAAAATGTATAACATCATAGTTTTCATACAAGCTAATATTAATTTGCTGATGTCAAGGTCCAAGGGATAAGGTGTTCGGTTTGTATGGGCAACGTCATGTGTTTGAATGCAGCCATGGCATGGAGGAGTTGGACAGATATGAATTCCTGAAACCACTGCCTCACCCCTCTCAGGTGCAATGGGTGTACTTGGCGATAGGCATTAGGCAGCGATTGCAATTGTAGAATGCCTGACTGAGTAGTGGATGAAATCTGCAGCACACACAAGATGTAAGCTGGGACAAGGAGCAGGCCCACCATATGTGGAGACTGATTGGATCAGTAAAAATGAGTTTAAACCAAGCAATTACACACACTAATGAGATGAATTGACAGTTGAAAAAAAGCGGGCAGGTCACAGATAAATATCAACCAATGACCCGGCATTTGAAAGTCGTAGCGTCTGTTGAGAACTTAGGAATGGCAGGGGGGGGGGGGATGGGAGTTTTGCCCAAGTGGGTACCAACTTCTCACACGTGTTCCAAGAGGGTACTAATTTATGACACAACTTCCAAGGGGGGCAAGAATTAACCCTCATTTTATCGTTGCTTTTTCAGGCGCAAAAGTCAGCGAAACTGTATGCGTGACCATGAAAAAATTTTCATGAAACCTAAGAATGGGTATACTTTTTTGAGCGGAAGCTCCAAGCAAAACTCCCACCCCTCTGCCCCCCCTAGTCATAAATAAATTCTGAGCGATCCCTAATGACAGTGAGGACCTGGAAAGAAAATTTAATGGTCGAAAGAAAAAGAAACTTATTTTACATCTTCAGTTGTTGGAATGGACATCCATGACCACCCTTCTAGCACAAGTCATGCCTGTGCTGGGCTGTCAGTTGTTGCGCCATTTGGGAGGTCACACATATTGCAATGCTGCTTACAATGCCTTATGCCTAGTTCTCACGACGACGTAACAGGGCTTTCTTGTCGCGGCGCTTCTTGCTTTTCCAGGAAAGTGGGAGGTTGTTAAACTACATTCAACAATTCGGCGACGATAATTTCGTCTACGGCGCATCTTAAACTTCCTCGCCAAAAGTTCCTAGAAATCACGTGACCGTTTGGTGAAGCAAGAACTTGCTTCATGAAAGATTCAACCGGTTGAATCTTTACGAAGCAAGAAGTGACGATGCAGAAGACCTGAAAGACCCCCAAAATGCTTGGGCGACGGTAGAGACAGCTTGGGTGAAGTTAGAGGCAGCTTGGGCGAAGCTAGAGAGTGCTTGGGCGAGGCTATTTATCATTGAGTCAATACAACTTCGGCGAAGAAAGAGAACAACTTGCCATCGCAAACAAGCTGTTGAAACGCAGAAACAGCTACTTGCCTCACCTTAACAGCAATTTTCTTGGGCATAATTGAATATTTGGGCGAAGCAAGAGGATGCTAGGGCGAAGCAAGAGACTCCTTGGGCGAACCTAGTTTAACATTCAAGCAATGGAACTTCACCGAGGCTCCTCACAACTCGCCGACACAACTCTCTTCCTCATTGGGGTTGCCTCGTCAGTAATTACGAGCCATTCGGCGTAGAAAACCAGTGCCTCGTCGTAATAGGATACATCAACGACGATGTATAACCTCTAATTGATTATATAATTGTCCAAAAATAGCTTGAAACGCCGAAACTTGGCTTCCTGGCACCTGGACAGCTTCGCCGTCACTTAACCACTCTCGTGAGAACTAAGCATTACATGCAACATCTGCCAGCATGCAGTAATGGTTTTTCTACATCACTGCAAAAACGACCTGCCTAAAAGTTCCTGTTACATTATTCAGACAAAAAAGGCAGGCTCGATTCTCAGTTTGAAATGCTGTCCAATTTTCTCCTGACACGTTCTGTCTTTTTTTCAAATAGGTGTTGCTAAAACCCAACTGAGATTACATTCAAGCTAAAAAAATAGCATAATTGTACACTTGCTTTGGAGATCAGTTGCCCGAGTGTATGCCTGCTTCTATAGAGAACCAGCCGCTTGTTACACCACACAGGAGCAGAGGTGTGCATACTGATATTGATGTAGTGACATGAATGACAGACAAAATTGACATCCAAGCTGAGCTTACACTTGTGACCTAGTGAAGGAGAAGATGCTCTATACACTCTAGAGTGTGAGTCAGTCAAAAGAGCTTCTCAGCTGCAGTATGAGGAGGACTAAGTCAGTTGGTTTTCCACCAATATGCCATGCATCTATCACTTAGTCAGACAAAAAAGTGCCAAGCCGCTGGTGGCCCAAAACCCAAGACAATGACTGAGAATTATAATATGCCAAACTAGCCGACAGCATAGACTGTTGAAATGAATGATAACCTTTTGAAACTCTTAGTCTTGCAACAACAGCTGGAGAACATAGCCTTGCATGCAGAATGCAGATGCAAATAGTAATGATAAATTAAATGAACTTTTTTATGCAAAGTCATCGAAATGCAGAATTTCGTTACTACAAGGAGTTCATGCTGTACTTTATAATGTCACAGGAATATGTTTTCTGTCATCAAGATAGTGGACCTGACAAGTTTTCCCAACATCTGAGTATTGACCCCTGGAAAGGTGCAGCTAAGGTAAATAAAACAAAATGGATGACTTTCTTTTCTATACATGTACGTAAGATGGATGATGATGATGCCGTGAATAATTTACAAATATGACATAAAAAGCATGTATTTGGGCCATCTATTGCCATCCTAAAGGCTCCTTTTCCGTTTGGCTTCGCTGTAGCAGTTGATTTTGAATCGAATGGCCTGAGAGGAAGTTGGTTCAACTCCCGCTCCTGGAACTTCACTCAGTAACACCAAATACACCAGCACTAGAATGAAGCCTGAAGATGGGAAACCAGCACCGGAATGAAGCCTGCACCAAGACAGAAAATTAGAGAAACCTGAAACCAGAAAATGACCAGTTCCAAACAATAGAAACCTGCACACCAGTGACACCACACGAAATTGATTGAACTACACTGAGAAATATGTGAAAGGAATAATTGTCCTCCAGTAACCAGTGTCCTGGGACACTTTAAACTAAGGAATGAGTGTCCAGTGGACATACATTCCTTGGTATATAATGTCCTCTCTGGGTTCAAATGTCCTGGACCTTTTTTACATGGACCAGTAATGATTGTCCAGGACATTTGAACCTGGATTCAAATGTCCCGGACATTTATACCTGGTGTCAGATGTCCAGGTGGACGTTATAAACTAGTAGTCATTGCCCAGGTCATCTGATCCTAGATTTAGCTGTCCTGGTCATCTTATCCTGGATATATTCTTCCAGGACATTTTATCCCGGTTCCACTTGTCCAGGACAGATCATTCCAGGTCCATTTTTCCCAGACATCTTATCCTAGGTCTATTTGTCTGGGACATATTATACTAGTATAAATGGTCCAGGACCATTTATACTAGTTCTAGTGCTGGACATTTCTACCTAGGACATTCATAACTGTCCACCCTGTATTTATGACCGTAGCTATTAATAGAACTGCTGTACTGTAATCAAAAGACTAAGCTTGGGATCACCAACTTGGGCAGCCTTCCACCATAGCATAGTGGTCTAGTGATCAGACTTCAATACAGAACACTGCAGGTTCAAGTCCCGCCTGGGACTATTTTTATGTAATTGAAATAGCAATGATTATGGTCATGCTACAATGAATATTTGGGTTGCTAATCTTGGATTTCAGTCTGAGTCTCAGTTCCAGTCATTATTGACTTACGATGGATCTTCTCGATGTCAGACAATATCTGTCTACAAAGACATACCCTGAAGGGTTGTCACTGAATGTGAAAATAAACATTAGGAGTGCGTGCTTTAATAATCACAAGGTATGAATATTTATTTGTGAGATATTTATAAAGTTCAAATGTGGCGATGAATGCAAAAATACTTATCTCTTCAAATAACCAGCTGGATATGGATGGCTCCATCCTACAGTAGGGACATCAACTTTTCGATAATCACACAATGATGTTTTTTTGGAGGGCCTTACTGGTAATTAATGACCGGCAACCGAGGGACATTAATCCCTAAAGTGGACAATGATAACTAAGGAACAAATGTCCACTGGCCATTGTCCAGGCCTCCCAGTTATGGGAAAAAAGGTTCAGTAAATGACTTATTTTACAAGGATAGTTTGCTCAGGACTTGTAAAACTGGAAAGTAATGTCCGGGACATGTAGAACCACGAAATATTGGTCCTATGAAGGATCTGTGTTACCAGGATATAGCGTCCTGGACATCCATGGCTAGGATATTGTGGCCAGGACCAGCAAAACTAGGAATATTTGTCCAGCAAAGGACATTTTGTTATATCCAGAACCAGGATAAAGTGTCCAGGACTACAAACACCAGGAATATTTGTCCTTCATTGGACAATCATTACTGGTATATTATGTCCAGGACTGCTTAACCTAGGATATAATGTCCAGGACTTCCATACCTAGGATATATTATCCTGGACATTTTGGTGGGACATTTGAAACCAGGACATAGAAATTATTTTCCTTTTTCCATGGGACATTAATCCCTAAGGCGGACAACTATAACTAAGGAACAAATGTCCACTGGACAGAATTTCCTAGGAAAAACTGTCCAGGGACACTCCTTTCTAGGAAATTGTGTCCAGAGGACAGTCCAAGGACACTTTGTACTGGGACACTCTCAACTACCACCACACCGGCACAAACTTCTTTATTTTCTTACGAAGCGTCGACGAAAGCGTGATCAACTTTTTGTGCACAATTTTTTTTATGTGTTGAACAAACTTCCTTTTGCCCCTCCCCCCCCAAGATCATCTGGTCGGCTCCTAAATGCAGTGGTAACGCATGGTTCAAGGATGTACGCAACCAGTGGACTGAACTATTTGCAGGCCCTATTTTTATTTAGTAGTAACAGATAAACAAACAGCAACCAACTTCGTTGATTTGGTTAAAGAGAGCCTCACTACTGAAGCAAATTTCAGACCACTTTCTGTACTTCACCAAGCTTCTACCACAACTGAGGGAACATTGGTTTCGGTGTGCGGCAGTGCAGGTGGGGAGAGACGTTGCAATGGTTTTCTTGTCGCTGCAATAATTATGCACCTATGAAGAAGTATTGTACAGCTGATATCTGCAATTCGGGGAAGTTTTGTAGTTCTACATGTAGGATATGCGTTTCTGTAAAAATCTACATAATTCTGCAAGGATTTCTGCAATTCTACAGCAATTCAAGTCGAGATTGCTCATGATTTTTTAGTGTTATGATATCAGCAGCGGTATCAAATGTTTAAAGCAAGATAAAAGAGATGGTAATACTGTCTTGTAACTGATGATTTATAGTAGTCATAAATTGAATGTAATGTTAGCATTGTTAGTCTCTGCAATTGTAAAGCATGGTGTTACAACAAATGACATGTTGAATAGTACCTTGGTTCCCATACCAAAAGGTAGATGGCGTTGCCTAAAAATAAATCTTAAAGATAAATGCTTGCAGACGGTGGTATATCAGATGTAGTGTACAGTACTACAGTATTAGCAAACATCAATCTCAAGCTGTCACCGGAACTTCAGACATAACTTTGTATAAGTTGCAAACTCCATTATCTCCCAACAAATCATTCATTAACACTGTGGTTGTTTTGGGGCAAGAGTATCAAGCTTGGTCAATGAACACATCAGAGCAGAGCACTGCTTGCAAGTAGCCAAGTGCCCCAGAGTGGCCACAAGGGGATTGGGTAGTATGTTGACAACAGGATTGCTTACAGTCCTTGTCATACTTACGTGGAATCTCAAGATTTTTTTCTATGCTGTTGAACTCTGATGTCAGAGATGACTCTATTCTAGCATTGCAATATATGTAAATTAACTACAAGCTGTGATGTCATTTCCAACTGGGTCAGATTCCCCAGCTTCTAGCCAATGTTGATCCTCCTGAACTGAGCGTCACAGTTTCAACACAGTGTCAGAGTAAGAGTTTTATCTGGGATAGCCCCTACAACTACGTCATCACAGCTTGATAGCCAATGGGCTGACCGTAAACTACGTCATCACAGTTCAAACATTGTTATATTGAAGGAAGCATTACATTTTTGATCCCAATGATTTATCACAGCAATCACCAGTCTAATCCTACCAAATGGCAGCTTTGTGAGCATTCACAGTAGACAACTGTTATAATCCCCACAGAGTTGTTTGATTAATCTACAAACTTGCTAACTTACAACTTTACACTTAGATGGAAGTTGGTATAAACAGAAGGCTGTGACAATTTGTTTGTAAACATATGGCTTATGTTATGTATATTAGTTCTGGCAGCCCATTGGCTTAGAGGCTGTGATGTCAAACTTGCATGGGTTTTTCCAATACCCAATTTTAACTCTGACACTGAGTTGAAACTGTGATGCTCAGTTTGGTGAATTCGCATTGGTTAGAAGCTGGGGAATCTGACCCAGTTTGAAATGACATCACAGCTTGTAGTTAATTTACATATATTGCAATGCTAGAATAGAGTCATCTCTGACATCACAGTTCAACAGCATAGAAAAACATAGGCTGCGCGGCAGCATACCCTCGGCTAATTAGTGGGTATTCTGGAGGGACTGAAATCAAGTGGTCCTCAGGAGGCGGGCTTGAGGGGGCAAGGTCCCTAAAAACTTTAAATTGATGTCCGTTTCCACCAGGTCACAGCAAGTGCCATAATGAAAATCTGTAAAAATTTAAGTGAGAATCAAGGCCAAAATTTGTTTTGGCAATTTGTTGAATTTCCATCACCACAATGTTTTTCATGAGTTTCCCTGACTTTCCGTAACTGCAGAGCAGACACTTAAATACAGTTAAAAAAACTTAAGCAATACTAGATTTGTAAACAAAGACAGGGTTTTGAGGGGGGAGGGTTGGTCTAGTGGTAGCGTGCTGGACTGCCAATCGCTGGGTCCAGGGTTCGAATCCAGCTCCTGCCGGGTCACCTGGGCGTATGTTGGATGGCTGTTTCAATCATCCTTTCCCTCATTACCGTGTCCTCTTCCTGTCCTAATTAATTAGCCTACCAAGTGCGTAAATACAGGATGTAAAGCCCCAAACATCCACCCATCTTAAGAAATACTGTTCTTTTATTGCATACAGAAGTTCATTTTTAAAATTTATTAATTGTAAAATTAGAATTTATTGGATATGACTGAAATTTGTCTACACCCATTCTATGAAATCTACAGATCTAAGAGTAATCTACAAATATTGTATGTTATTAATGCAATATTAAATCCAGTTGCACAAGGAAATTAATTATTTGATCAGTAGGTCAAACAATTAATTAAGCAATCACTCAATCAGCAGATCAGTCAATCAAACCACCCTGGTTTTATACCAGGTTGCCACCCTTCAACTTCGGATAAAAACGAGAAATTTGGTGGAATCTGTGATAATGGAAAAAGACCTTTTTTTTTTTTTAAATCTGTTAAAGTCAGTTTAAGGATTCCATTAACGCAGCAATAAATGCAATTGACGTCGGGGAAAATATGTCAGGTGAAGCAGGAACAATCATGGAATTTTCTCCAAAGCTTACTGTGCACTAAATTATATAATTTTAGCTATCTTTATTTAGTTTCATATCAAATATTAGCTCCAATAGGCCTACATGTAAACTAGAAGAATAATTCTAATAAAGCAACTTCCAATCAAACACTGGAACAACCTTGCTGACTACATTTACAAATAGATAATACAAACAACCAGGGCCAGGCGACAGTCAGATTATAGGTCAGAATAACAATAAAAACGACCAAGAGCTCCGTAAAGTGGCACATTCAGTCCCATTTGCTGAATTTAGGTTTTGTTTTTGAAACTAAAACAATATGTCTGAATCTCTTGGATGACATGTTGATCTATCTATCTATCTATCTATCTATCTATCTATCTATCTATCTATCTATCTATCTATCTATCTATCTATCTAGTCTGTCTAGTCTTGCTATTCTTATCATAAATTACAAATATGGAATATTGGTCTAAAAACATAAATTATAGATAAGATGTCTCCAACCAAAACCATTTTAAATAGTAAGACTAAAACAAGGTTTATGCCAGTATATATATATATCTTTTAAGACTAAGCAAGTTGCTAGTTAATACAAAGGTTAAATGCTGGTCAAACTTTGAAGAATAACAATAGCTCTAATGAAAAACAAAACAAAAGAAACATGTCCCAACTCTGTGTACAGCCTGTATGGGCTACAAAAAGTCATATCTCAGCTTCTACTTGGCCTAATTTTTTTTTATCCAAATTGGAAATTTCTTTATTTGTTCACTATAAATCTACAAAGTTGGTGCCAATGCAGTTTGGACATATTTCTAAGAAAAAAGAAAATTTGATAAAAAGTTGAGGGTGCTGTGCACTGCTTTTGTGCTCCTTTGTTCCTAGCTTTGGTCACTGGAGAGGATTAGTGACACAATGTTACATAACATGAATGGCTGGAGGGGAGGGGTACAATGCAGCACAGACTAAGTGTCTCCAGGCCTATTCAACAAAAACTGGACCCCTTCCAATGATGGCAATTTTACCCCCTAAAAAATATTTCTTTAAAATGCTAAAAATACAATTGGAGTGAGTTTTAAAATGAATTAAAAGACAGATTTATCCAATAATGTCTTAAAATGTAAAATTACACATTGAAATTTGCAGAAGTGGGGTTTGCATCCCAAGTAATTTTCTTTAATAACCCTCTATAGGCCTATATACATAGTGGTCTTATTACCAGTCTGTCTTATATGTTCTATTTAATTTTCATTAAAGACCAAAATAAAAGTAAGCTGACAGTACTTTACATGTTAAAATGTACATAACTGAGGTTAGATTTAAACCATTAAGTTAGAATTTAGAGTTTAAGATTTCTTGCCAAAGGATTAGCAGGGAAGACAGTCACCCTGTGACATAACATTACATAATCATGACTTCTCCAGTGCTCCATTCAACAAAAGCCAATCTGTCTGATTCATTCACATTTAATTTTCATGCAAACAAATAAATAAAAGGGGCTGACATTAATTTATCTTCTAATATTTACATCACTGAGTTTAGATATTAACCAATAACCATAAAGTTATAATAATTGGGAGTTAAAGATTTAGTGTCAACATTTTAAAATATTAACACACAAATGCATGTTTTTTAATATACTTAATTAATGCTTTGAAAGTCCACATAATTATATAAAATTTATATATTTCCTATTGATAATATTTCATGAGGAGAGGTAGAAAAAGTCAAATGTAGATATTATTGTGGCAAATTTGATTGACCAGGGCCAATATTTACTGATATATGATTATCTGAAATTCCTTAATTTTTATCTAATTTTGTTAATATTGACCTCTGCTGCGAATAAAAATTTTCATATTGTTCAAAATTAGCATGATGATGATCTGAAAAATTGTCAACGACTGGTATGACATCAGAATGAAATGGAGAGTAAATAGACATTTTAATGATTTTTTGCATTTTTTCAATCATACATTTCAATGGATAAAATTGCAACAACTCATGCAATGGCTGTGAATATTAGTCAATAGTGTGTCTAACTACAATAAGACCTAAAGTTAACTAACTTACCCATTACCATTTGGCTTTCCACGCAGAAATATTGGAAAATTGGGATTTTTTCTAATTTTTGGGTTTTTATAAAAATTCATAGGACCAACATTCCCACTGATTAGAGATGTTTAAAGAGGCATAAGTTAGACACCTAATTGGAAAATTTCATAGATTTAACTTCAAAATTGACTGAATCATACAAGTTTAAAATAATGGGATTTTTTCATATTTTTGGTAAATTTGCGTCCATTCAACTTTCTCAGAGCATTTAAACCCACAAAAAACACATCTTGGGTATTTAATACATACAATATGCAAATTTCAGTGCCAAAAGTACTGAAGTTTTTTAGTTCTGTCCCAGAAACAAAAAAAAACTATTTTTCACATTTTTCAATGATTGTGAGAAAAGTATTAATGTTATGGGGATTAGACCTATGAAAGGCTCAACTGGGATAAAAGATACCATTTTTACCCAAAAATGATAAATATGCATGCCATAGTTTTGGCTTGACATCCAATACACAAAAAAATATTTTTTCACATTTTTCAATAATTGTGAGAAAAGTATCAATCTCATGTGGATTAAACCCCTAAAAGGCACAACTAGGATAAAAGATATAATAATGTCCCAAAAATAAAAGGTATACATTGCATAGTTTTGGCATTACTCCCAATACACAAGTGGGACGCCCGTTATCCGGACGCCCGCCCGCCCGTCCGCCCGCCCGCCCGCCGGACAGACAAATTTTCCCAAAGTAACTACAATACCCGTCGGCAATGTATACATTGCCGAGGGTAAAAAACTTGAGATTCCAAGTAAGTATGACAAGGACTGTAATATTCTATACATACTTTATCAAGTGATCAGACTGAGGAGTTTGAGATGATGAGCAAGCAGAGTAGTTCTCACAGGGTGAGATGGACTGATTAGAGGCATGGCAATCAGGTCAAATGGGCGGACCTTCACATGAGCGATGCAGGACATCCATCCTAATAATGCATTCAGTTACCATGATACAAATGAGGTGACAGCCTTCAGACTTCCCCTGCAATTGCATATATAGAGCCACTTCCATCAGGCTTAGAACCCCGTCACCTCCTTTCTTATCGAGCCAACAAATCCAAGATAAAGATTGATACACTCCACATTGAATCATGTATAGACAACTCAGGTGCATGACTACTCTAATCACTCATTTAGATCTGCTGTTGAGATGCTTTTAAGACGATTTTTACTAACTTAACTTTGAGTAATATATAGCAACATTATGACACTGCACAACGTTGCTCAGATTGGCTTCTCACCAAACTTAAAATGCAATTGGGCCATTCCGCGGAAAACAAGGAAATGGGTGAACAAACTGAATTTCAACCTGCAAAATAACCAGCTAAAATATTAATACCAAAAGTCTGTGTTTCAAGAAAATTGATAGGCAATGTTCAATAATCGCCCAAAATCAGTTTTATAATTTCCGTATTTTCCATGGAATGACCAAATTGATTTAGAAATGGAATGATAGATGCAGTGTGTAGCAAGCGTGTGTAGCAAGGGTGTGTAGGAAGCGGTCACCCTCTTGTCACGGTTAAAGCACAGCACCTCCAGCTAGACTCCCTATAAAAATATTTGACAGCCTGCATGGATAGTGGAAGCTGTTAAAAATGAGGAAAAAATTTGAGTAATGCTCAGAAAAAAATCATGTATTACAAATTAATGTAAAGAATAATGAGAGCATTGTGTAAAATAATTCAATAGATGTCATGTTAAGCACCTTAAAATGGATGGCAATAAAGAAGTGCCATAATACGAAATGAAAAAATGTAATTCATGGAGAAACAAGAGACATGGCCACTCCACTGACTGCAAGATGTTGTGACATATGAAAAATTGCTGAACAGAAAATGGAAACGTGATACGTCCACTTGCTGGAGACACTGAGCTGAAACAAGAACTACATGTGATACATGCAATCGTGCTAGTAGTGAAGACATTAACATCTCCAGTGACTTCAATTTCACAAATTGCCGTATCATAGTGTCCGAATTATAATTTTCTTGCGTGTGCGCACATTAGATAAGGGAACTTTGTGCCATGATTATCTAAATCTCACAAAATGTGTAAGCAGAGTTTTTTGGATGACTGTAACAAGTGTGTTTGTGATGGTAATCTGTCATTAGGCCCATTTTGCCTCATTGAAATGGAGAATAATGAGGTGCAGTCGCATTATCATCCTAATTTTATGTGCACAAAATCAATATATGCACAGCACTGTAAAATTTGAAATTTGGAATCAGCTTAAATGATTGAGTGAGATAGCTGCATATTCGTTTGAGCTAACAATGCTTTTTATTTTAAGTTATGAAAACTGACAGATTATCATATCTCAGAACAACAAGGTATGTTAGCCTAAAGGAAATGTGCAACAATCTCACTCAATCATTTAAGTTTACTTAAAATTCTTAATTTTACAGAGAGCTTTCCGCTTTTTGGCTGCATGAAAAATGCTACTTCTTTCTGACCAAATCCAAGCACCAGCAGTGTTGCAGTTAGGACATCCAATGGGAATTACAGCTGCAGGGAATTCCTACGGGCATAGGTATCACTAGAGTGTCTTTGAGTTGTACCACAATGAATGCAAATCACAAGGAAACAAACACAACATTTTTGGTTAGGCGTATATAGAAATCTCACATCTTACCTGTTCCGCTTGAGATGCATTTTAAAAATTGCATCAAACACTGACTTATTTGAGGAGTAGCATTTTTGGATCAAGGCTGAGATCCATACACAGAGGTACCAAGTCCAATAAGAGAGGAACTGTGTAAAACCGATGTACTCAATGCCAGAATAAAGAGTCATCAAATTTGGATAAATCCATTAACAGTGTCCTTTGGAATCAGGTACCTTAAGTGTACACCACCATAAAGGAGACAACATATAAATATAATTTGAACAGCATACAGTTGGTAGCAAAGTATTCAACCCATGATGTTATCCCATAGACTTCTACAGTAAAGGGTTATTTCAAAAATAAGTCTTGTGACGTCAGAATTTCTCAAACCATAAAAAATATGATGCTTATTAGACAATGTGGCGTAACTAGGGGGTCTTATGCGGGGGGCAGCTTGGGGCACGTGATTCTTTGGAGGGGCACCTGCTACACTTAACTGTGTATGTTAGCCTAAATGAAGGAGTTCATCAAGCAGAGAATGCTTTGCTGAAGTGGAAATTCACATAGGGGATGGGGCTGTCTAATCTGGGACCCGTATGATTCTACAGCATTTGGGCTACTAAGTCTGCTGTCAAGGAACCTAAATGTTTTAGTGGCATTCACTTCATATGGGGTCAAAACTTTCAACAATCGATCAACCCCATTGCTTACAATGGAATAGCATTGCTTACATGGAATAGCATTGGGATAGCATTGGGATAGCATTGGAATAGCATTAAAGCAAGGTGGTTGAATATATTTTTCAGGCTATGGCCTACATCTTGTAGATGACAAATGCCTACCAGATTTAGTTGTCTTTCACGAGATGTCAAACCAACTGTTCATATTATACGGCATCCATTATCATACATAATTTCACATTTGAAAACTATGTGAAATTCAGGTCAAAATATACATGAAGTGATTCTGCCAGACTGGCAAAATCAACATCAAGAGACAGTGACACTTGATGATTTGTCCAAAAGTTGGATATTGCAGGTTATCTTTAATGGGACAGAGCAATTCACTTTTTTACAGGTAGAAATGAGATATTCAGATTCATGGCCATTCAACCTCAAGATTCAAAATTAAATATATACAATAATTTATTTCATCATCTCCAGAAGAATTGAAATGACATAGTTTTTAGTACAACCAGTGTTAATAAATACAAGTAAAATCAATTTCCTTATCCAATGAAAAGGTAAATTATTAGTACAACCGGTGTTAATAATTACAAGTAAAATCAATTTCTTTATCCAACAAAAAGGTAAATTATGTCTGCATTTAACGAAATATCCGTTTCCCAGCAGAGTTTCATGAGAAACCGTGAATAAATAAAAAAAACAATCCTGTCCTATGGCAGGACTAAATGATATTGTTACTGTTTGTTAAGTGCAGATAGCACAATTATGACGACAGATCCTTTTTACTTTGAACCTATATTGTCTGGTGGAAAACACAAATATGAGAGGAGAGGCAAATGGAGCCACTGCTAATTGAAGTATCAAGATGGCTACGGTAATGCCATTGTGATTAATATCAACAGTTCTTTGAATCACATGGAGTCCAAAGGAAAGGATCACAATAAGATTGTAAAATATGAACCTGGCTCTAATGAGTCGATCAGTGCCCCGTTCCTTCCTTTGAGAAGCCCTACGAGTCTGGCTCATATGTTTGGAAAGTGAAAAAGTAACTGCAAGTACTGCAACACACATCAGGCCATGTACAACCAAAACTGTTAAACTTTCCAACAAATTCAATCTCATCGTGCACAACGTGCTAGGGGCTTTGTTATCACCTATTTTTACAGTCAAGCCAATAACACCGGCCATTACGGATGCAATCAAGAGTAAGTATTGTTTATTTCGTTTTTTACTTGATTGAAAGGATCTTATTGTCCTGTATGTTTCAAAATAATGAAGCATTGAGAGAAAAGGACAATATAAACAGAGCACAAACAAACCCTTTGCAATAATTGTACACTTCACTTGTTTGTTAATGCCAATCACCAACATTTCCGAGCTTGTACGTAATTCTTGTTGAAAATGTAAAATCATCAAAAAAGCTGCAATGAGCAGCCCTGATAAACTAGTTTGAAAAATCAGGTTGAAGTAAGAGATTTTCATGAAAAGATATGAATGTTCCATGGCTAAGAAGTTCATCAGAATGATTACCATCAGGAAAGGGAGAGTTACCCATGCATTTCTGGGATAATTAAAAGGGCAAACATCTTTTAGCATTTTGTTTGTTACAAGTGCACAATATTCAATGTTCACTTCTCGTTTAATACAGCAAAAGTGCACGTTGTTTGTTGAGAAATGAGACAACTTTGCCTTGAGGAAATCCTTTGAAACACTCTGAAGTCTTGTGCTGCTTAAACGTAACTCTTCGAGATTGTCAATTCCATGATACATTTCTGATTTGGCATGCATTAATCTCGTATTAGTCAGGTCAACATATTTTAACTTGGTCAGTTTGCAAAATGAACAGGCATCCATATGATATAATGGTGTATTTTTCAGTGATACATGTGTTAATTTTATTAAATCTGAAGAGGAATTTTCAGTGACTGTTGAAATGGCAGTGTTTGCCAAGTTTAAATATTTTAATTTGTTAAAATGCACAAGACGTGAGGAAAAACTCCTCAAGGGGTTATTGCCAATATTCAGCTTGACTAATTTTGGTATTTGAAAATGTTTTATCTGCGCCATATCCAATATATTGGAGTGTGAAATATCAAAATACCAAGCATCTGGCAATTTAACAGTTGTTATTGTGTGATCTGATCTCAGTCTTATTACAGCTACAGATGATTCTTTGTCCTCTAATATGACTGGATTTCGGCAATATATTGTCGTCCCCAGACAGGTGCACTGGTCAGGACAGTTTCTGGGGCAAACTCTTTCATCATCTCCTGACAAAGGACAATGCAACACCCCATCACATATCTCAGTCAGGTGCACACACATTTTCTCCCTGGTACAACGAAGCATCACACTGCATGTCCATGATGTACAATTTGATTCATCATCTCCAAGAGGACAGTCAGGAATTCCATTGCAAACCAGCCTAAATGGAATGCACCACTGTTGATCCTGACATGTATACTTGTCTCTACAATAAAAGTTATAACGGTCCCAGTTATTCACACACTTTTGAAACTGCCATGCTTCATTGCATGGTATAGTGCGGCCATAAAAGTCGCTGTCATGCACACAATCATATGATTTTGGATAGCATATTGTTGAACCAAATGGACAAATATATTTTGTGTAATCCATGTTTGTATAATTGAAATATGCACTTGTTTTAATGGTTTCTGAACATGTCTCATTGCATTGTTGATAGAGCATTGCATTAAGGGCATTGGAGTCAGTTTTGATACATAACTTCTCTTGCTTTGTTATCATTAAAGGACTCCACACTTTGATGTATTGTGACCGGTCTGGGCATTGTTCTTCATCTTCACCGTATTCACAGTCTTCAATCAGATCACACAGCCGAGAAATATGGATGCACGATCTGTCTGAGCATGGAAAGTGCATCTCTTTATCTGGTCCACCTAAGCATGGGTTTGTGCAGTTCATTTCATCACTACTGTCGTTACAATGTGGCTTTGAATCACAGAAGTAGGTCTCTGCAATACATTCACCATTATTACAAAGTCTGAGGCCTTGTTCACAAGATTGTTTTTTTAGAAAAGGTTCCTTCATGCACACTACTCCAGCCTGTTCGCCCATGTGCATGTCAATTGGCAAGTTGTGTGTCCTTCTGACAATTGTTTTAGTTATTTCTGAAATGCTTTGAGTAGATGTGAATACATCTGCCTTTCCATAATCTCTCAAGTGAATTATGTAATTAGAACCATGATATGACATGACAAGCTTCAGGAAAGGTTCTATTTGATTTTGCCTTCCTCCTCTTAATGTACTCAAACCACCAACTTTTTGGCAGGCTAATTCTATATCCGTTTTGTCAATCTTCTGTTTGTTAATTATATACTCTACTCTGAGACATTTTTTGTATCCCAATACCCATCCATTGTCACAGAAGTAATCCCTATTGTCATCTTCTCGGTCAACATTATCATAGTGAGGCATTTTAGATTTGGAAGGTGGGTAATATTGACAAAGAAAAGTCACATTCACAAATTGCTTGTTGCAATCAATGTAAGTCCATGTTCTTGTGGAGGGTATGACTGCCAAACACATGTCAAAGTCATTGCCTGGGTTTTTCTTCCGTATAGCCGACAACAGGTATTCATACTCTTCTTCATTGGACCTACTTGAATTTTTCAGAGTGTACCTGTGCGATGCATTCAATGCTAATTCCGCCATTCTGTGTGGTGCATGTAACCTGCTGTATGCCCTTTGTTGCTGTTGTGACTGAAAATGAAGTCCTCGAAATATGAATGCAATAATTTACTTGGCACAAGCAAGATTTCACACTAAACATACTATTATATATACCGTGATGACTGTCGGCTTTAATGGTTTCCTGTCAGGGTATCTACCAAATTCTGAAAATTAGATCCGTTGTATTTTTCCTGATCTTTCCCTGTTTGGCCATATATAGTTATGCAGCTTTAAAGACATTTACAGCTCACCAAGACACTTTTACCATAGGAAAAGCAGGTATCTAACTAACACTTTTGCGTTTAGTGCCCTGCTTAGGATCGACAGTGGCTTGTAGCGTGGGTACGTGTACACCCATTTTTGGTTTGCTTCTGGAGCTTATATGTTTTTGAATATTTATTCTTAATTGTTGTAACTTGCATAAGGTGGTAGCTTGTTTTTCAATGGACAATCTGATATATAGTTAGTAAAATCGTCATAGGAAATATATTTCCTTGTGTCTACACACATTTGAGATACTAAACTTTTTCTGAATCACAAAAAATTACTTTAGATGTTGAAAATTTCATATTGCCGATTAAATGCCTGTGCTACAACTTATCAATCAGTAATCAATATGGTATTCATAGATGTGATAAGCAATACCAAAAATGCAAATTATATGTTACGATGCATTTTTGATGTGGAGTTTAAAAGAGGATGGCCCATTGGTCCCCAAGGCCCATCGAGTCCAAGGCCATGGATTGGTCATCCGAGACCGAGGCCAAGGTCTTCGACTCAAACACTGACATGTTGCAAGATATCTGATGTCAATTATTGTCTAGTACGTTAGAATCAATATCTCACTTGAGCATATATCAGATTATCAGATTATCAGATAAGCATTGAGCAGGACAGACACACTTGAATTTTGCTCTGACTGATTGCAATATTTCAATGGCAAAGCTTTGGAGTACAGATATGATCTTTACACTGGTGGATTTGTGAATATCTGCTGATTGCTCGTGGATAAGTTATAATTCACTTGGAGTTTAAAATCTTGCAAAATTTGGACTTTAATTACTTTGCATTGAAAAATATTGGGCTATTTTTAGCCTGGCCACTGAAGCGTGGCTGGTCACAGTCATTGAACAGGAGATTCCTCAGGAAGCTGAGGGGGGACTTCCCATGGCAACCTGTAGCAAATGTGAAAAGCCTGTTGATGAAAACTGTGAACTGTGTGAGGAATGTGTCTTGAACAATGAGGAAGCAGAAGCTGTGACTTATGTGAAATGTGAGTTACTGGCTTATGCTTGCACATATGTCAATAGATGCACACCAGCTGCTGTTATACAGGCAATTAATGGATTTTATAGTGCAGAGGATATTATGTATGCACAAGATCTTTTATGGAATACTTACAGTGATGTGCTGGATGATAGTACAAAGCGGAGATGCAATGCTAAGTCTAACAGTGCAACAGTTAGCAAAGTGGCTGAGGATATAATTTTAAAAGGACTTGTGATACTGGCAAATCAAAATATCAAGGATTTTCCTTTCTGTGCAGTGGATATGACAAAAATTCCGAAGTTTTCTCCTGAGGAGGAGAACTTGCAGTCTGTGTTGGTGCGATTGGCCCGTCTGGAACAAGAGATGAAGTCTGTCCACAAGGTGCAGGATGAAATGAAGCAAGAAGTTGGTGGTGCTATTAAGATGGCAAAACGAGCTGAGACACAGACAGCTGAGATTGTTGAATTGAAGACAGCCCATGAAGATAATGGAAAAGCTGCGTCTGCATCTGCTGCCACTGTGAACTGGCCCGGCCTTCCTTCTCGTTATGCCTCCCAGCCTACTCCTTATGCCTCCCAGCCTGCTCCTTATGTCTCCCAGCCTACTCCTTATGTCTCCCAGCCTCCTCCTATGCACCCCCTTGGTGAGATGTCAAAAATGCCTATCAAGGAAAACAGACTCGATTATCAACTTCCTGAATGGAGAGGGTCAGTAAGAGAATCTGTTTTACAGTCAAAAATGAGAGATGATTGGCAACTACAGCGAGCAGAACGTCGGAAGCGCCTTCGTGATATAAACAGCAAAGCTAGGACAGTAACAGGAACTCAAAATAACTCCATCATTGCAGCTGTTGGCCCTACCAGCACTATTTACTTGTATGACATTGACATGGATGTAACAGACGGAGCTATAAGGGAATTGATAACAGGCAAAGGAGTACAAGTCAAGCAGATGATTCAGATATTAGGAAGGAATAATAGAGGTTTTCACAAATCCTTCAAGATCATCATACCTGAGAATAAATTTGAAGATGTGATGTCAGGAGATTTCTGGCCTCAAGGAGTTAAGTGTCGAGAATGGATTCAAGATAATGAAGATAATTGATAATCTTTCATGCATCAAATAAGACTCTTTTCCTTGAACTGTACAGGTCTTGGTGATGTAAATAGGAGACTACTGCGTGATTTCCTGGAGAGCTACAAACCTGATGTTGTTATCCTGCAGGAGACTTGGCTTTTGAAGCGGGATCTATGCAGATTGGGTGAACTTCATGAGCTGTATATGGGAAGAGGCAAGTCTTCAGTCCCAGATACGCAAATACTTCATGGAAGACCTTATGGTGGCCTTGGGGTTTTATGGAAAAAGACTTTGTCTCTCAACTTAAAATTTTTAGAGTGTCCTGAAGACAGACTCCAACCTTTTGAGCTGGTTCTTGGTGATGGAAAACGCATGATGGTCTGCAATGTGTATTGTCCTAATGACAACAGGTCTGCTTCAGTTGTGAGTGAAGATTTTTCAAGGACGATTGATTCACTGGAAATGTGCATACAGGAGAACTCTGCCGATTTTATACTGCTTGGAGGGGATTTTAATACTGATTTTAATCGCAATAATGCCCACTCAAGGTACCTTAACCAATTTATGCTCAGGAATGCTTTAAGTCACACTTGGGAAGATAATGTCTGCACTTTTACAGGTCCAAATAACTCTAAGTCATGCATCGATCACTTCATTGTTGATGGTATATTGAAGACACTATGTCATACAGATGTTTTGGATTATACTGCCTGGCCAAAGCTGGTTGGTCATTCCCCAATAGCCATAGACATTAAATGTGAATTACTCAGTGACAATGTTAATGTCACCGTGGACTCTAAGTTAAAATTTGAAAGTCCTGCTTGGCACAAGATAAAATCTTATGACTCGTATCAGACCATGATGGATTACCTGTTATATTCTCATGATTTATCTACAGTTTCTGACTGCTTGCAGTGTGATAATATGCAATGTGATGATGTTAACCATCAAAAACAGATTGACATTTTGTGCAAGGATTTAACTAATATATGTATTAGTGCCAGCAAAAGAACACTTCCCTACTCAAGGAGAAAGAAGGGCCTTCCTGGTTGGAATGTCAAGGTCAAACCTCTGCGTGATGACACCCACTTCTGGGGTAATTTATGGAAACAGTGTGGAAAACCTGATCACGGAGTGGTTTTGGATATTTACAGAAAATGCAGAAAGCAGTATCATAGTGCAATTCAAGACATCAGGCGACAGGAAGCTCAGCTCAGAAAGCAGGAGATGGCCAAACATCTTGCAGAAAATAACAGTCGGGATCTGTGGAAGGAGCTGAATAAACTCAAACCAAGGTCACGCGTTATTGCACCCAATATTGATGGAAAGTCAGAGCCAGCTGAAATATGTGATATATTCCATGAAAAGACTGAGAAACTTTTTAATTCTGTCCCATCATCGTTGGACACAATCAGGTGCAAGTTAAAAGATGATATACAAGGATACAGTGTGGATGACGTTATAGTAACATCAGCAGAAGTGAAGGAAGCACTCGCTCATCTAAAGGAACAGAAGAGCGATGGTGATAAGGGCCTCTGGTCTTCTCTAATTATTCATTCTACAGCGAAGTGGCAGCAATTACTCGGGAGACTAATCTCAGCAATGATGACACATGGATATTATGCAAATGAACTGCTCTTATCTACTGTTCTATTTTTACCCAAGGATGTCAATAAGAATATTTGTGACAGTGACAATTACCGTGGGATTTCTTTATACTCAAGTGTTAACAAAGTTATTGAATGGATTATTCTCACAAAATACAGTAAATTGTTCATTACCAGTGATCTCCAATTCTCTTATAAGAAGGGACATTCTACTACAATATGTACTGCAGTGCTCAAAGAAGTTGTTAATCATTATATTCGACGCAGTGGTGAAGTTAGCTGTGTACTATTAGATGCCTCAAAAGCATTTGACAGGGTGAAGTTGGATCTACTTTTTGAAATATTGTTGAAACGAAATCTCCCGTCACCCATTATCAGACTGTTGTTGGATATGTACAGCAGACAGCGTGTGAGAACTTCCTGGGGAGACAGCTATTCTCAGTGTTTCTCCGTTAGTAATGGTGTTCGTCAAGGCGGTGTGATATCCCCAATTTTGTTTACGCTGTACATAGATGAACTTTTGTCATTACTGGAAAGTCAAGGACTTGGCTGTCATGTTGGTCACCTGTACTTTGGAGCTTTGTGTTACGCTGATGATGTGACTTTGCTCGCTCCCACTGGATATATGTTACAGAAAATGCTCCATGTGTGTGAGAAGTTTGGGTATCAATACTCATTACGTTTCAATGTCTTAAAAACTGTTTGCATTCATTTTACAAGATGCAGAAGTAACATTTCTCCAAAATGGGTGAAGTTCTATTCTAAGACCTTGTCCTGGAAGTCTTCAGTTAAGCACCTGGGTAACATCGTCCGTCAGGATCTTAGGGAGTCAGATGAAATAAGAGCCAAGCAGAGTGATTTCATTGGTAAGGCAAACAGTGTTATTGCCAACTTTAAGACAGTCCCAAGAGACATGTGTGCCAAGTTGTTCAATTCCCAGTGTTGTAGCTTCTATGGATGTGAGGCTTGGAAAATAACAGACCCTGATGTAAATGCTTTCTTTGTAACGTGGAGGAAAGCAGTTCGTCGGCTATGGAATCTTCCCTTCACTACTAGATCGTCTCTCCTCCCTGAACTGATGAAGTGCAAGCCTATCCAGCACCAAATATACCAAAGATGCCAGCTGATGTGTTCTTCGATGCTAAGAAGTGACAATGTAAAAATAAATTACATAAGCAATTTAAGTTTAGTAAACAATGGCCTGATTGGTGTAAATATGGCCTTTTTAAGAAATATGGACATGAGCTTTGTAATTTCGTCAACAGAGAAAGATCGTGCCAATATCATAAGAGAACTGGTTTCCTGCAGAGAGAGGACATTGAATCTTGATCAATTCACAGACTCTGAAATAGAGACAATGCTGGACTTTATGTCCACTTTTTGATTTTCATAAAGTATATTTATAATTATGTGTAACTATTTAAACTGTATATGTATTACCCCTGTACATTTTTTACATGGAGTGCAATAAATAATATATATATATATAACTTGGATTTTAACCAGTATTTCTTCTTTTTTTCTGCTATATCGGATCATGGTTGCCAAATATGATTGTTATTTATTTATTTGATGATGTTGCTTGTCTATTTTTTTCCTTTTTGAAGTCCATTTCTTTCAGTGGAAATAGTCTGTACCATTCAAGCAAGTATGCGTTTTTTTTTTCAGCCTTGTTTTGAGCACTATGGAAGTCAGAAAGTGATAGCAAACATAGCAATATTTTATACCATAGTAAAATTCAACTTAAGAACATTTAGACAATAGCCTACTTGGAGTTCTATTTGTTTAAACTTATCACCCCTCTCTAATATTACTTTTTTCTTCGAGTGTTACATAAATTTCAGCCTGAAGTAGACGAGCTATACACAAAGACTGTCATGTATAAGGAAAATCTGTAAAATGCGTTTGAAAGAAGAACTTATGAGCATTTAATTGATATATGTTCGAACTTTCAGGCTTTAATATTGACAGTTCTAGAAGAAATCAAGGAAAATGTGTTGAATTCTTTTTTTGCTGAGTCTAATTCAAACTCTATCACCCCCATTGTGTTTTATTTCTTTGATATTGTGCCCCTTTGCTAATTTCAATTTCATTGCTACTTGTCTTAATGGAGTTCTTAACTAGGAGTTAATGGACACTTATTTTAAATCGAGAACTGTGAATTTTTCACTGGATAAAATTCAGCATATTTGAAATGGATTTCCAAAATTTTGGACAGTTTGGACATTTTAAAGTCATTATGCGGTTGCCATGGAAACTGATATTTCATCTAGGTGGGGCAGGTAACACTGAAGCCAGGAAAGCCCATGAATTTTGGCTGTGATAGACCTCTTGCATTAGTTAGTTTGACAATATTTTACACAAAAAATATAATATTAGCCTTTAAGAATACTCCCAAGCTCACCATACACCTGACCCGTTGAAGTTCATGTTCCTCGAAGTCCTTCAAACAAAGTTCTGAGAAAGCGTCTCGGTCAACTGAAGCCTTTTATCTCCTGGTGTCTGAAACTGTAGCCCCCATGGACTAAAGTAAGGGAAAACCAGGACTTATGTAAAGCAAAATGTCACGGGAATAGCTGGGGTAGATAATGCTATCACAAGTGCTGATGTAGTCAAGGAAACACATCCTTGCTGCCTGAATTTCCATTTCCAATTCTGGCATTCAGGAGTGCTTTCCTACATGGGTTCAGCATGAGAATACACATATTTGGTGTGTATGAAAGTATATTTAGAAGCTAACCTCACATTTCTGGCGTAAAATATTGTCATTTTCACTAATACAATTGATACTGACAGAGAGAAGTCTCTCACAGTCACAATTTGTTGGCTTTCTTGGTTTCAATATTACGTGCCTCACCTAGCTGAACTTTCTGTTTCCGTGTGCAACCACAGAATGACTTTAGAATGTCCAAAATTTTGGAAATCCATTCCAAATATGCTGAATTTTATCCTGTGAAAAATTCATAGTTCTAGACTGAAAATAACTGTCCATGTAATAACAAGCCGCAAACTTTCTGAACGCCCCTCGTATACGATACAGAAGAGTTCAGACCTTCCAATGATGTACAATATGGAATGGTACATAATGTTACATACATGTAATCGTCTTTTAAATGCAAAATTTCTCAAATTGTACACGACACATTACCTTGTACCTTTTCAGTGAATTTTGCACCCAGAAGAGCCTGCAACAGCTGCCAAGTGCCACCGACAATAGAACACATTTTAAGATAATGTAGAAACTTTCAAATGCCAAGAAACGCATGAGTACACACACAAACCACAAAACAAAATTGAATTTCTTCAAATTCTAAAAGAAGTTTCTGAAAGACAAATAATACCCTAGAATGCCTTGATATAGCCCAACAAGGCATTACAGAAGCCTATAGTTTAATCACACACACACCACACATAAACATGAACCCTAAGGAGTCACTGTACGGTGCCCCACGAGAGAATTCATGACCATCTATAGAAGGTGCACACCTACCAGATACATTACTGAAGCTGATCGTAGAAGTGTCACAGCATTAATTCGGCCATCATAGTCAACTGGTATTCTTAACGCTACATCCAAGTACCATTCAAGTATGGGCGAGCGCATAACATCTGTCCACACCTCTCCATTATTCACTGACCAAAGATGAGCACCTTGCTTCTCACAAACTTGTTCTGATTCAAACCAGGAGCCAGTGAAGTTGGTGTGCACATCAAAGCAATTCATTTCGCCTGGATTGTGTATGCTGTATCTACCCTGCTTGATGCAATCAACGTTTGCAATTTCAACATATGTTGTAAAGATATAGGTAAACAAGGACCAGGCTTCAAAATTCGCATTAACAATGATCCACATGGACAGATCGTCCTCATGTTTGCTTGAAGCATTAACCACTATTGACAGCAACTGGCCGTAACTCCGCCAGATGAAAGGCATCTGTTTCCCTGTAAACTCATATTTGTAAACAATATCAGAATGATATGTTTTATCAAAAATTGTACATTCCACTTGAGTTCCCGATGATGGGTAATATATTTCATTTTCAGGTCTTTCTAAGTACATTGCCACCATAAACTCATTTGAATATTCCTTCATACTTTTCCATTGACTGAGGAAGGAAACATCGAATGCAAATACCCCTGCACTAACTTTAAGAGAGAACATGAAACAAGGCCCGTCAAATATTGGCTTATTTTGTATGGTCTCCGCAGGCAAAAGATGAATTGTCTCGCAATCCCTGCCTTTTTCTTCTTCTGGTTCAACAGACACCGTAATGAAATGGTTCACTAGGCAATTATAGTCAATTTGAAATTGTTGGTACTTGGATTTGAACTCCCTACTCCGATATTCCCTTATTTCAAATTCTCTATTTGATTCAACATCAACGTGCTTTGAAGACTTAATATGTGAAACCTTGACAGCACAGGGAACTTTCGATCTTTCCTCATACCTCATAGAGACAGAAAATTTGAAGTTGTTTGATGCAAGTGACACCATTTTCCATTGGCATGTCTGATTTCTCTTTGAAATTGTGTTAGACACAAGTTGAAGAACCATGCACTCCAAGCGAACTCGAAACACTGCATCACCATCTTCTGTACATGTGATATGAGAGGTCGACCGCAGATCTGCTTGATACATTTTTAACAGCCAAGGTGCTGCTGTACAGATGCTGCATGGATTGATTATTCTACGGCACATTTTATCAGACTGTTTAGGAAACAACAGTGTGCCTTTTACAACGGCAGTGCCATAGCTGTAAATTACAACATTTATTCTGTAGCTTAATGTGCTAAATGGCTTATTAGCATGAAGCAGCATCTGTGGTTTTGAGCACAATGGTCCAACTTTAAAAGCTGACTCTTCAATACTTATATATTCCTTGATCACTAAACCATGGAACTGGCAAATATGTCCCTGGGGCACATCTCCATAATGTTCTGGTTGAATTTGGTACTGCATCCACTTATAAGACTCATCCTCAATCTTCAGTATATCATAAATTATATTTGAAGTGTTTCTTAAATCCCATGTTACTATATTGTCTATACTTGGGTCATGATAAAAATGTTTATATTGTTTCATAAATCCAACAAAAGTGAGATTTAAAGGGCTTATTGCATCCAACCCAGAATGCAATTCATAAACAATGTACAACTGAAAGGAACTAGCTGTTATGCTTGCCAGTTCAGTTCCTTTGCAGGACAAATCAATTCTTTGTGATCTATGAGTGGGCCCGTCATAAAGGGATAGCCATTTGGAACAACTGAAAGTCACAAGCACATATGTTCCTATGACAGACCTGAGTAAAATATGGTATTCAGTCATTCCTGAATGGGCTCTAAAGACAAATGGCATTAGTTGAATATATTTGATTGAATTGGGTGGTAGAGTTTCACGTGTTGCAATTGTGTTGTAGCTAACTGCTACGCTCACTTGAATCGCATGAACAGCTAGACTTAAGTCCTCATTTTTCGACTTATTAAAGTGTATCTTGACTTTTTTTTCGTCATAAGCCAGACTACCTTCACTGACTGACAGTGTGGTTATCGTGTTGTAGCTAACAATTGCATTACACTCAGTGGCCTGGAAACTGAATTTTAGTTTTGAAACCATGAAGAATTTGTGCATTTGGAGCTGAACCAAGCTCTGGGAATAATTTGTTATTACACTACTAGACAGCTGGTTTACATAGAAATTAATTCCATTTTTCCTTTCAGTCGGAAGTTTGTCCATAACCGACAATGTGAAGTAATTTACAGTGAAAGGATCTCCAGCAGGAAAATTGTGAACTGTCAAATTAATACACAAACTCTCTGGCACTTGTACTTCCCATTTACAATCCATACTCTTGTGGGCTGCAATTTCCACTGATCCGCAAAGCCCTTTTATGATGCCTTCGCAATTATTGAAACTTGTTTGGTAACATCGATTCCATATTCCATTGTATGTGTTTATTGCATCTTGGAAGATATCTGTTAAAGTAAATTTGGACTTTCTATACAAGGTAAAAGAAATGCTTTTGGTAACATAATAATTCCAATCATTTGGTGAACTGAAGCAGTCGCATTTACCTGCATAAACAAGTAGATAAAGTATGATGTTGAAGTTCATCGTCAATTGTTTCATCATCATTATTCTTCTGGGTACAAGAACAGCATTAACAATAGCCTTTATGCAGAATTTTGACTTGAGTATTTCAAGTTTGAATATATCCAGAACTTCGCTCCTTATCGAGATGCTCAGATCCATGGAATGAAAGGTCTATGCATAAAACATACTTATATATAACACTTAATTGTGTTCTGATTCCCGTCATGGTGTCACTTGTCTTTAAAGACAAATATTAAACAATTGGATAGACAAAATTTTTAAAAAGTGTAATCATAGCAAAATTCAGATTTTGCAAATTCACATTTACGCAGTAATCACAGTAGTATGAACATTTTCCATCATTTGAAGCAATTTGCCCGACATTACTTCTGTGAGCACTATTTTTCTGAAAATTTCAGCAGATTACTTTACAAATTGATTTTCCACACAATAAGTGCAGAACACTTATTTATTACCATCGAAACAGCATAGTGCATGATTAACTGGGCAACAAATGATCTGGATGAAAGATAAGCAGGGTGACACGATAACGGGAAAAGAGATTTTAGCTGGGTGAAATAACTGGATAAGACATGCTAGCTGGGTGACAGATAAGCCAGCTAACTGACATAGGGGCTGTGTGAGAAAAAAACATGCATGGATGAGATATAAACTGGGTAACATACAATTTGGACGACATTCACACATGATGAAAGATAACAAAAAAAAGTGTTGATAACAAATTCATAAATTGTCTAGGTTGAGTATTGGGCAGTGATGGTTTTTTGTCTCATCTCCAAAAGTGTTTAGCATATTTTCATATCCTTCACATAGTCCAGGAGCCAGCCCCCAAAAAGACGCTTATTTAAGAAGTTTTCAACCCCCGACTGTTATATTGACAATTTTAGACTCATTGCGAAGCTGAGAGTCTGAAAATTCCTTTTTTTATTGGTGGCAAGTTCACACCAGTCGCATAACGTCACAAGAGTAAGTTGGGGTACTTGATTATAATTTGTGGATTTAGTCCAGGTTTTGAAATATCCAGCTGAGTTTCCAGCTGGCTTTTGACGATATAGTTTCAAGATTTGGGTGGCTATTGATGAAGACATATTGTAAACATAAAACTGAAGACGTCTGTGCAGTCACATGACAAAATGTGTCATATAATATCCACTGTGCCAATGTTTCATTGTTAATCGTCTGACTATGGAAGTATAGCATTAATTATTTACTATTTGTTGCAGAAACAAGCACTCCTAGGGGGTGACCATTTAATGATATGGGGGGGCTTGAAATTTTCCTCAGCAGAAATTATTTATTTAACATTGATGGAGTAAATATTTATTTATTACGCCATAATAGCAACAGTAATTATTTATTTCAAGCGCGCGAAGTCCCCAAATATTCATTCCTAAATCAAACAATGCCTTGTTAAGAAAAACTCCACCAGAAATTATTTATTCAACAAAAATAAGCAAGGTAGGGGAAAGTGGGGCATATCCACCCCCCGGGGCAAAACCACCTGCCCAGTGGTTCCACGTGATTGGTGCCACATAGTAAAAATATTGTTAGTGCAGGTGATTTTACTTGTGTGAGACAACTTTTTACTGGATGGGGGTGCAAACAAAAGGCAGAACCAAACTGAACAGCTCAGTTTGTTTAGTTTTTATGCTCCTTTGAGCAACTTCATGTTACATGTTACGTTATTTGTAATGACATTAAACACAAAGGGGATGCGAGGCACCACTGATAGGCATTATGTTGGTTCATATTCCAACTAATTTTTAAGAGGGATTTAACTGTCATTAAATCACGTCATGAGTGATAGTAGGGGAATTGGCTGTTTTACCCCAATATGAGGCATAACCACCTGCCCCAGCAAAAAATACAGTAGGGGAGTGACAGAAACAGGAGGGGGGTTTCCAAAAATGTACTGTAAATGTATGAAAAACTTGGGAAGGGTTAGCATAGATTATGTCATTTGGGCTGCCTTGAAAAACATAAAGATTGGTATTGGCGGGAGCGTCTCGGAGAGAAATATCTCAGAATTCATTACCATAGCAAAAGTCAAGACACTGAAATGGTTTGATACTTTCCCAGTCAAGAGCACCTGCATTTTCATCAGAAAGGGACATACAATTCTTCCATCAGATATGGAGATCCTCTAGATATTTTTGTTCCTAGGACCTTGGGCTGAGAGGTTATGCCCCAATGGGGTGGGCGGTTATGCCCCGAGCATTGGGCATAACCACCCACCTGGTAACAAAAGCTATTTCATATCCCTGTGCTATAAGGGAGAGTCATTTGATGCTGTGGGTAGGGGATAAGACTGTACTCCAAGGGTGTGTCATATTGCCAATTGGAGTTCTTAATTGTGTTAGTAATTATCATGCTATGAGATGTTTTGTCTTAAGGGGGTGGTTATGCCCCACTCTCCCCTATTATTTATTTCAAAAAACTCGAAGCCCCCCCCCCCATGTTGAGATTAGATGGTGGCCCCCTAACCATTAGGCTATAGAAATTAGAATAACAACTACAGTACAACCCAAAATAAAGTATGATTACCCCAGCAGGAAGCCACTACTTTATCCTTTCACACCTTTTGGCTCCCTCCAAATCACTTCCTACCTTTACCTACTTTCAACTACCTTTTAAAATTACATTAAATTGACATTAAACGAACTCAAATTCAAAATCCATCACCCCATTGTGTTTGATTTCTTTGATATTGTGCTCCTTTGCTAATTGCAATTACATTGCTAATTTTCTTAATGGAGTTCTTAACAAGGAGTAAGGTTGTGGTGAGGAGTCAAAAGTAGTTGTAAGGAGATTTGGGGTGGAGAGGAGAAAGGAGGGCAAAATAGGTAAACAGAGGACTTTCGACAGAAAATGTTCTTACTTTATTTTGGGTTGTACTGTATTGAAAATTCAGGAGAAAGGCAAAAAAAATATTGGGCTGATGAACATCAGTGCCAACAACATTGGCATCCTGGGGACAGACGACAATGGACGCAAATGAACATCTCCAAGACTCAGTACAAGAGTCCCCATACACAGCGTAAAGGAATTAGGGCCCAGAAACCCCTGACAAAACATGCAACCGCAATGACTGTGGGATCGCACTGATTACCTGACATCATTGCATCATGTCTGACTGAGATTTAAACTTCTATCAATGCTTCATCAACATTACTCTCCACCTGTTATAAGTGTTACATCAACTGGCAGTGTCCCCGTGTAACATTTGACTACAGGTGCATGATTCCCCAATTTCCAATCAAACACAATGGTAACACACATTTTATTAGAGTTAGCAAATTTAGCAAGAAACCATTGTAATCCAAGATTTCAGGGCACTTTCCATGAACATGGCATCAGCAAAGATTATCACATGCATAAAATTCTTCTGATTAAAATCTGTCGTGGAACATTCAGCAGAAATAAAAACTTGCAGCCCAGGTTCTAGCAAGTATAAGCAATTGACCTGTACCCTTTGGGCACATCAACTTTGCAACAATGTCACCCTGTTCGTCAAATGACGTAGAATTGTATGGTAGAAATTATGTTTTCACAATGTTGTGAAGCAATATCAAAGATATGACGTTAGCATGCACCGTTGTGGCGACGTTTTCACAACATTGTGAGGCAATGTCAATGGTTCAACGTCAGGTTGCGACATTGTGGCAATGTTGTAAAAAAACCCCGACGTCGTGTTCGCATTGTGATACACTGTAAGAACCTTACCGTAGAAAACTACAGTAACTACCGGCAGCTCAGTTGCCGGCAACTACTGTAGCTTTTTACAGCAACAAAAATCACTACTCTAATTCTGCTTTGTGGTATTTACTGTAAAATATATCTGACATACTTACTGAATAAATCTAGCTGTAGTTTGAAAATGGCATCTTACCACATATCAAGTGCCCAAGAATGTCCAAAAGGGAATTGGGTAAAATGTTGACTGCAGGAGTGCTTAATATTCTATACATACTTTATCAATACCCCAGGGTGGGGAAATTTATAGACTTATTAGACACAAGGCAATGCAGGTAAAATGGTTGGACAATAAAAGACAACCCCAAGATTTTCCCTTGCAATGCCTCACAACCACTTCAATCAGGCCTATTCCCTGGCGCCATCATTTCATTCAAGCCAAGATAATTCAATATAATGAATGGCCTAGTAAGGTGGCTCGCTACTCATGTAATTACGTCATGTGAGCACATTTCCGCGCAGCCAGGCAGGCCCTATCTATCGTAACGTCACCACTTTGCTGTCACTGCTTCAAGATTTTTTTTTAATTTTGAGAATTTCATGGGTCGGCCGCTTCGTTTGCAATTTGTGCCACTTCTGTTGAGGTTAGAGACTTTTCGTTTGAAGCATTAGATGCGCCATGAAGAGTACTATATACAGCTGAAGACTAAACTTGATACTCAAAGCAGAAAATTTTTACAGCTGATTTTCGGCAGGCAGGTCTAATTTCTCAAAAATGACTCTGTGATATAAATAAATGTTTATATCAATTTGAAGTGTGGTAGGAAGGCTTGTCTATATCAACATGTTGTTCCCAACTATTTTAGGAAATAAATGACAAAGAAATGAAAAATCCTATCTCGTCAATTTTTTTTAGCGCCACGGTTTATCAAAAAAGTTAAAATTGTCAAAATCGAAACTTATATTCCGAGCCCCTTGGAAAGTCCTTTAAACTAAATATATCTCTTTGAAATTGTAATCACCTTTTCCATGAAAGTGTCTTCTTTAATTTCATGCTTCATTGCATAATATGGGATGCATGACCATTGAATGGCAGAACAAACTTCACAATAGGAAAAATAATAAAGAAATGTAGTTCTCAGGTTTGCGTGGATTGACTTCCTGGTACATAATCCCAAATATTTTTTTTTAAAGGCTGGTAGCGACCACTTTTGTTTACATATCCTTGCTATAAACTATATTTTGGATCATTCTAAACTGTTTTTAAGAAATCCTATTTTGGAAAGTTCACGAGTATCGAGCCACCTTAATGGTGGGACAATAATTAATAATCAAGGCAGCTTGGGAGATTCTGTCTCCACCACACTTTTTCATTGGCTGCAGCGAATGCCAGAATGGCACTTTTGAAGGACCACATGTTGAGGGAAATATTTGAATCAGCACTGCCTGAGGAGACGTAGCAATGACAAATTGAGGGGGTATTAGCGCTACTGGATGCTTCAATATGAAATAGGTGCATAGTGCATGTGAGTCACCTCATATAGTATATATACGGGCAACTGCATAATCATTAAATGTTATAGGTAAAATTTTGTTGAGACACGGGAACTAGAAAAGGAAAAAAAAATTGACATCTGATATTATCAAAAGATTTGTCTACAGAATTCCATCTCAAAAGTCAAGGAATGGAATGCTAGAAGCAGATCTTTGAATAGGCAATGTAGTCAACAAACATTCAAAAAACAGTAAAAAAGCCTCATAATAAATGAAAGCTCTGAATAACCAATTCATTTATACCCCCAATGGTTGATCCGTGAATTTGAAGTTTTGGAAAGTGTCTGAATGACTTGTGAATCTCATGCTGGTACATTTAAGTCGTGTTGGAAAAAACATTTTAAAAAGTTTTCTGAAACTCTTGAGAGATATGTGATTATCTTTTTTACACTTGAGTTACATCCATCTGAAATTGTGTCTCAGGAAAAATAGAAAGAAATACATTTCCGTATTTGCATTTGCATCACCAGATAGTAGAATCTGTTACGCAACTCTCAACTCTTCAGGTTTTCAGGAAATGTACATGTTATATCAACCATTAGGCACTCATCATTATTTGCATCTTCATTATCATTAATCTCCCAGTAATTCTCATGCTATTCGCCAAAACAAATAGTTAATTGTTCTCCTTCATCCAGCAATAAAATTAACCATATCGGGGATTACTAAATTAAATCAAACTTTGCTAAATGCAAAAGCAATAGGCCTAACACTCTACATATTTTACATATATGTTATTAATACATTTAGCAATTTAGGCATACCACATTTTGAAATATTTGCAATTATGTTGCATTCATATTGTACGTTTAGCTATTTACCTCTATTCGAAATGTAACAAACTATTATTATTTCTGCATGGGTATATACATGTATGTTGATGATGGAAGTTTCATGTCATGTTTCATTTTAGCATTTATGAAATGTTTACAACTACCTATATAATAATTGTCATAATGTATATATATGTTCCCCTATTTACTCTTTATATCTGACGATTGACTTTAAAATTGTTTAATATTAGAAATAGATATTGTGTAATTTATGGATAATTATTTGGTAATGGCATATACGTTTATGGCGTCAGCCAACCATAATTTCATACATGTAATCAACTGTTCATTGTCTCCCAATTTTGTAAGCCAGTTTCTATGGTCAATAAATCAATCAATCAATCAATCAAATCAATCAAAATTAAAGGACTCAGAAAGATTGCTTCTCGCCACATTTTAAGCTTCGAAGCTCAACAGAAAGACAATCAATAAACAAGCACCAAAATAAGAAACTTCTAAAAAACAATGGGTAGAAATTCTGAAGTCGCCAACAAAAAGCCAATACACTGTAGAGGAAGACTGACTGTCTGTTAGTAAAAGGGGTGGCAAGCTCAGTACTTGGCATCCAAGCCCTGAGCTAGACAATTTATCTGATCATACCTAGAAATCTCATGAAATCTAACACTGGTCTGTATAATGAGCTTGAAAAAAAAACCAGGTTTACTTTTAGTTCGCAGCAAGCCAACATTTTTGGAAAGTCCAAAATAGGTATACATGGTAGGAAAATAATGCAGTAGTGAACAAGTTAGAGATAAACAGACAATATTGTGCAAATAAGATCTGAAAGAAGCTCTTGTTCAATACTTGGATAATTTGAATCACATCGATCATGTCAACTGAGATCTTAGTAATGTCTTTGATATTTAGGATATAGCTTGAGACTTTCACGAATAGGCCATTAGCACCATGGGCATGTGGCCAATCTGACAAAGTTGCAAATTTACTATTGCGCTGATTAAATCGACACTCCAGCAGACGGCTCAATACATTGTCTCTACTGCATTTACTTCTCAAAGAACCACAAAGGAAGTGTGAATTTATTGATTTCACCGGAGACAATGAGCCATATTTCAGGGACAAGTTAAAGTTTAGTTGCATTACTTTGCGAGTTCATGTGGAACTTAAAAATGCTGTATATAACAGAGCTTTTGAGGCAGACTAAGGTTGATGGACACATAAGGGACGTCGCTGTTCACAAAAACTGAATAACCAATTTACTCAGAACTAGCTGTTATACCAAACTGTCCACAGCACTTTGTTGTAAT
The DNA here is from genome assembly GCA_026936325.1 of Platynereis dumerilii. NCBI lineage: Eukaryota > Metazoa > Annelida > Polychaeta > Phyllodocida > Nereididae > Platynereis > Platynereis dumerilii. The sequence goes on from JAPTHN010000002.1 coordinate 108,014,210, forward strand.
ATATTTAAACATCCAAGTGAATGACAAGGTTTGTTAAGCCCCCCCCCCCCCCCCATATCCTGCTGGCCATATGTCCAAACGTATCTGTGCAAAGTGCGGAGATGGGTGGTGAATACGAACTGAATCATTGTCCAAAAGCTAGGCTGTACCAGGCAGCCCAATACTGAACTTTATAGGACATCAAAAGAGAAAATGGTCTTAGAGACTTCCCTTGAGGAGCTATAACCTCTGCCAGCTGTAGCAATAAAAGACATAAACACTCTTAAGAAGATCTCTTGGGTAAAGCTGGTCGAGGAGAGTAAGATAATGGGCTCAACACAACTGCCTTAAGGAGGCAAGAGACCTTTTTATTGATCAGACCAGCTGAGATGATTTTAAAGACAGCTATCCTAAAGTAATGGGATTTTAAACCACCAGTTCAACCAGCTAGCATGTTAAAAAGGGTATGACAAAGCTCTTTAAAAAATCAAACAAATTTATATATCCAAATAGGCAACTGTCTATGTTTCTGTCTGCGGGCTCTTTCTCATTTCATAATCTGTTCTAAGCAACTGCAGTTTTATCTTCTGTTTCACTTTCTCAAATATGGTTTATTGAATTACATGAACCGTCACTCATAATTAGAAATAGCCAAGTACAACTACTTGGGACTAGTTGGGAGGCAATGGAACAGGTTGGGCTGCTAACAAAGAGACAACACATGCACAGCACCAACAGGCAATGATACATCACAATTGCTGGCTAAAGCAGTTCCTGTTGCATTATTCAGACAGGATCCATGGCGCTTGAAATACAGCCCAATTTTAGGTCTGACACGTGCTGCTTTTTTCCAGTGGCTGTAGCTAATACTGGACTGAGATTGCTTTCAGACTGGAAAA